>WACJ01000203.1:1800000-2143942 GCA_008973525.1 Stenopsyche tienmushanensis
AGTCATTCAAAAGTGGTCTTACCCATCTTTGGACTATCATAACAGTAAATTTTATAAGTTTATGTCATTTTCTTAATAAAAAATAGCCATAGCAGTATGATTTATTGCAGATAACTAAAAGAGGATTTTTTGATTTAAACATAATGTATCATAGTATTTTATTTTCAGTTTTTCTATAGATTCGTTTGTTATGGATCGAACTATTTTATATAGGCAATAGAAAAAAGTCGCAATTTAATAATACGATCTTTCTGATGAAATATGGTCTGTATTGCTCGTCAATGATGAAAATATTTTGACAGCAGCAATTCAAAATATATTGAGTCATGATATTTCTAAAGCTTTGCAATTATGTGCTAAAAACAAAATTATTTCTTGAACGCTTGGACAAAAAATTAATAACATCGATACTCGAACGCTCAAAGAAAAAAATGCAATCAAACTTATTGTTGTTTGACACAAATTTATTGTTAAAAGAGTTGTAGATTATTGCTATGGTATTGCTACGCGTTTGTCGTAATTTTTTAAGCATTTTTTACCATTGGTAGTCTTTAATCAGCAGAGAAAGTTGTAAGTTTTTTTGTCTTAAGGTCTAATCAAATTCGATGTTGGATAAGGAGAAAAATTGTCAAGTGGTTCATATAAAAAGTCGGAAAAATATCACAATTCACTCGGATAATTGTAGTTCAATCAACATACCTTGGTTGATTGATGTTGCAAGAACGTGCCTCAAGTGTAATAGAACAACTTTTTTTACACATGCCGAATAAATACTTCCGTTTTTACTTTCGATTCGTCTACAAATGTGGAAGTCCCTGATTCGCAACCGTGGTTGCAAAATTAGATCGATTTTTATTTAGCATAAATTACATCGCTTGTATAAGCCGAAATTGCATCGCCTGAAAGCATTATGTCAATTTGCCCAGAGCATGAGAAAGTAGGGAAATGAAAATTTTCATTTGGTTTTAAAAAATGATGCAGCGTTGCGCAAGATGACTTGTCAATCGTTGAAGAATGAAGGCTGGGAATCATTAGGACGCAAAAAATACTATCATTATTCCACGATCACAACAGATGTGTCAAGAAACGACTGCGTAGCGATAAATCATTGGTGAGAAATCGAACAGAGATGCCAGTTATTGCGGATCAATGACGTCAAGTATCTTCCGTTGTCGATGGAGATTCACACATTATATCCGATGTGCTTTTTTCTGCAGTCATTGTGAACAATTGGTCATTGGGCGAAGACAACAATCGATTGGATCCATGGTCGAAGTAATCAATTCTTAAAGATTGATCCAACTAAAGAGCGACCTATTTTTTAAATCAAACATTATGGTGAAGGGCAATTCATCATATGTGATATGATGATCATCATTTATGGGTAAGGACCACATCAATATCGTATGGTTGTATATTTGCCTTCTTATGTGCTCAACATTGAAAGTAGTATATCCTTTGAATTTTACTCGCCCAGCAGGCGTTTTCGCGACCTTCTAGTTACCCCAAGAAAATTTACGAGCTGTAATTCCATACGTACAATGTTTATGTGATCCAGAAATGTTTTTCAGCTGATTCTATGCATCTATTCTTTTTGCAAATTTTAATTTGCAAACCGAAGAGTGTTGTCTTCCTAACGTTTGTGCTGTTTTTTGGTGGCTTTCTCCTTCTTTTAACAACTCAATAATGATTTAACATTCATCTATTCAAATTTCTAATCCATTCGAATCCATATTTTAAACAAATAAAATATCTTTACAAGTATATTAAATTAATATAGATATTAATTGCTCTTTAAGTACATAAACAATCAACGATTTAACTAACAAAAATTGACATTACATAAATGTACATGTGCTTCTTTTTATTTCAATTCTGAAGCTTTCATCTAAATTTAATATTTATTTGCTTGGAAGCATTTTTTACAAAATTAAGTATAAAAAAAATTCTAGTTCATGTACCACCAGTTAAATGTTGGTAAAATTGAATGACTTCATAAGATGTTGAGCCATTCAGTCACGGTCGATCAGCAAGCGATCAACATTGAACATTTTTTCTTCACATTATGTCGCAACTGTACTAATATGGAAGTATGATGAATTCGTTTATTATTAGAGTTTTTAATACGTGCATTGAGAAACAATCTTATTTTTATATCTCATAGGAAAATATGACTTTGAACTTTGTGCAGCTGTGTTATACTTTTTTCTATGAGATCCTGATGACGGATGATACTTTTAAGGAATTTCTTTGGAATTGCATCATTTTCCTGCTGCCTTCGAACCATGAGAATTTTCGAAGAATAACACACATATGTCCTTGTAAAGAATCGGAAATAATATTGACTATAAAATTCCACATAAATTTATCATTCGATTGATATTATAAAATTACTAACAACTCTTTACATAAATTTATTTTTTTGTTCTGATGACGGAAAGTATATAAAAGACAATGGGAATTTACTAAATAAACCATTTTTTTTTTAGTAATCTTGACAGTCAAAAATTAATTGAATTTTTACCAAAACTAGCAGTGATTCCAATTAATACAATCTTTAGAATTCCCCGATTTGCTCTAATGCCTATTCTACCTAGCTTGTTAAATAATATGTATTTTTAGCGTCATTTATACAGTTGAGTGCTCTTGATCATATCTATTGCATAATTAAAAAAAAAAAAATCAATTCTCTTTTACTATTTTGAATCGGGCTATGGTTAAAATGGTTCCAATCGAAGTGTTTGTACGAGTACAAATGTTGATTTCAAAAATACTCGATATAAATTCAGATTTTTTCTAAAATCATAATATAACATCTGGATGTTTAGAATTTCTAGGTGAATTCCTATAATATTTAATATAAATTTTAAATTGTCTTTCACTATAGTATAATAGAAAGTATTGATATAATCAATCGTGATGGCTATAGAAGAGTTCTGCATCAGGTTCTGTAGGTAAAAAGTGCAAAAAATAATTTTATATCTAAAAAATCAATATTATTACATATTCATATTGCATAATTTTTTTATCGTTTAAAATACTAATTTTCATTAAATTATGACGTTTTCTTATTTGCAAAATATTCTTAATTTGCCAAAAAAATTATATTTTCGATTATTTGCTTTTGACTTCATTGTATGGAGCTCTCTTAAATTTTGTGCTTATTTTATTGGAAAGGTTTTTTTAATTACCGTCATCTTCTTTTAAAATTAATTAAAAGGAGGCCATCTATATTAAATTTAAAAGAAATAAAATGTTTGCATCAATAGTTTGTTATTCCATTAAAATCGATGGTAAAAAGCCGTTTTCACAATATTTGAAGTATTATTTAGCTTAAGTAAGTTATAAAAAATAACTGTATTTTTATTACCATGCTAATAAAACAGTAAACCACATAGTAAAACCTGAAATTCTTTACACCAACGACAATGAATGTGTGCTGATATATTTGAATTTTATTGGTAAAAAGGTATATAATTTTATTCTAATAAAATATATTAATATTAATCAATACAAAAATATACTATAATGTCATTTTTTAACGCAATCACGGATCTTATCCTATTTAAAATTTCGATTTAAACAACTTCATCTTCGTGTTCATGTTTTTTTACGCGATTAAAAATTACTTATAAGCTACACAAATGATCATTAAAATATTATTATTAAGAATAAAATTTTTCCTTGTGTTTTTTATAAAAACTCAAGCTTTGCATTAGTGAAAACTATTTTTTAATAACAAATGATACATTTAAAACAGCAAATGCAGTCATATTATATGATTCGAAACACTAACTGTAAATTATCCCACATTTTTTGCTAGTTTATTTAAGACAGATTGTAAACACCAGCTTTTACGGTAAAACCTTAGAATATCTTGAAAAATGATGATTCTGCATATTAAATTCTGCAAATTAGAAAAATGGGTAATAAAAAGGACATTCTAAAAAAATACTTCAGGTAGGCTGATATTTGTATGTTATGCATAAAATGCACTTAAATTATCAGTCCATAAGTTCGTGCGTATTTTTGGTAAATTTTTAAATAGTATAAATAGAAAAAAAAAAATTCACTATTTATAATTTTTCAGCATCTTACAGGTAGGTTTTAAATCCATTGCTGTAGAAAGACACTGGTTTTTAATGCAAAACAAACTTAAAAGTTTATTTTGTATCTTTCCACACTTATACACTTAAAAGTTTCTTTTTAGGATGTAAAGACACATTTGCTATTGGAATTAGCTGTTTATCTGTCCACTGCTATTTTCTTGTGACGTTATGATAAATAATCCATTTTTTGTCAACAAACGTACGTCAAACAGTAAAATAGTGGCTCTTTTTCGAAGCACGTTAAAAAGGGAAGTGCAGATGTTTATTCGTTGCTGGAAATTGGATTCGAATAGGTCATGCGGTGCCCAGTTTTCAAGCTTGGGTACTTTTCCAATTTCTTTAAAATGACAAAAGCTTGTTTCATGAGATTAATTCATTCTTTCTGCGATCTGACCCATTGTTAATTGTGGCTCTGACTCCACAAGATTTTTAAGAACGTTAAATGCTGCTTTCTTTGACTTTAATTTTTTTAAACATTTCTGGGCAGTCCTTACACTTCTTTTGATTCGATTTGTTATAATAGTCGATAATTAATGTTTTAATAATATTTTAGTTAAATATAACACGTTTATTCATAGGTTTAATGTTGGAAAAACCATTTTGATTGATATGTCGTTCCTAATACAAAGATGTACACTCATTGTCTCGGCGTGTAAATATTTTCATTGACGAGATCATTAATGGTGATGGACTACAGTCTGTATTAGGTGGTTATGACGGGTACGATCACTTGGATCATAAGATGGCACGTCGATCGGATGAATCACATCCGGTTGGAGGAAAACGTCATTAGATCCGAGACCAACCACTATGTGCAATCGGAAAAGATCTGGACGTCGGTGCTTCGTTCGAGCAGCAGCCGAGAAAATTTAGTGGGGGTAGGCCAAGCGCCTGCCTTTGCAAGTATTCAGTGCTGCTCTGACTGTTGACGCGGTAGGCCGGCGATCACGGTCGCCGGCGATCACTAATCACATCGATATATCGTCAGTAGATTTCTCGATCCGTGCCGAAGAAGTGATAATCGGTGATTGTGGCTGCGCGCGACGCCTCTTCCGGTTGCTTCCGTTTCCGTCCCAGTGAGAGCTGTTTCCGTGACATTTCCCCTTCGTTATCATAATAAATCCGCATAAATTAAAGTGATGATAAATAAAACAACAGTGCTTGTGATTTGATACGTAATTCAATAACTTTCGATTGGAAGATCATCCATTCCATAGGGATTTATTCCTGATTGCATCTATATAGGTAAGTGGATGGCGTCGAGTGGTCGATTTGTTTCAACACCCTACGGTGCTCGTTTCGCACATATACATAGACTTTCTACGCTTGTCCTTTTCATAACAATAATTTTCTCTTTGTTAATCCAATGTTTCCCAAGATGGTACAATAGAGTGGTGTTGTAACGCAGCAGCTGAATTCCCACTCGATATAGCGCATTTTAAGTCGGCAAGCAGACACTCTTGCTGCATGCTCGGTATTTAATTTCACACGATATTAGCAACCTACGGAATCACAAATACAATATAAAAATTATACATGCATGGCCTCCACATACAAAAATAATCTCGCTTTGGATCTGTGATTTATGTCGGTGTGGGATTTTAAAATGCGGAATTTTACCTGCCTTTGGGATCTCAAAACCCAAAATAAAGAAGCGATCCAAATTTTTAAATTCATCGTGGCGCATCTCGAACGTGTGTCAATTTGTTAATTCTTCGACGAGACCACATCGCCGGACAAGTACATCGAATCAATCATGGCAAAAGTACACTTCTCCGACGTTCAGGTGTACATACTATCGCCAACTACCTGTTTAGAAAGTTTGCTCAGATCAAACAACTACGCAGAGCAATAACATCTAATAAATAAACAATCATTCAGACTCCGCATGAAAAAATATGACTCAAGACGCACTTAAGGCCGTAATAACTACGTCAAATTTGTACTGACACACATATCAATTATGCGAACAAATTCTTTTGTGCGCCGAGGATGAATGTTAGCTATGGTATTGTTGCTATTTTTGCGTGGGTTCCAAACTTGTATAACCCAAAATAAGATCAAGCGAGGAAACACTTTCATCGATGTGATTAAAATATTTGTTGAAGCGAAATTTTGTGGCGTTACAGCTGTGAATATCGTTCTTATGATACAAAGCGGTTCAAAAACATTGACCGAATAAGCCTATTATAAGATTTAAACATAGACATCTTATTTGAATCTAGTTTTTATCTTTCTACTGGTATCGTCTTTTATTCTTCTTCATTTTATTATGAGCGAAATATTCTCATATTTGGAGATTTATTGAATAGCATTTTGAATTCTTTATGAATTTCGCTGCATAAAGCTAAGAATTTATGATGATTTTATGCTTCTTTCAGTTTAAAGATCCCATGTAAATTCTGAATTTTGGTTATCATTCATTTATACCACTCTTATTAAATTAGCCTCTTTTTCTTACATGAATTTTCAGCCTGCCTGTTTTAGATTAACACATTGAATAATCTCTGGTCATACATTTTCTCAGCATGTATCGATTGATGTTAGTTGTCTTATTTCTTTGAAAGATGAAACACTTTTAAATCAATCGATTTTCAAAACTTTGTTTTAAAAGTAACATTTTATAAAAAGGTTTCCATAGAACATGACATTGTCAGTATTGGTAAATTTGATATATTAACAATTTATTGACTGGTCTCGCGCTAACGCCGAAACTTGATCCAATCATAAAAGACCGGTCCCGCGATAGCTCGGATTTTAAGTAATGGAATTCAATGTCATCACTTAAATCGGGCAAAATGATACATGGACTCATCTGAAAATACATTAATTCCACTCAAATTTTTATAATATTAATTCAATTTCAATATCAGAATTCAATTTATAACATTTTATGTAAGGCACTTCGAACTATAAAATGAACTTTTTTATTATTGCATCCTATTTTATAACTCCGGAGTCTTAACTTGCTGGTCTTATGCGTATTTTGCATAGAATTAGCGGTTCTTGTTAATTTTTTTCAAATATAAACTACGGATTTTTTAGAATATACATCCTGATCAAGTATTGATATTTCTAATTGGCCGTATTGAGTTGAATTTAACCTGATTTTCTGCTTCTGAAAAAATTAATACTGAGATGATTAACCCTTCTGGCAATAAGATGGTCTGACTAGATCATTATGATTTTACAATGAGTTTTTTTCAATAGTAGTTTGTCCTTTTAAGGGTTTTACAGAACTTACTTGCATTTTTACCTATTTTTTAAGAAATCCTTTTGGCATCATATGATTAGTATATTTCGTACGATAGTTTGTTTACCATTTAATTGACAGGAGTACATTAAACCATTTCATTGATAGAAGGGTTTATAAAGTCGGACTAGATGGCTTTTGAATAGCAGATTTGCAACCATAATTGAAATTAAATTTAATATATATGAGTACTTATTTAAATATCTTACTTGAATCATATGAGAAAACATTGGGAATTAACCAAATATAAATCTTTAATTCCTGTAAGAAAAATAAACACGAACATCTGAAAATCCTATATATAATATATTTTCTATCCATGGACTATTTTTAATTTAAAGAAAAATTATATAAATTACTTATTGCGATAATTTTGTGCCATCATGTATCAGTGATCGTATGAGTGAAATAATTAAAAAGTGAAAATGTACAGTGATTCGGTTAAACCGGCATTCTTCATACGCGTCAAGATCACTTCGTTTGTGAGCGAATTGTTTGAATAGCAAATCTACAATTGACGATCATAATTCGAGTCGTTAAAAATATATTACTGCGGATCATCCTTGAAGAAATCAATTCATAAATTCGTACAGTATGCGTTTTTTGCATGATTTCTGCGCGTATAGGGTTTGAATACACGCAATATACGGCGTAAGTGCATTAAATCAGAATACAACAAAAACGTATCTCGAGGCCAACTTTTATTTTCAACCGTCGCTCTTAAAAAGGAGGACACCGATTGAAATGGAAATAAAAGATTTCGCCTGAAGAAATGTGTCTCTCGCATCAAATCGGCGTGGTAGTGGTGGTCTTCAGCTATTCTAACGATCATTTTATGCAGATAGATTTTGTTCCGTTGGTTGTTTTTTTTATATGTCGATTATATTCCTATTGACACCGAGGTCAGTAGACGTGAAATCGATATTTTATTTGATGATCATCACTAATTTATTCACATGCAAACATGCTATTAGACTCTATGAAAACTTTCCTCCCATATCAAACAATCGATTTTTTCCCCGTGTGCTAAGATCTTATTTCATCGAGCGTATGAAGATTGTAATGTGTTTTTCTGTTCTTAATGGTATTTGATCACGTCTATGGCATTTGATATTTTTTGTCAGCTAAGGCTCGGTAGATTCGGATTTTTGGAGATTTTTTACGATCATCTTTTTTGTGCTGGACCTTTCAAAACAGCGACACTGTTTGTTGACTATTATGAAGAGAATATGAACCTTGTCGTATAAAGCGCCTTTTATTATTTTCTTTGTTTGGCCGTTCACTTTGTTGTATTTCATGACATTTATTTTTGTATTACGAAACGATGAAAAATATATCTTGAATGGTTTCACTGCTAGCGCTTGCTAAACGCTCGTGGAATTTAATTGGGATAATAAATGTATATAATACTACATGAAATCACGTCAAATATGTGCAGTGAAATTTGTGTATCAATTTCAATTGCTTGGTACGTGATACAAGCATTTTTTTCATAATCGAACATTCAATAAAGCCCAAATTAAAAATATTCAATTTCGTCCGGAAATACCTCAAAATAATTACAAAATTTAAAATTTGATTTCCATATTGAAGCATATGCTATTACAATGCACTCATAATCGTGCTTCCAAATATATGATCGAAATTACATTGAAATATTTAATAACGGTGCCCTCAATTTTAAAAATGAGCCTCTAATTACGTAGAACTACGCAAGATATGCATCTACTGTATAAAAATCTTATAATTGATATGGTATCTTAAAAAGGAGACAAATAATCGAATGCTTTAATATTTCCAATCTCCCAAATTTGTATTATAAATGCGCCAAATTTTTGCCAAAAATCATTTATTCTAGTTGAAGGATTTTTATAGATGTTAATAAAATCTTTCAATGGAACTCCATTTTTTCATCTGTTCTATCTTCCTCTGAATTTTGGATTATCTCAGATATAATTTCCATTCATTTGCTTCATTCATCTCTTCTTCCATTATTAAATCTTAAATACTCTTGATATTTATTTTATTAAAGCCTTTCCCTCATAAAAGCAAATAGTTCTATTTGTGTATCTAATTTATATTAAGCTTGCTCAATTAGATTTAAACGATGAACTAACTCAACTGTATTTTTTTCAGCAAACATTCAATGTTAATGGCTGTATTTCTTTGATATTATTATACTCCAAAATTAAAATTTAGTTAATGATTTTCTGATGTAATAATGAAAAAGTGTGATGTAAAAATCCTTTAACGAGTTTTATTTCATTAACATTCATAATTCAAAATACCGAAAATACATCAAAAACAACCGTATATTTTCATGTGATGGATGTCTTTAATACTCTTTTTAAGCGTATTCTTCGACGATATATTTTCTGGAAAGCCTCCCACTTTTTTAATTAAATAATCAAGAAGAACATCTGCCTTAATATCCAGATATCCATTTTTCATTTCATGATTTTTTTATACAAGGATGGATTATGTAAGAAGCCATTGATCTTTGAAGAATTCATGTTATTTTTTTAAAAAAATTGTAATAATTTTACTAAATATATGAAGAATTTAAGACAGAATTTTTACATGACAGAAGTAATTTGATTTAGTTCAAAATATGAAACACACGCGATAAAAAGGTTTCAGTCTTATACGCTCATTGAAGTCTCCAAACTGTCATTAGTTTTGCATCATTTGGTTTAGTCTACAATTTTATATATATATTTTTTAACATATTCCTTAATATAACTATATTTAAATATGATTATATGATATTTTATGCATACATAAAACCAATAATTATTTTAAAAAAAAATTAAAACCTTGACATTTCAAAATTTGCCCTGATCAAATATTCAATGAACAATTTTATTGGAATTCAAAGTGGCATTGCATAGAATTTAATTGGAGACATATTCGGTTTATATACGTGCACTTTTGCATTGATGCACAAGGCTAAATATTTTATAGAAAGTTTCTCTTTCGGCAGACCAACTTTTTGCAAGCATCTGTCCAGCAAAATATTTCTTCGGATTAGCTGATTCACGTTTTCGGCACTGTCGCAATCGACTTTCATAACTTTGTTATTATTACCTCTGAAACGTAGTTATGAAACGCAGTCTGCACTCCTGATACTTTTTGATAACGTCAATCGACTTATTTTATCATGTTTATTACCAAATGCTATGTCTTCAATTGCGGATATTCTACGATGATGAAAATCGATCTAGGACTTTTTTATTTTCATATTTAGTATTACGAATGGTCTCATGGCGTATGAGAGTTATTCAGGTCAGTAGGAGTTCGTGAACGAATGTAACGGATTCGATCCGTCCGTTTGTTATCATTGTCCACCTGACATTCCCAAATTTGGTCTTTATGTGTCCAAAAAATTCACAAAATGATCACGAATCATTAGCTAACGTCTTATGCAACCGGCTCAAATTGACGACAGATTTTTTCGACCCGTGTCCGATTCATGGTGAGTGCGATTTGCTCACTTGTGATTTTTTTAAACGGGAAAGCATTGATGACTTAAAGACTCAAAAACAATAATGATACGTTAGATCATTTTTGCTAGGTCACACGTTTCATATTATAAGAAATATATACACAAAATAGTCTATGCTTAATTGGATAAATCGCGTTTTTCTATACGGGTTCATTTTTAATGTGGACGTTGAAAGAGGCGAAAGTATTTTACGTTAAAAATTAGAAAGTACTTAAGCATGATTTTGAAAACCGCATAATTAGACACGAAAATTGTTGCAAAAGCTATACTTGTACTTAATTTAAAATTATAATTAAAGCAGAAATAAAATCCTGCAGCTCAGGACTACATTACTTTTTAATTAACGAAAAAACCACTCAATCAGTACTAATGATGCTGTATTCAAATGAACCACCTGAGTTCATAAATCAAAAATATTCATTCCAAGAAGAGAAAGACAAATATAAAGGGAGAAATTCTAATTCAATATAACATCATTATCGCTACCTTCATGTTTTAATTACTTTTTTTGCTTATTGAACATATAATGGGTTTTCAATTTTTAAAAAAAATTAAAAGAACGCCATACATTCTACCAAATTAAGTTTTACCAATCTAAACCGTCAGTTTGGACAATATAGGTAATATAAAATATATGTGCATTTAACGAGTTCAAATTCTCTAATTTTCTTATATTTTATAGTATCTGTATAGTACAGATAGTATTTGATCTAGTAAAAACTGTACATATTAAGCCGTTATAATATCTTGGATATATAAAATGGTTGTTTTACACTTACGATCAATCATGTCAAATAGTAAGTGTATTATTGTTAAGCTATTTTATTGGGTCTGCATATGTGAAAGGATTAAGCTTAATGCTTGTAACAGTTGTCTCGAAATTATGACTTGAATAATAGACATTTAGAAATCAAGCAGTGTCATTTTAAGAACAATCGAGCGTCATGACCTACAGCAATATAAAAGAACCACTTTTTCTTCAAAGTGCAAAAGGTCAATTTTTCGTAATTTGAAAGCATTTTTTTAATAAGCATATAACATATAATTTCAACAAAAAAAGACATACATTTTAAGACTTGATGCAACGTTTAGCGGTGAAAAGATAGCAGACATGAATACTCATTCCGCATAGTGAATATTTGACCAATTGTGAGACTATGAAGAAACTGCTAGAATCGCTTTTTGACCCCGTTTTAATACAAAAAAAGATTAATATTCAGATAGCATAGCCTATTGTTGGCGGTAGCATTGGCTAGGTGCTTGTGTTTTGGCAGTCCATCGATGTATGAAATATACTGCAATACCTAAAAAGCACTTATTTCCAGCCCGGAGATTCAAAAACGAGCTCATGAATTAAAGATGATGCGCTCGATTACTAATATACGTTTTCTTTTCTGTGGTGAAACAGTATGATTCTGCAGTGGGCTTCCATTGAACTCGCTTTCAAAATAATCGGCAGATTCGAACGAAATCGGTTGAACAAATGGCAAATGGACGCCATTTCATTGCCCATATTACACACCAAACATGTGATTCGAATGATTGCGTATTAACATCCCATCTGATCTTAGACTTAAGATATAATTAATCAATGATTTAGATACAATAAAGAAAGTCTCCGAACTAAATGTCTTTGAATATTCATCGAAATTAAATAATAGCTATATGAATTTAAGCCCGTATATTATGACATCGTCTATAAATACAAAGATTTTAGTGAGAAATTTGCTTGTTAGAATTTTTATATGACTTACATACATTCAATATTTTTGCAGTATTAAGCAATCTTTAATAGGCTTTCGGTAAAATTTCTCATCAGTAATTGTTTCATAATATCTAATTTAGAATTTCAATAATCTTGACATTGAATGTTTGTTGGTATATATTGATGAAAATGGTGTTCATTCAATGTGATCATTCGACATGAGAAAATGTTTCAATGCAAATATTTAAGTAATAAACTAAGGTCCAGTTTCAAGGATTTATTGCCATTGATTCAAAATATAATAGGTTCTTGAACTTCATCAATCCTAATAATACAATTAATTTATTCAAGGCTTCTTGTATATCCATATTTAATCATATACAATTGGATCCCATCGGAACAATGCAGATTGGATTTATACTTTTTGTGCAAGTCATAAGACGTTTGGATGTTTATATGAAAATGCTGATTCCTTTTTCATTGGATTCAATGGATACAAATCAACAATTAATTAACGTATCTTTTTGTATTATAAATATATTGCCATTGAAGGTTAAATATATATGTGTGTTATAATGAGAAGTATTTGATTCCCGCTCAAAGTTCGTAAGAGAAACGACACCATCTTCATTGAATAAATGAAATTCTTGCATCTCTTCTGAATATTGAAGAGGTGAAAATATTTGAGCGTTTCGCTGCGCCCGAGTAGGCGATCAGAATCATAAGTATCTTCGTACGTGTCGATGATTTTTATTGCCAGCCTATTAAATAGGAAACCGATCAAATAATAACATTTTTACTTCGGGCATGCATGACATGCAGAGCATTCACCTTTCATGTTATTTTTGTAGTTCAATTGTGTCAATCAAAATCGATCTCGGATGTATCTGGAGGGCCTGCTTGCAAAAAAAGTAAATTGATCGACCCACGACGCATTAAGATCATTGATTATCCCGTTTTGTTATGACGGCACTTAGCTTGTATTGTATAGAGTTTATTGACCGTGAATTATATTACTGCGGATATTTTTACGTAGGACTTCAGATGAATGCTGTATTATTCATTAAATACAGCATTTTCAACTCGAGAACTCCTCTGTTTGTGTAAACTGTCTTTCAATGTTTATTCTTTAGCATAGGTAATCAAACAGCTTGCATATAACATCCATATAACAAGATCGTTAGATGTTTAAAGAAATCCGTATTATACGAGACAGAGAGACAAAAAAATAGGACCCAAGAGTAAAAAGCGAATAATATTATTTTTCAGGCGCATTTTGAGTTCAATACTCTAATTTTTGCAAAAGTTCTAAATAAATTTAACTACATGGATCCACTTCAAAAGTTCTCTGCTTAGAGGATATTTATTTAAGAAATATAACTCCGATTATTTGACCAAGTTAAAGTCTTCTTTATGTTTTTTATGGTTAAATGGTTAACAACTTTATTGTATTTATTTTAAGCTATACCATATACATCCCAATGTCTTACATATTTATATAGTTAAAAATTTGCCCGCCTATTTATTTAGTTTAACCATAAACTTTGTTAAAATGCATTCGATATTAGCGAGCTATTTTTTTAATTTGCATATTTGTATTCATCATTGACCTTATTTAAATCCACAACGATTTTTCGCTGATGTAATGAGTACTATGATCTCGTATATAATGAGTACTCAGACCGTAACTATGGTTCCTTTGATGGAATGAAGTTGTATTTTAGAATGAAACCGTATATCGTCTTATATATTAATTTAAGGTAGGATTACTTGAATAAGGATTCTAAATAGAGTTTTTAATTTATATTTTAATTATCTTTGCAAATTTAGTCACTCAAAGGCGGTCCTGTATGACTTTATCAATTACTCCAGTATTTATTCTTTTAGATAAATTAAAACAGGTTTAACTTGAATTGATCTCTTTGGTCTCTTAAATTTGTTGTTATGCTAAAAAACACGAATCATAATATTAACACATACTCGTCGGGTTACGAATAAGGGTTCAAGTTATAAAACATTACATTTAAATTTATTTTGTTGTGTTTTTAAAAAAAAAAATCGAATAGGCGTATTTCTATGAGAACATATATTTTGTCTGCCGCTAAAATTTACACAACTATATTGAATTTTTATTAAAGGAATAACCCATTTTGGTTCCATAAAAACGCCATATAATATAACTTTACGAATACAATTCGAGCTCAATGAGTAAATACGCAAAAAAATCCTTAAACTCCATAATTAATATAATTATTTAAGATATCGTGTATAATTAATTTAATAATATGGGAGGAAAAAAATCGATTTAAATGATATTACGATGCTTAATCCAATCGAATTGATGCAATCATGTTGCGCGAGTTTGATTTGACCCCGCGCGTTGATATCACTGAAGCATCTGTATGCAAATGAGCCTTCAAATTGATGTTTTCTCTTCTTCTCTGTCGATTATCTTATAAAATATAATTGTACTTAATTTTAACAGCTTCTTTAATATCGGCTGCTTGTATTTGCTTATTTTTTGTGGCAGTTTGATATCACGTATATTTATTTTGTGCGAAAAAACGATGAAAAGTATTGTTAAATTGTATTTTCTCCGCAAAATATTCAGCATTTATCATGAAAAAACGTATAGTATTTTAATAACAGACATTACCTAAGCATAATGAGTGTTATGAAGAGTAATCGTTGCATGTATTTGTCGCGTGACTTTAGATTATCGCAGATTTTACTGTAAATTTCTGCCATAGTAAGCATGGGAAAATTACAAATTTTGCAGGAAAGACTTCTTAAATCCAACCAAAAATAATAAACAGACATCCGAGCGCATATGTGCAATCTTCAATTTATTACGTCTTTTATCTTCTAGGAATAAAGACTTGGTAATGCGATTGGACATTGTTAGTAGCTCTTGGTTAAATGCACTCAGTGTGGGATTTCAATAGTAACAAAGCGAATAGAACAAGAACAAAAGTAAACATCAATGTGCAACAAAAAGGTCTCCTTCTACAGCGATTGCTCTCTTCACGAACTGCTTCACACGATTTCATCACGCTTTTTTTCCTCATTTTCATATCAATCGTCTCGGCTGCTCTCACTCTCGTGCTGCCGTTTTTGGTGGCACTTGTTTATTTTATTAGTTCCTCTTCAGCGATAGCGGCTTCTGTGTTGTGTAAATTACAATTTTATCGGAACGTCAAGAAACTTTCTTCGATATATCACACAGTTTTAATTAGAGAAAAAGCGTACGCGTTAGATAAATTGGGCATTTGGAGGCATAACATAGAAGACGTACAAAATATTAGCAAGTTAAAAGAGACTTTTGAATAGTATGTCATCAATACAATGACATTGCATCCAAATGAAGCGGATATGCGTAAAGTGGAAAGCCTGTTTTTAAATAATCAAGGCTATAGTTACGAAATGGAGACCTCTGTATAAAATCCAGGGTCGCCTGAAAATTAAAGTTATCATATCCTGTGTATAATCCATTTAAAGGCGATAAGGATCTGATTTTTTCAAAAGATTGCATATGTACATACAATGACCATTCAATATCCTTCAAGATCATATGACAAGACTTGCAGAATGACATATCTTGTTAAGGTGCCATATTCATTAGCGGATAAGGATGATATTCATAGGTGAATTTTCTTAACCTTTCACATGTAGTAAAGTTATAATTTGATCAGGATATTTTTAGGTATGAAAGGCTCTATAAGTGAGTAGCAAAATTATCATTATTTTTTTAAATAATATTTTAATTTTTGTTAAGGCTGAACCTGAATCGAGATGATCGATAAGAAATATGAATATTTTGATCTCCTAAATTTGTTGTTGCTCCTTTTTTTGAAGATTTTCCACATCTGGATTTGAACCCGTCATAACAAGAATCTAAGATCCAAATTATTATACCAAAATCAAGTTCAAATCAAAATTTCGTCATTTTTTTTCGTTCTGAAAACGTAAATGTAAATATCATAGAATAATTATAGATACTTTCCCACTTTATTGAAACAACCTTCATGAGAAATGTTCACATAACATAGTATGGTGATGTCCGATAACAAATATAGCACCTTAAGATGACAAGGAAAAGATTAAGACGAATTTATGTTCGTTATGATCGCATACTGCACATATCACCATGGAACGAATTGAACTTGGAATTTTGAAGAAAGTGAGCATTTATTTTCATCTTTAAAGCGACTTTCTTTTTAATTACCTGTCATTCAAAGCATTTATGATTTAAGTTGAAAACTCACGAGTTGTGCCGAGAGATCGTGTTAAGACACGACTTACACGAAAAAAAATCTTATTCGATAGTCGAAAACGTATATCTGTTTAATTAATGTTCGAGTCCAATTAGGTCGCCTTAAAGGGTCAATCGCTGTTTAAGCACTGCTTAAATGAAAATAGGGTGTAAAGTAAGACCTATTATCAAGATTTGACGCCAGTTTTCACATGAAGATACGTCACGACCTTAGCCAATGTTCTATTTTCACACATAAACTTTCCATTTGGAATCGCAAGGAGCTTAATGATGCGAAACGTGATTTAAAGAGAATAAAATGAATGTGTGGATTGTTTTTTCGAAGAAAATATTGACGGCGATGTCATTGACATGATGGAAACCGTTTACTGTTATGTCACATGTGCATCGAATTTCCAGGGCCAATCTCTTTGTTTTCGGTGTCAACGTACTTGAGTCATATATTGTTTGTTTGCACTTTGCAAAAGTCCTTTAATTGTCGATTTATTATCATTTTAATTTCGAGTATTGTTAGTTTGTCTGTGAGAGACACTTCCTGGAATATATTAAAGCAATTTGTCCTTTTGTTCAAATGGTTTGCTTAAGGTCACTCGCCCACTTTGAACCGTGGGCCGCGAAGAAGATGGTACACCAAACGGCGAAACGCCTTATGGACTATGCGAGCACAATTTCGTGTTGCCCGAAGAACCGTATTCAAATCACGTTGTAGGTGTACCGAACGGTACTGCAGAGACAAAATTTATTGTTCTATTTTACATCAAAACCCTTGAGCAATATTTTATATGCAATATTACAATAATCATTTCGAAAATAAACAGAACTATTAAGAACACAATCAATCGATGATATATGAAGGAATGGTGATGAAGACGACCTCATTATTGTACCGCCGGAACTCCTTGTATGGAGCACTGTCATAACGTTCGTCGTACGACGGGGAATGCTATGGTGCAATATGAACTTCCTCGCATAGCGTTTTATGTAACACTAATCCGATGCTTTAAGGTCGGATATTTGTCGAAATGCTGAAGTATTTACAGCGATCGATGACTCAATGTCTGGAGCGCTTCTAAGCATTTAACATTCATATCGCCAAACGAACGATGAGCTTCCGTGTATCCAGAATAACTGTTTTCGGGATCTTACGAAAGACTCGGTTCGTTGAATTGATACGAAAATTGTTTGAAGTGTTTTCGTGATGCAAATGCAAACGAGCCACACAACGGTCTTACAAATGACGACTAATTTGACTGTGTCCTGTATTGACGATTGAATAATTTATATCGAGACAACATGGGAAAATGCTCGAAATTTTGTTTAAAAAAATGATTAAATCAAAATATTCAAATACATTATATTATGTATAGCATGGCGTTGAGTGTTGACATACAAAATCATCACAGTTGAATTCGTTTTATGATATAAAAAAGATTATAGATTGCGTATGAAACCGGTTTTTAGAGAGTCGCTGATGTTTTCTCGCCATATTAATAAACAGCTATTTGAGTGAAAATTCGATAATTTGTTATAAACGACTCGTTTAAATCATAAAAATCATCGGATTTTTATCGTTTTGGATCGAGACTCAGATTCTATTGTCATTCTTTGCATACAATTTTAATTATTGTGGAAGTTCCATATTAAAATTTGTTACTAAAGAAAGTGTCGATCGGTGGAATTTATTAAAATCAATCGATAAACGAAGTGAATTTATGGCCTATTAGATTAGATTAGGGTAATTTAGATTTAAATATATATACATGATGATGATAAGTATATACCTCCTGTTAATTAATAGGTCTTAAATTTTGTTATAATATGAACCCTTTCGGTCGATTCAAATAGTACCGAAACCGAATTTAATGATCGAATTAATTATTCAATATTTTAAGAATGTTAAAGTCATAGGTACTATTTTAATATAAACATAAAGAATTCAATTCATTGTTATTTAAGCTAAAAATCCATCAATAATTTGGAACGATGAGAAGCTATGAAAAGTGAATCATGATTTCGATCAAAATTGCCAAAACAAGCTTGAAAAATATTGCATATAATTTATCAAAATAAGGCTTTAAATATTATCTATTATTATATATTATTTAAAATTTTATTATATAAATTTTGTATATCTTTATCCCAAATATACTGGCAATATTGCATATTATTAGAGGCAGTTTGAAATTAATCTTGAACACCTTTATGAAAATCATTTAGAAGGAAGTAAGTGATTTTATTTGGTTAAGGTAAAAGCTTACATATAATATGAAGATCCATTTTTGTTCATATTTTTATAATCGGAGCTAAAAATGAATATCCAAACATATTCAATTATAAGATAACAAAAATCATTAGACTTAAATTTATGTTTTTAAATAGGACGGTTTTCCAAAATAAGTGAGCGTGAGATCATTGAATTATTCTAATGAAGATTTTAATTGTATTTTAATTTCAAGACTGAGATAATGAATAAGTCTTAAAATATAATAATAAAGCCTATTTGAATTGTTTATTATGCATTAGCAGGATAAAGTAAATATTTTATCTAGGGTAATAAAGAGACATAAATCAAAAAATAGCTGAAAGGCCATTGCTAACATATATAAAGCTGTCAATATCGGTTATTAATAAGAGAAAAAAGCACATATATGTGATGCATTATTTTATCGAGTCATAAAATCGATGGTCATTGAAAATGTGTGTTAATTTTGAAATTTAAAAGCACATAGCGTTAAGCTCTTGAGTTATGAATGAAACCCATGATATGCGCATCGATTCACTTCTTGAGTGCTAAATCTTCAGTTTTCATTGCTACGTACACATTGTCTCGCATCTTTATTTTGTATTCTGATTTATGATGTGAATTGTTGGCAACAAACGACCTCGTGAGGAGTCTCCTTCAAAAGATTACTCTTCGCACGAATATCTTATTTAGCAATTGCGAAAGACGCTATTGCTCTCATATGTGATGCAACGCTCCTCTCTGACATTCTGCAATCAATTAGCGATTTCACTGGGGATCTGCTCAAAAGAATGATATCCATTTGTTCGACGAAAGGAAGACGAATGCTTTCGTCTGGTATTTAAATTTCGAAGATAGTATCAATCACTCGTACATGGAGGCAGAGCATGCGAGGGGATTACTGATGACGCAATACAAAACAAGTTAATTTGCAGAAACTGTTCTGGTTTAACTCCCTCACCCACTCTTTGACGTGGGTAGTTAACAAGAACGACGGCGCCAATACTAGATTAGATGTTTTTTGCTGGATTTAGCTGCAAAAAATAATTGCAGACGAACGTAACCATAGCGCCTGAATTGAACCCAAACAATATGTTTATGAGATGTGGATAAAAAATTGAAACATCTATAACGTTTTAGGCTCGCGCCAAAGCGGATCCAATATAATAGTCTAGGATGAAATATAATACATGGATGATACATTCGTACTAATCATGATGTTTTTATCATCCAATCAATATATGGCAATAAAATCGATTATAAATTTGAAAAAAAAAATGCAATTTATTGTTATTCCAGTTCTTTGATTGAAAAAGCTCGATTGTGATTTGAATAGAAATTTTGTTCTTGAGAAGGGTTGTTCAAATAAATAGCTATCATGTCTCATCACTCGTGCTTAGTAAAATGATATGTGATCACGGATGTCCTCATGTTACCAATCGGTAGGATATTATGTTCTTAACTAAGATCCCTGGACGGCAACAAACGACTGCTGTCATCCACGTTCCAATGGCATATCCATACAAGGACACTTCAGATGGTGGGCGTCATTTTGCCTGTCTTTGCAATGTTAAGGTTGACTCTTACTTTATTGCTTTGTTCAGGATTTGCCTAAAGAGCCAACGACGGCTCATATTATCCAATTCGAAATGCTCACTCAAGTGATTATGCCGTAATTTAGGCATTAATTAGGTGGGCTGCGTGACATTGTGGTCTTGTAAGGCTCAAAGCTAACTAATGGTATCCTAGGAATTGCTATTTATGATCTTCTTCGAGGTATTTTATATGGACTTTCATATTGTAATGATGCTTGAATGTATTCAATTTGAACCCTTTTCTTTACAAAGCTGGTTGAGATGATTCAAGCAGATGTTTAGGTTAATCCATTACGTCATTCGCAATTTACTTCCTCAATGCATTCGATGTTACTTAATCGTGTAGGTGATAGGTGTCGCATGCCGAATCATCAGTAATTGTTGCTGAAGACGTAGGAGGCAAGACATTGCTGAATACCGAATGGCATAATCTGATCGTCGCTTAAGCAATAAATGCAGCTGATGCAGAATCAGTTGGCATTTACAGGATTATGTCGTGTATTAAAATACTATTAACGTTTGTGAACATATTTCAACTACCGAAGAAAACACAATTTATTTTTATTGACCATCCACGTACACATTTCTCAATAACAAAATGCTTAAATACCCTCGACAAAGACGTTTCATTCTTCGACATTTCAAGCCGGGTAATTCTACAATTTATAAACAGTCGTCGTAAAAATGATTTGTGCGGTCTGTGGTTTCCACTTGAAAACTTCTGGTGCAATCGAAACATACCAATTACCACTTTTGTCGTGGACGACCTTAAAAGGATAGCCGGGACGAAGGCACTAAAGCGTTGGGCGGATTCTCAAAGGCGGGTGATGATCACAAAAACAAACACATGTACAGCATCGACTTGTTAACTTTATGGGGTCGTGATACTGTGGTGATATCTAGGACCCGTGGCATTATGGCATATTTTATTATTGGCGGTCTAATTAGGCCTGGATGCTGCGAAGATCGTTTCTACGAATCACGCCGCATATTCTAAATAATCAACGAGATCGAGAACATTACTGGTATATAACAATACCATTTGAAATTGTATATGCTCATATAAAGAGTAATAAGTGACATGAATCACATGAAGAAGAACCATGAGCAAAGATCGTGTTTATAGAGAGCTTAATGGGAGTACTTCATAACATAGTTAATTGTTATTATTTCGTACTTTATTGTATTGTAAATTCAAAAATTAAATAAACCCTATTAAAAGGGGACTTAAAAGATAGAATTAAGTCACAAATAGTATTCGTTTTGCGCATGGATCATAATAATATTATATTGGGTTGGTGCAAAAGTTAAGGCCGTTTTTTATGATCCTAGGTAAAAATTTTTTTTTTTCAAAAATGATGAATAGCATCTTCTTTTAAATGATTCCATTGTATAAAGGATGCTTTCCCTCTACTTTCTATTCAGTTTTGGCCTGGCCAGAGTACAGTGAAAAGCCCTTGTATTTTTTCAAAATGTCGGTCGATAAAGTGCATTTACGTCATTGTTTACTTTATGAATTCCGAAAAGACAATACCGCGAGTGTGAAAACCAAAAACATTTGCGAAGTGTATGGAATAGATGTCATCAAAATTTGACAGGTACGAAAATGGTTTAAAAAATTCCGATCTGGGGATTTTTCACTAATTGATAAACCACATATCGGGCGGCCATTGAAGTCTGATGACGACAAGTTTAAAGTCATAATTGACACCAATCCACGTCTAACCACCAGAGAGATCGCGTCGATGATGGGAGTCAACCAAAGAATCGTATTAAGACATTTGAAGGGTATGGGGATGGTTTCGCGGTACGACGTTTGGATACCTCATCAATTGTCGGCTGCCAATTTATTGGATAGTGTTTCAACGTGCGTTATTTTGAGTGCGAGACAAAAATGTGAACCTTTTTTGCATCGTTTGGTAATGGAAGATGAGAAATGGGTCGTGTATAACAACGTGACAAGAAAAAAACATTGGGCTATTCCTGGACAAGCCCCATTAACAACTTTGAAGTCCGAAATCCACAAAAATAAGTTATGCTTTGTGTTTGGTGGGATTGAAAGGGTATTGTATATTTTGAACTCTTGGAACCCAATCAGACAATTACAGCAGAACGATATTGTCAGAAATTATCCAAATTGAACATCGCCCTTCAAAAGAATAGACCAGAATTGGTAAACAGAAAAGGGGTAGTGTTTCATCACGACAACGCGCGACCACGTAAGACTTTGATGACCCAACACAAGCTAAATGAGTTGAATTGGGATATTATCAAGCATCTACCGTGCTCTCCAAATCTTGCTCCTTCCGATATTTATTTATTCCGATCACTGCAAAATGTTTTAAATGATAAAAAAGTTGATACAATAGAGCAGGTAAAAACATCCCTTACTACATTTTTCGCATCAAAATCCACGGAATTTTACACTAATGGCATTAAAAAGTTGATAGAAAGATAGAAGAAGGTTATAAGAACAGATAGAAATTATATAATTGATTAAATAAATACTACAAGTCTTAAAAAAAATATTTAATTGTATATGTAAAAAACGGCCCTAACTTTTGCACCGACCCAATATAATACAATCGATTTTCATTGTAAAACTTCACGATAAAATGATTATAGTAAAATAAATTTATTTCGTGATATAACACAAGGAATTGCAAAAAACGACCCAAACTAAAAAAGAAAAAAGTTTAATTTGAAAAAAAAATCCTACGAATTTATTGAGTGATATGGTATGATATCTTTTTTCTATTAAATATTCTAAAAATTCAATTTTAACCTTTAGCAAGCGAATGCTGCCATATTCGCGAAAAGAAAACATATTGTGCTTTTCTTTCGGTAATTTTCAAAATGGACACAATACCACTATAAATTTTTTTTTAGAATACATTGATTTAAAACTTTCACAGCATTTTATATAAATTAATTTTGCAATCTTTTAAATTAAAATACTGTCGATCTTCTGGTGATAATTTAAAATAACTAGGTCGTTCACTAAGGGTTGATATTGATCTAATAAATCAGAATTTCTATATAATTGCGCCCATTCTATTTATCCAATCACATATCAAATCAGGTATTTTATGCTTAAAACAGTCCTTTTTTGAAAAAGGGTTTTTTGATAGATTCTCTTAAAATATTAAAAAAGTTTGTGTGTTATAGATTTTATGATATTCATATAATACCAATCATTATTTTTAGTATATATTTTTTTGTATTGTCGTATGGACCTTTTTCCGTAAGAATGATTACAAATCAGGATCTTACACAATATAAAATATTGATATAAAAGTATTATTTTTTAAGTATTTGAAATTCGTGATATGTCTTAATAAAACAACATGTTTTTAAACGTTTCAATGCATATGTTTTATTGACTTAATGATTACAAAGTATGATGTATTGCTGTTGATTTTTTTCAATCGGCCAGTAATAAAAAAATATGTTGAATCCTCATTAAGAGTCTTCTCTATTCGAGCCACAATTTGTCTTCCTCGTGAAATGTTATTACCATATCTTAAATATTTTTCGTTTGAACTTTATAAATGGGCATACCGATTGAATTGTTAATAGAAACCTTTCCATATAAAGATCATCGACGACTTTGATATCGATTCAATATTACGTTCAGCTGTCGATCATTCTAATTTATAGCCATCACCTCTTTGCCCTGCAATTAATCAGAGTAGCAATGGCCCAACATTTGTTCGTCGTCATTTTGTTCCATTGCACAAGACTCGGGGCAATGGCGATCGAAATAAAAATATTATAACTCCCTTTGATACGCCGCTATTAACAAAAAATAGCCCTTTTGATCGATAATCGATATCTTCATTGTTGATTTCACTTCGGCGCTGAAGGAGTCATTCTTTGGATGGAATGCGCTTCAAGGTGGCGTCTTCTGCATTGACGTTACGCCTCTGGTTGGATTTCCCTTGACGATTTTTTTCGTGTTTGATATATCATCATCCGGTCTGACTGATTTGATTTTGTTTGACAGCGCCAAAGTCAATCAGAACGCTTTGATTTTGTCCTTTCACAATATCGAATGTGTTTCAATGCGGCGTGTTGTAAGATTTCATTCTTTTCGACGTGCTCCATACGGATCGTGCCCGAGAAGTATCATGTATAATAGCATAAAGAAGCGATCGCATTTATGAATATACCTAATCATTAGTTGTTTTGCAATATCCATTACGATCTTTCGTTCGTGGAACAGCTCTTTTTGGGGTATTGAGTTATCTGGATATTTTACGAATTGACATATACATAAAATGGAGATACCAATCTTGAGTGGCCGAATGCATTGTTTGTATTGTTAATGTATCTTTCAAGAATTCCAGTCGATTTTTTTACGACCGACCTTTACGTATAAGTCACGAATCTGGAATTAGAACATTGCTGTCTAGAGGGAGAAATGACCGAAATGATAATGGCATTAGTCATTTTTTCGAACCATATAACAATACAACGAAGGTCATAAATGTATGATATATGTATAGAAAAAAATCATTGTGTACATGTTTATTTTTCATATAGTAATTTATGGAATATTAACAGAGTTACAGAAGCCGGAGGCGGACACGAATGCATTCTTCTTGTCTAGTCAAGCCGTGAACTAATTTTAACACCTAACGTTTTAATGAGGGATATTGAACGTCGTGGTAACGTTCGATACTTCAAGAAAGGGCGTTATAAAGGTCTTAATATATTACTCCTCATATGGAGACTAGGGCTTATACAAAAATATTTTTGAATGAAACCGGATTCCACCGGTTTTTTGTCGGTTCGAATTTTATTCAATGTCAAAAGCTTTATACCCCGAGATTAAAAGTTAAATAACACTATTATAAAAGCAAAATATTTATATAATTAATAATTTTAAATTATATACGAAGATAATCCCGAAAGTACCTGACCTAACGTGTAGAAGAAGGTATTTGTTTAAAAAAAATACTAATAATACCATGATATGTATTTGGTACACCATATGAAAATCTGAACCTTTTATCTATTATATTTTATATCGATATTCCTATTGTTAGAGTTGTAGTAAATACATCATGGTAAAGTAAAGGTTAGACAAGCCCGTACTAGCTACCAAGGACGAACAGCGCAATGGTCGTAATTACCCCAGAAATCCACAAAATGGTATTGGATGACTGTCGACTGTAAGTGCACGAGCTAACGGATCATAGAAGACCCCAGATATGCATTTATCCCCGAAAATGCCGCACAAAGCCGTAAATGAGGACGGTGTGGCCATAAAATCTGTGGGTCCATCTGGTCCGCTTTTCGGACCGCTGACATGACGAATGAACGCCTCGCGATCGAACGCCATACCCGAACAGTTCTACAGAACGATTACCAATTCTCATTACAAAACGAAATTATTCGAAGAAGACTGATCGGGTGGGTTGTTTAAATTTAACAATTGGTCGATTCAATATTTTTCGTCCAAAATTCTTAGATAATGAAAATTTAATTTTTATATTCATTTTAGGATTAAAAACCCGGTTTTCGAATGTCAACAAGGAAAAAATATAAAGACAGTAGTACTAAATACAAAAAGTATTGGTTCAACCAAAGGGTCAAACCGTTATTTTTTCATTTCGGTTTTCGGTTCATCTCACAAACATAATATCAAAAGATATTTAAATATTCGCTCCATATTATTGCATCTGAAATTAAATGTTCTAATAAGACATGATGGCTTGTTTTAGATATATATTATGTTAATCAACCCATAATCGCTTATTGATTTGGTCATCCTATATTTTTAAATTTGAGGATTATATCTAGACAAAGAAAATATGAGAAGGCACGTTATCTTATCGACATATTGAGCTGTAAACTATTGTAATATTGCAATTATAATTAATTGACATTATTAATCATAATTCAGCTTACGGGTGCTCATAGACAAGCTGAAAAATATAAAAGCCATTGGATGATTTCATGGTGATTTTACAGTGAGATCATCAAAAGCTCCGACAAACAATGTAGAGCATAATATTTCATTTGCCCCTATGTAAAAGGCGTTCTATCGCTCAACGCAAAAACTTTTTCGATCGAATATCATTTTATAGTGTGAAATTATAATACAGCAATATTTTTCAGTCGCATTGTCTTTAAGAAACATTCATTTGAAAAACATATTGACAAAATTCACATGGAAACGGCCAAAATTCGCGGTTCCCAACCTCATTACACCCGACGAACAACCTTCATGGTTTAAGGCAAAATTCATCAATTATGCAAAAAGCACTATTTCATTCGTTATTAATTTGATTATGGAAATGTGTAAACATTGTTGATTGTATCTGGCCATAGCGGCTATTATGCAACGCGATCAAAGAAGCTAAACAAAAAGCCAGCATCAAACACGGATCATTGATCGTTTAATCTCGGAAACTTTCGATCGTAAATAATATATATTTATTATTTATAAAAATCTTTTAAAACGAGAACAAAGCATTCGATACGGGGCAAATTATGTTGTATCCGTCGTGAAAGTATTGTAAACAGATTTTGAGATTTATACATTTTATTATTCGGCTGTGCTTCTCAGAGAAAGTGTGATATATATGTCTGAAATGGTATAAAAGTGTTGCTGCAGAGGCATACACGATTTTCGCATTAATTCCGATGATAGATTAGATATCTTATAATATAATATGAACAATGGTACGTTGTAAGATGTAATCTTTGGTGCTTTTATTTTGCTGAGTGCCGTATGGGAGCGAACAGTATGGATGTGAAAATCGCTTGGAAAATTGTGTTACAGGGGTCAAATGTTGGATCGACTTTTTATTCTCTAAATTGCCACAGTTGCACGATTACTTCCGGATATATTGAAAATCGTATGGCACGAACTTTGATTGATTTATTTATTTCGAAATGTATGAACCCCGAGGTGCGTGAAATATATATCGAGATTTTCTGTAAGTAATCTTTTGTGAAATCTAGTCAGTGGTTGTTTTATTATATTTATCTATAATCTACTTTCAAAGTTAAAGCAGAAACGACTGATTATATATTATATATAGTGATTAAACTATTATAATGCATCTTAATAACTTTCTCTGCTTGTTTACTTCCTTAAACAAAGGTTCACGCAGTCTAAAAGATTCTAAACTATCATTAGTCGTCTTAAAGTGCCAGATCCATTATTGGTCGAACACAATTTTCATATTATTTTTTTTAGAGATACATGATTATAATATGATCGTTTTTTATTGCCATTTTTACGTGATTAATCTAGGATATCGTAAATTGACTTGGATTTTTACGTAGGAGAGGATCTATAAAAGTTGCGGATTTATCATTGTTTTTTAATAATTTAATTTTTTTAACAATTTTACAACAGTTATGTGGCTCTTCTCGTATTTATAAATCATCTCAGTGTATTTTTTCTTCAGAATCATAAAATCAGATTAACTTCGATTAAACCTGGATCTCCAAAATTGATCATTATGATGGGTTTTTCTACGATCTATATTTGAATCCAAATCCTTATAAATCCATAAACGAAGTTATTTAACTAAAATTTTAATATTCATATAATTATATTTTAAATAGATTAACGTAGTCTTAGTATTGTCCAACAAACAGTGAATAATCAGCTGATTATTCACTGCTAAATTGTTTGGTTTAAATTCTAAACTATGGATTATTGATATTCCCGATTGATCGTCTCAAATCATATTTGTTCCAATTTCTAATTCTATAAGCAGTGAATAATCAGCTGATGATCATCAATATTTGTTTGTGATATGGGATAAATCCGAAAATCGCACTTGAGAAGTATGTATGTTGATTTGAATTTATCCAAACTTCATATCCAATAAAATCAATTTTTCATTCAAATGATTTTTAAGAGCCGAAAGCCTCATTTTTAAGACGTTTTTGAGAATGAAAAATTAATGCAAAGGAAATTTTAAAGATTTAAATTTATTTAATATAGACTGATACAAAGAGACTATTAAACAAACAAATGTAAGAGCGCGAACGATCTTCATCAATAAAGAGGCAATTCAAGAGAAAAATATCAATATTGGATTAGAAATTTTGTCATAAAATTAATTTTGTTGTTGCATTAAACGTAATTGAAGATGATCTCTAGCTGTTTAAGTATTCTTAACATTAAAGATCTAAGCTCGAGTCAAATCCATTAGGTAACCCATAGATACTCATATCTGTAGATACTCAGTGTAGCATATTTACACAATGTTTTAATAATTTTTTTAAAATAATTCTGCCTTCTTAGGGTTAAATTGAGATATCATGCTTTCGCCGTGTATATGTGGTTTCTGCGTCATTATCTCTTCGAAGTTGCGAAACCTTTTCCTCTCGTCGGCTAATCGTCGGGTTAATTGTGTTTTATTGCGCGGATTTTTAATACAAACAAGCTGGCCAAATGAAGGCGAGGCATTGTTCTTCTTTTTTCGCGTATATTTCACCTCTTTGTGTTGTTTTCCTTCTTCGCCATATCTAAAATCGATGCTAAACACAATGGCTGTACGATATGTGACCCACTTTTCAGATGCCGTCTTCAATATGCATCTCCGATGCACATGTTCGAAATTTTAATTGACAGTTACTTAATCCGACGTCACCATGTACCGTTACGCTTCAAACCCTCTTTAAACGATGAATCAGGCGGTCAAGAACAATTTGGATGTTACCTTCGGGAGAAAAAAAAACGGTTCATATGTTCGAGGAATCGGTCGATTTTGCTCATTGGCAAGGGCGTGGGCTTTTTGAAGTACGGATGCCGGGTTCGAGTCTCACACCTACGTTTATGAACTGTTGAGGTTCAATGACGCCACTTTTGTAATTACATCATCTTGGATGTCCCTGCTGACGAACCTCTGTTATCGAAACATTGGTGAGAGTAGGAGCTTTTTGTTACCACACGTATTGTGTCATCGGGTGCTTCGCTAACTGATATATTGGGCACATTAATTGGGAAGGTGTGCTGCATCTTTTAATATGTATGACAGAATTAGCATTTTTTTCTTATATCATCGATGGCAATTAAGACAGTTTTATGTAACTCTTATGTAGTGTTTGAACTGGCGTCGAAAAGATGACCTTTTGGGAAAATTTGTATACGCTTATACTTAACATATTCGATTACAAACAACGTTGAAAAATAATCTCGTTATAATATTTAAAATCGAATTGGTAATCCATAGAATGAACTTAATTGTAATACGGGGATCGAATATCAGTTATGTATGAAGGGATATAAATTAATTTTATGGCATGTCTTTGACATACGAGATGCCATATCTAGTTCTTATGGCTTGACACTATTGATTTATATATCTTCTACTTTAAATGCCATGCACATTGTTAAATGTAGGAGATCTCCATAGAATATATTTGTAAGAAAATGTTTTTTTCGTGTGATTGCTTTCGGTTGGCCTTCCACAAGTGGTTAAGATAAAATAATTTGAACAGGAATTTTAGATAGAAGAGAATCTATAAATGCACAGGGAAATTATCATTAGCTTATAATTATATTTTGATTACTTTTACAAATTATAATCACTCATAAGTGTTTCTGCACTTTTTCCGATCAAAAAATTTATCGATATAATGAAATATTTTCCAAATTTTAATGCAGAATCAAAATCAATATATCAATCCTTGATAACTACAGTGCTAAAATATTTTTAAATTTATAAGCATTATCTTAGCAGAATACAATCTTAAAACACTTTCGTTTTATCAAAATTTTGTAACAATTAACAAACTTCGCGAAAAAACCTACGACGAATTAATGATCTGCAGTTTAATGCACTTTTTCTTTAAATTAAACTTTAATCATTGCCTACGATGACCAATGGGCAAAACTACATTAAAAAACTTTCATCGTTGATTAATCAAGCTTCTTGTATTTGACAACCATTGCTGAATCAGATGTCCTTATTTTAGACTCGATTTAAATTTATTTTTAAAAATCAAATCTGAGTGTATCGAAAGAATTTCGATGTTTTCCTGGTCTCTCGATTGGCACTGATAAATTCGCTTCTTTGCTGAAAAGCAAATTTATGTAACACGCAATAACAACCATTTCTGTGGGTTCGATTCATTTAGATCCGATCTAAATTGCGTATAATTTCAGATCCAAAAATACGATTAATTTATGTAGCATTTTATTCGGTCAATAAGTATGGCATGCTTCTGTAATTATCTACTTTTTCAACACAATGCGAAATTTTAAGCTGCATTATACAAAGAGGCCGTATTGATAAACATTAAACGATCTGATTTGTCAATGCGTTATATAATATTTACGATTCAAAATGTGTACCAACGAGCAGTAGAGAATTGCATAAGCCTTCAATATTACGGTACACCTAGATTTAATTGGGTAAAAGTCTTTCCAAACCAATTCCATGTATGAATATTAATGAACAGATTTATAATTGGTTGCTAATGACAGACTCGAAGAATTTCCACAGTTGTATCAAAGTTCGACTTATGAAAACGGGTTAACAACCTTCGTATTTATACTCATTCATATATACATAGAGCGAGGACCTTGGTTTTACCTAGAAGATGGCAAAGAACAACGTTTTTTTTTCTTCATTCAGTGAACATACATCCTCATCCGCAGGAACTTAGATAACCCATACACGCTGATTTTGATTCTTTATTATTGTTTGATTGATTTATAGATTCGTTGTTAAATTTGTATGTTTTTGTTTTGCAGTTTGGGTCCATTTGAGTTTGCTGCATCAGCAGATATGGTATCCCGAAGAAGGATTTTATCCCGGTCTAGGGATGATTTAACGCAAGCGTTTAATCAAAACATGGAGGAAGAAGAAGACGTTTGGTATCACAAAGATAAACTATATAAGGTCAGTATTATATACAGTGATTTCGACATTCTAAATGTGTCTTTTTATTAAAAATATAATTGCCATAGTAATTGATATTCTAACCTACATAATTAAATGGCAGCTTGTATATATTATTCAATTTGCCCTCCGGCAGCAAAAGCAAGGACGCAAAGTAACCGTTTTAGATCAAATGTCTTCGACACTGGCTTATATGTTCGTTGGTCAATTTGATACAGAGCCAACTGAATCAACAGAGCGTCGAGTTCGCACATACGCTTTCCATTGTAAACAATCAATTTGATGTCCAGTCAAAGAAACTCATTTGAATGGACCAAAGGCTGTCATTGGAGTCTTTGGTTGTCGTTGTAAATCAATTGCGGCTAAAATAATAACCACGTTTTCAATTGGCCATATCGCCCCACAATCTAGATCCTCGGCGCTCGTCCGCAAACTGAATTGGCGGAAGTTAAGGTTTCGCAATAGCAACTTTGATTGTTGACCGACATCCAAGTTTAAAACAAATACTGCTTCTGATGTACGAAGCACCATGGCTCGTCTGCATTTCGCAATCCTCATTGAAACTGTTCTACCTTGGCATGAACGCACAGCATTTCATACAACGACTTCTTATTGTTTGGATCCAAATAATTTCGATGAATAACTAAAACCAATATTATCAAAAGACACATTAAACCTAAATTCGAAATTAGTAATCACTAAATAAACATAATTTACATAAGCCTGTCAAACTTGTTCTTACCATACCATTTATGTATATTATTCAAATCATAGTTCATTCAGTAACATTTTTTTAATATAATAGTTACATAAATACAAAAACAAGCAAAATATTAAGATAAATTCTTTGAGTTTTTAAAATCTATCTTATAATCACATGATAAATGCTAGTGTTTAATCCCTCTATGATGTTATATAGTTTAATCCCTTTGCAAGCTTATTATTCCAACAAAACAGCTTTTATTTTACAGTTATTAAGATTTAGAGTTAGTTTTGTTATCAATTGTTTGAATAACTACTATTTTCTATGTTTTTTATTATACAACATCTCTTTTTCATCTCTGGTTATTATCCAGAAGCCTTTAATTCATCTTTAATATAGGTCTGAAACACATTACTTTTAGTTTCAGTTCCATTAATTAATGGCAATTTTAAGAGACTATTTACAGTATTAGTTGGTGTTCTGCTATTCAAATTGTGTATTTAATTAATATAAAATAAATTGTAAAAGAAATAATCAAAAGCTGAGCTTTTCTCTTGAGAATTCTATTTCCTTGTCTCGATAATAAAGATTCTTAAATTTTATAATGAAGACTATTTTTAATATTGATGAGCATCAACAAAGTGTTTTGAGTGGCTTAACCCCTTAAAGAGGTAAGACACAGTGTTGTGTCCGAATTCCAGTGATTCAGAAAGAGCATTCTTACATGTTGAGCTCGGAGACAGACAAAGACGGAAAGTATGCTGCACGTTGAGTTGAGTGGAAAGAAAAAAAATATGGGGACAGTATCTTGCAGGTTGGATATTATGAATGAGAGAGAGAGAGAGACGGAGAGAGTATCTTGCGTAAATCGTACGATTGTATATATGAATGATATAATAAATCGATTTCAAGTGTATTGTTTTATGTATACGCCAAGAAATGACCGAATATTGTGTGCTATCGACAGTGTTTATTTATTTATATACAAGATTTATACACGCTGCGACGGTCGTGACAAATAAGTGGATTTGTACGGATGTTAAGTGGCGGATATACAAAATATAGCATCTAAGTTTATGATGGGTTAATTTGAATATACAAAAATGGAATTGCGTTAGTATTTTCACAAGAAATATAAAATATTTTTCTTATTTAAAAATATACTTGACGTATGGATGAGAATAAAATGCATCCGTTTATTAGTCATCTTTAAGATTCATTCTGGATATCTCGTAATCTTACGTGTCCTGCATATGAAAATATATTTTCAAGGACTGCTTTGTATTTTACAATATAGCTGCATCATCTATAAAATGCTTTTGGATGCAAATTTAATCAATTTCCATCGTAGAATTGTAAAAATTTCGTTTTGATATATGATTTATTTGATGCAAGATGAAATATGGTCGCGCGCAATTAAGAGACTTCAACGAGCAGGTAAGCGCGCAACCCTCCATGTATTTTGCATACAACATACCGACACATTGTATCTGTGTGATTTTTTTTTAATTTATTAAGCAAATTTAATGCGTTTTTTAACACCATGCAGAATTGATAATAGCTTCATCTATATAATTAGTGAAATTGAATTATTTACGTAGGTGCAGAGGTCATCCAATGGCGTGAAGGTCGACTTAATTATGTGGGAAGGACTAGTTTGTTAGGTTCAAGTGAATCTTTTTCCACCCACGACTCGATTCTAAAAAACCTAGAACAGATTAAAGACATACTCGTTGACTCATTTGCAAGCCATCCATACTGCATCATGTTAATATTTTATTATAATTCGATACAAGAACATCGCTCGGATGTAGGTTTATAAGCCGATCTGCATATCGATTACTGCAGCTGTTCACTCTCGTTTTCATTTTCCTCCGAACGGTACTTGAAGGTCGACTGTCCACGGGTCTTCAATCGTTAAATGTTGAATTCATCTCAGTCACGTTCCGTGATATCTCTCGCTCTGAGCCAAAGGGTAATGATACATAATCATCGTTTGGAACGACTGAACCGTTGCTTCTAAAATTGAACGCAATACACCATCCGTCTTCATCATCCTTTAAAATTTAGCCCTCGAGCGAGGACGATTTTTCAAAATTTAAAACTTAAATTAATGTGCTTGAATTAAGATAATGAAACAGGTTTAGGCTACTCTTTTTTAATTATGCAGATTTGAACCAACGCGACAAATATCCATATCAGATTAAACATGATCTGAACTGTTGAAAATGTGAAACTCTTCTGGTCAAATAGTGACACGTTTTGCTTCATTTTTTTGCATGTCGTTATATTGATCAACTCATTGCAAAGGACAGTTAGTGCTTGCAGACAATTGCGCAAAGTGTTTGCGTTATTTTCGAAAGTCCTCGTTTAACATTCATAGTATTTCCGCCTATTTAAAAAACAAAGGATGCATTCCGAATAAATAGATCGTGATTTTGTATCAATCTTATATTCGTATCGATTGACAGCGAAAAAGTTATGAAGCTCAATATACAAAAGATTGTTTTTATAACACTCTAGTATATAATTATGTCTATATTTATGAAGCTGTCTCAAATATTTTTATTCGATACGTTAATCAATGTTTGCTCATCTAAATTTGGATGGAACGAGTTCCATTGAGTGCGTCAAAAGCGCGCAAAAATATCAATCAATAATTGACAGCGATCAAAAATTTGAATTTCTATCGAAAAAAATCAACCGGTTTTATTGAATAGTACAGCCAATCCATAATTAAATATTCCAATGCAAATAGAAAACCGGTTATATTTAAACAAGCTTAAAGAGGTTACCTTTCTGTTGAAAATATCATATCATAAGGCTTGTTTTTACAGAGATTTTGATTTCGTAAAGCGGCCTCGTAGGCAGGTGCGACCAGTTGGCAATGGAGATTGACATTTTCCAACGCGGATCCATCTGCAGGCAGAAGCAGCGCTATAATGAAAAGCTGATCATCGACTAAATTCAAAAAAATATCACAACAAAAGCTTCAATATGTGAATAATAAAAAAATCAAATACAACCTGACTGTTATGCGAATAGAAAGTCAATGTAGCGATTTCTATGTGCATCATATAGACCGAACGGCTTCTTGTACCACATATCCTTACGAATCGTCTTCAAATAGCGCATATATTGATATTGTACCATAAGCGTATTTTGATAACGGTTCTTGCGTACGCTGCGATCGTTTGCTCCTTCTACATGTACTTATGTAACGGTTGTGTAATTAGATTTGTGCACGTAAGAAGATGTTCGAAGTCACGTAACCATGGGCCGATGGGGTCCGTGAGAAGCTCCTTAGGTCAGCGGGTCAGTCGAATGATGTCCCATTGTCGAAAAAACACGACCAAATTTTGCCGTTGTCTTATTTCCATACAATGCCGGCGAAATGGGATGAAAGCAACGAATCAAGTATTGCGACAGGTCATCATCATCAATCAGCCATAGCCTTAATTTTATGAACCCAAATAGCAACCGATGTGAACCAGTATGCCATCTCAAAAATATAAATCGATTTGCTGCTGATCCTTAGATAATATAATTTACATATTTATCATTGATTCCTAAAAGATTGTTCAATCTAAATTTTATATATCTATAATATTTAATTTAAATACAGGTAAAATCTATATAATCTATTCTATTTTTGTAATTTTTATTATATTTTTCTATGAGTTTTTTTTAGGGTCCTTATTGTCTTCTACGTATGTTTGAAGTAGGATTTATTAGAACTATGGGGAAAAAATCTGTAAACTGGATTTAAGCAACGTCCCATAAATATTGTCAAATACAAATACTTGTGTGATTGTGGTAATATACCTTCAATATCGAGCGAATGAGGAGGTGAATGTATGATACAGACAAGATGGATGTAACCCCTTCCTGTGAATGGATATTGAAGAGGCCCATAGTTCTGCAGTGGACTGTTTGTGGCTGCACTATGATGATGATATCTTTGTCTGCATAAATACATTTTATAATGTAAAACTGCTCTTTCAAACAACATTTTTTTGTATACACAAAATTTACATATAACACCGGCAATCATTGCGTCAAACACCGTATAAGGTGATAGGTCGTTTACTGACCTTTTGTATTAAAAAATAAACATAAAAACACAAACACATATATCGTGTATAACTTCAATTAATATCAGCATCTCTTAATCTAATATTTATATGGATTTGCTAATTCAGGCAATCTATCATTTTTAAATTCTAAGCATTTAAATAATTCCACGCGGAATTTGGATTCGGTTCTATGTTTACCGTCAATATGACGCCTTCTAAGCTGTCAAATGTTGGCGGTATTCTTGCTGGGTAAAATAATAATGTTTTACATAGGATAAACACGTGAATTGTTAAGCGTTTATGCTATGCCAAACAGCTGCTATGAACCGAAATGTCAAGACCGCAAGAATTTACATATAAGAATGGCCGAAGATACATTTTTGTTTTGTCTTATGTCATCATGGAGCATAGTAACACATATTTAACCTTGATGTCGCTACATGATTACAGAAGTGAAATTCAATAGTTTGATTTATTTCATAAACACTTTCGATGATATTGCGATTCAGTACCTCAAACGGACCATGAATATGTATTTGAGATTGATAAATATTTGAGAGCAGAGATCGATGGTACAAAAAATAGCCTTGTCAGCCAATTGACATTTGAACGTTAACTTATTTTTTTTATTCGACGCCGGCACATAATGCATTTGCCAAATTGATACTATTCTTGTACGAGGATCTGATGATATATCGATTTTGCTTTCTCGGAAGGACGAATAATTTTGAATCTTTTTTAAATTTATAATCGCATTTTGAGTGATTTTTATTGTTGAAAATCTACATTGTGGATTGTGAGCGGCGTATTTCTTATGAATGAGGAAGTGATAAATAACGCCATACAAAATGCTTTCATATCACATGCGCATGCACATTTGTATGACCTTTTATTCGCGATGCATTTCATCGCAGTAGTGAATGTAAGAGTTAAATTTATTAAAAAATATTTTTGAAAGTTGTATCATTGGAATTTTATCGGCATTTGATGACTATAGTTAATTTAATTGTATGAAATTAATTCTAAAAATATTCGTTAATATGAGCACCCATAATAAATCAATTGAACGAATATGTAATTTTCTACTACCTTTCATATATGATCACATATCACGATTTTAGCAATATTGCCATTTTATCATCTATTTGTCTCATGCTTAATTAATATTTTTGTCAGATTGATCAAACTTTTGGAATTTTTTTAAAAAAATTGGCATGTATACTTTTAGCTATTGGCCTAGGGTGTAATACAAGGAAAATCATAAATAAATATATATTATAAAAATTGATGATATGGATGAACAATACCATGTATAATATCCCAAATTGCATGGTTTGATTGGATTAGTATCCAACCGGAGAGCGTAGGATGTGGGTTCAACTCCCACTGGATTAAATTTAATTTAAAAATTTTGACTAGTATAAAACAGTTTTTATAAATGAACTCTATCGTATTCATTGTATTTTCAACAAATTTAATTTCGACATATTATTATCACCATTGATGAAATTTGGTTGAAACGTGATTATTTAAAGCAATCATTATTCCGAAAACAGATTGCCAAACTGTCATTGTAATGTTTCCTTTCAATTATAAAAGATCGGTTTATTTGTTAAATTTTAAAAACTGGTTAAACCACAGCTCTTGGTGTTTATTTAATTTAATTAGAAGGCTTCTGGTGTACATAATCGTTCAGTCTTATCATTTGAGGCTGTATTGCAGAACTTTGAATTCCAAATATAACATAATCACTTAAAGAAGGTCTTTGACTTGGCTCGAATTGAGTTTTCAATGGATTGAAATAAGGAGGGATTTGATTGATTGAAAATATTGTGCAATTAATATGATTTGCATATCAATCTGCGTTGGACTGCACTTAACCACATTCATACATATTTAATAGGTAAACGCGCTTGATTGGGAATATCTATATGTATATCGATCTGATTAAGATTATAACGAAAAAATATATCGTCTGAAGCAGGTGCTTTTATATGTCTTTAAAGTAGGGTGATTGACATTCCATGTGTGGGTTCTTAAGAACTAATGCTTCATCGCCAATATGCGTTGTTTTGAAACCCACACAAAATATGACCTTTAAGAGTAGCCAAATGTAATATGTTTTTTTTAATGTTTTATTCGCCATGGCGAATTCGATAGAATGAATTATTGCTCGATCGTTGAAACAGGAGAAGAGCACTACTATCTAGTTTAGTTTTATGGCATAATAAAGCAAAATTTACAATTAATCAGTATATTTTAGATGTTGCATTTTTTATCATCTATCATGAATGGACCATGATCTCAATCGAAGCTTGATATTTAAATTTCTATAAGCTAATTTTGTAATTTATTATATTTAACTTCAAAATTAAAAGCACAATTGTTAAAGATATGGCGTCGTGTGTCAAAAGATATAAACGCACGTAAGACACAAACCTGCCAAAAATTGAATATTCTGCTTTTTTGCATTCTTGTTTAAATCAATGCAATTAACACCGATTCAATAATTTAAATATACACATGAAATATCATTTGATTAATGCAAATGATTTTTATCAGTCGACATTACAAATCGTATCGAAATGCGGAAGAGTTTCAAAAGCGTTTCATACGTGCCATGTGTAGCTACAAGAGATACATAACGCGATCCAATTCTCAAAGTATTAATTTTAATAAAGCCTTTAAATACGCAAATTGTGCTTGAGTTATGCCTTGCCATTAAAACGAATGCAATTCATTGCAAATGCGAGGCTTGTAACAGGGTGTGGTGAGACCAGTAGACCTTCGCTTAAAGCCAGATCGATTCTTGACATTTCATTAAGCAAAAAATTGACATTTTAAGCATAGGGTTGTAAAATATATTTTAAATGTATCAAATTATTCAATTAATAATTTAATTTGAATTAAAAATAATAATTTGAGTGTTTTAAGACCAGTTTGTTAAGGAATTCAGAGTCTGGGGAGAAAACGTTTCCGGCCAAACGGCCTTGCCTGAGCCATTCACTTTCGAGGCGATAGTGAATTCATGTATCAAAAGTGAATTTGCAGATGGTATTTTCAGCGATTAATGAATATTGTACGGGACAGTTATTTAGAGTCACCAGTAAAAGTCAATTAAAGATGTTATTTATGCAAAAGAAACCTTGGACTGTAATTGTCTCTGTACGGTATCATAAATTATGACTACTCTATTATATTCCATTACGATTATTAAGGTTAACAAGTAGCACATATATTTAAATATATATAATATAGACAAGAGCATAACACACGCTGAACGAAATCAATATAATTTTATAGAGAACTCTATTGATCGATGCGAATCTCTAAATGACTTGTATGATATCCTTGAAGTCAACAGTCAATTTGGAGAAGGTTCGTTAATGTTCGCCTTATTATTTAAATTGTATATTTTACATCAAGACTTCTTCTTCATTCACTTTATAAATAATAAGACTTAACATAAATTCACGAACGATGAATATTAAATATGTTGAATTTGTCATCAAATTACTTAAAGACACTTAAATCTTTAAGAACAATATAAAAATGCTTATCGTGGCGCCAATATGACAAAACACTGTGACTCATCGCATTTCGTATGAATAACTGTATTGAATCTATTTTTTACAGCAGGTTACATCAAGGCGAAAGATGCAAAACCACAATTGTACATAGAGATTTTGCATCCTGTATGTTTTTTTTTCATATATATTTAAATACGTTTATAATGAATCCTATGAAATTATCATTGAAAGCGAATCATTCATAATTATATATAATTATCATCGTGAAAATGAACTGTTAAGCTCGCGTTCACCTTGAAAATATGCATAAAATTCAATGCATGCATATAAGAGAAGATTTAGATCATAGTTCCTCGTAATTGTCGATTTACTGTTGTTTCATTGTATTTAAAATATATAACACATCACTCAATAAGATCGTAGGATTTTTAATAGAAAAAATTGTTGAATGATTTGTTATGTTCAGCATATATTCTTAGTGAAATATAAGAATTTAAAGTGCAAAAAGTTAAACAAATATTCGAGAGATTGAACGTATGTATATTTCTATAATCATAAACTTCTACTTAAATAGCCTTATCTCAATTTACCATATGTGTAAAGTAATGGGCAATAACCACAAAAGAATTCTTCCTCCAATAACGGATATGGCACGTTAGGAAGATTTTGGTGGAATCACTATTATGCAATAAATATTCAAAACCGAAAGTAATTATGCATTTGATAATCAAGTATTTAAAAATCCGGTATTCAATTCAGGAAAAAAAATCAAATATAACTGCTTTTTATGTTCAATATATTCGATTGAAGACAGGTGATTTTTAATAATTCAGATTGTTTGAACTATTGAATCGTCCTCATATGGACGCAACTTTCAAATCCCAAGGCTGAATTTAATACTAGCATAATTATTAGATGTGATTTCATAATATATATCATTACACGCATTAGATTTTATTGTGATTATATTGCTTTCAGTTTGCTTCTTCTGTTGCTCGAAAAAAAAGTACCTTGAAGCATACTTCAAGATGATAATTTTCATCTTAAATGCGGTCGATACATTTAAAAAAAATGTCCTTAATATTTCACAGCCAGGAACGAATCCCATCAGATTTATATGGACTCATAACCATTACGCAAGGCTAATAACAATCCATAAAAAATATTCAGAGGGTCATTCCTCCCTGGCACCAGGAAGTAGCGTCAGCCTTGCCATCCAGAGATCAGAAGACATAAATATACCCCCCAAACAAGGAAATGCTTTGTAAGTCGAAAAAAAAAAAACGGTGAATGCCCGTACAGGCATCCGGGGTATACGTGCGATTTATTGTGGCGCAAAATCGCACGCGAAGGATGAGAAGTGAAAACAGAAACCAGTTCTGGGAAAAAATATTGGCGGTGATCATGCATCGATGCAACCGAGAAGAATTTGGTGGCGATAAGAGCAAGGTGCAGTGCAAGTGAAAAAAGGATCGAATTGCAATGCAGCTAAATAAAATAATTCGAGTTTCACTTTTTAAGGATGCCGGGATTCGCTAAATTGTCGCAAAAAGAGGAGTAAGATTCGCTGAAGCTTTTAGCATCCAATTTACCACGATTCTCAACATCTCAACGTGTGCATTTTGTTTAGCCATCATATTGTCTATCAGACCATCGAATTTACCATGGATATCTGCAAGCTGTGATAGCCACAAGAATATGATGAGCACAATAATTAAACTCGCACGCAATTATGAATTCGTTTAATTTAATTTCATAAAATTTTCCAAGACAAGCCTATGACAGCCGTGAAGAATGAGGCAGACGCTAATAACTAAAAATAAATTTCTATAAACGGACTTAAAAATGGATAAGGGGCAATTTTCCAACGTCTGAGTTATTGATATCATTCGTGTAATGGTCGTTTTATTACCTCATATTAATGGAACAAGTTTTGTATTAACGAACCGGAAGATATTTCGGACGATGCGCAAGACCACTCATTATTCATCACTCCAAATTCTCGGAGAAGTTCTCCTGGAGCATTCTTCGGATGCTGGAGCTAAAAATAATTTAAGCTCCATGTGCGGTTTCTTGTTTGAATATCATCAATTGAACATTAACAAGTGAATGCATGCAAATACATCAGATGCAATTAGAAGATGTGTTTTTGTGCGTAATATATATTTAATTGATTTAATATCTGTGATATATTTGTTAAAATAGTAAAAACACAAATTATTTTTTTTTTTTCTACCATTATTTCTATCAATATTCGGAAAAGCTTCTAATGCCTTTATTTTTGATATAATTCTTACTTTTTAATTCATAAAGATTTTCTAATTATATGTAATAGTAATATAGAGTTACACTTTTTAATATTTATGTATCATTTTTGTATTTATTTATCATTTTGATCGTATTTTATTAATCATATGATTTTGGTTACTTCCAATCGAGAAATGATTTAATAATATGATTCAAAAAAGTAAAATAAAAATATGGCCTAAATGTACTACATTTTAAGTTCTTTTTGCTGTTATAGAAAATCATTTTGGTTTGTTATTAATACTCAAAAATAAAATAAAATCGTTAAGCATTTCATTCATAACATGACAGCCAAGCGCATATCCGTGTAAAAAGCTACGCTTATGTCAAGATAACTGTGATTATTATGTCGTTTTGGATGATTATGTTTGAGACAAAAAGTGCCACTTGAGGAAGTATATTTCGGAAAAAAGGATGAAATTCACTTTCCGTGAGATCAGATTTCACTGAACCGACAGGGAAAGTCAATTGACGTGATTGCGGTTTCCGAGCCACTTAGTTAGGCCTCTGAGAAACCAAACTGCTTATTGTGCGAAATTATTATATCTACCGCATAAAATAACGAGAGAGACTCCAAATTGGTTTACATTGTCTTTGGATCACGATCCTAATGTTTGCGATTTCATTTGGGCAAAAATTGATTATCGAACACCAGCATAAATCAATTTCCCAACCGGAGAGCGACGGTGGTGGACAATCCATCCTTTATGTAAAGCGTGCGATCTAATTATGGTGTAGAAGAAAAGAAAACATCTCGAATGATTTCGACACTGACGTCTCCATTCAAACCTGGGCAAATAATATAACACCTATAAATCACGCAGAGATGGTTTTTTTTCACAGGCGTATTCTTAATCCGAAGGTTGAAGACGTTTCTATTTGTTTTTTCTTTAGATCTGTCTTGTGAAATGCAGTGATGAAAAAATGAGAAACCAGTTATAGAAATTATTTGATGAAACGTGCTAATGTATAGAATCACACATTGTGAAGTACAGTAATTGAATTTCTCAAACATTGGAAAAATCGGCCAACAAAAGCTTTTACGGTTACGGTCAAAACTCTTCATGTTTCCATAGAATCATTAATGTTATAAACAAGCTAGCTGGATGTGAGTGTCCAAAGGTATTGAATCAAGTATTTTAATAATAGACCATATTAAAAATATGAATAATTTGGTATGAGTATGATGGACTAAAGAACACATTTATACTGTATAAATCAAAATCAGTGAATTTATGGAAAATATCAATTCTTGGAAAATATCAATATCAATTAAGAATGAAGCATACAGACATATTTATGCGTTAAAATATACATCACTTATCAATGACGGATCGCATAAAGACACTGTGGAACTGCAGCATCCCCTATTTCTGTTTGTAATTGATATTGTCAATAACTCCTAAATCCTTTTTTCTTTTTACTTGTACAATATATAATCCATACATTTAATATCAGTAGCCATCCCCCACAATAATAAGAAAAAATATACGAATCTGTACGCTTCACAGTTCTAGAGGCTTGGTGTTTGATTGTTGTATTATATTTCTAAATATAAGTAGAACCCAAATTGGTTTTCGTTTTATTGCTTGACCGTTTTTGGGGATTAGTTGCACTTGGCTGCTGCACTTTCAAGTCTTATTTTGTGCCCTTTTTGTGACTATACTCATCAAGAATAAATTGTGATTTTTAAAATTCAAATTTATCAACCAAATTTACAATGGATAAATTTTCGCCGAGTAAAGAATTTATTCGAAATTAAATGCTATACACATATAAGCGGGTTTATGGATTGACCTGGAACTGGTATCTGTTTCAAGCAATTACTGATGATAAAAAACATTAAAACTATACTAATGTATCCAATTCTGGTCACAATTTATAATCGGATTAATAAATAAGTCTAAATTTCTGTAATGATTTTGTCATGTATCATTTTCAATTTGAAAGTCTTCTCATTTTATATGAATCTTTTAGGTTTCTATATTATCTTTTCAGAACTAGATTTAAGGCGTCTTCTCACTTTAGGCGCCTCAAAAATAGGCCATTTTCACGATTTTTTTTCGAGGATTTTCGCTAAAAATTATGAGATAAAATGGATCTTATGTAATAAACACATCTTTCAAGTATATGAAAAAAAAAATTTTTTTTTTTTTTTGAACAATTATTATAATAAAACAGTAGCATCGAAAAACCCGTGTAGAAATGTTATGTTCGTGGCTTGTTGATGGTATCTCCAAGATGGGTCATTTGAAACAAAAAAATAAAACAGTTTTAGATTCAGTATGTCAGTGGCTATAGCGCATATTATCAGATTTTTGATATTTACGAAAATAACAAAATATAACAATAACAAAAACGCGTTTTTTTTGCAGTTTTTTGTAAAAAAAATTTACTTAAAATCAAAATTTCAAAAATCTGATAATATGCGCTATAGCCATAAGTATGAAGAATATGTCATTCAAGTTTCATGACAATCGGCCGGATAGATTCTGAAATTTCATCAACAAGCCACCGAAAAACCTTGTTTAGAGATAAACGCGTTTAAAGTTTTGGTTGCAGAAAAATTGCCCAGACACAGCTGTTGAAACACTCGTTGTTATTTTGGGTATTTCCTCCGAAGATCTTCATAAATCGGTTTCAAAACCTCGTGAACATCCTCAGCTAGAGCAGAAGGATGTTTAAAAGTTTCTATCTGATTGTTTTTCACCACTTTCTTGTACTTGCACTATGAGTCTGAACAATACGTATGCAGCCGGGTGCTCTCAGGTAGTCACCTAACGGTCGCCCAAAAATGTAGTTAGTCTCGTCGGATCTTTATGAAATTTCGATATAACATTTTTGAAGATATGTACTTTTAAAATTTAAAATAAAATAAAAATAGATTTTTTTAAATTTGTAAAGTGAGAAGACGCCTTAAGTTTAAATATTTTATTCTCAGTGTAATTCTTTTACATAAAATTCAGTGTAATTCTTTAAAACACAAAGCACGTATTCAATATTTTATTACATGACAGTTTATTCCTTGTACCATATTTCATCACAAACTGCTTATAGTATACTTTGAATGTGTTTTGTATGAAATCTTTATGCGATTTGTTTATTGATATAAAGTTAATGAGAAATCGTTTTTCAAATATTTTTGTTGATGATCATACGTTGAATGCATAAGAAATTTATTAAGAAAAATCGATGATTTTGATAACTTAACGTATATTAATATGCAATTAACGATAATATTGCACGGCATTATATCAAGCATTATAAATCCATTCAAAACACATTTGATACCCTGAAATAATGTTATTCATCGTCTGAGAAAACACACCAATCGTCTCATACATACACAATCGTTTCTGCATCCATCTTGCAATTCTCGAGATAAACTTTCACTGCATAAATTATGTATCTGTTGATTTCATGGAAGTAAATATATTATTACGAATGATTTACGATTATGCATATTGCCTTACAAAAAAGTATACATTCTGCACAATTCGATACGATCACGTTCTATTACTTAAGCTATCATTTACCGGCGCAAGGACGTCGAATTAAAATCTGCAAAAAGCAATGCAACACGACATAATTCGCGTAAATACGCCATATTCGAAATTGCATTTAGTTGCATGCACGATCGTGTCCTTGTAAGGCTCTCATTGTTATAATTTTTCTCACGCGCAAGTTGACAACGCAGATCATTGCATTGTCTTCTTATGGAAAAATATGCAATTCATAGCCGGTACAATTTTTATGATTGCCTTATCGAATGCGTTAATGGCTCTAGAAGCACTCGTGCGTATTTGCGGCTAAATTTTGGTCCCGGAATCTTCTAAAATATTCAAGGCGAAAGCACTTTTCGCTTTCATGCAGCGTGAATATATAAATAAGTAGAATCACTTGTGCTCTCGTCGGACAAGTGTTTGTCGGACTGTGCGTCTCGATCTTCTGACCTCCATTTTCACTTCCATAAAAAGGTAAACAGAAATTCATAACCAAATAAAAAAAGTATTGGGAAACGTTTATATAATTCATATAATATATTCCAAAAGATCAAGCTGGTTTGATCCATCTTATTGCGGGGATTAGGAAGGCAAGCATAGAAAAACAGGAAAAAAGGAATCAATTATCACGGCTGTTTTTTGATTAAAATGAACGATTTTCATTAAAATTGTGTGATCAAACCGGACTAAATGATATAGTTTGACAATAATTTTCTAAATTCATGTTTTAAAAAATCATCTGATTAGTACAAGATGCAAGTACCCGAACAGAAGGAGGTAACTAGATCGAATGCAGCTAAAATAATAACAGCAATCCACATAAATATTATCAGCTTAATAAGATTTTTTTTTTATAATTTTAAATCAAATTCAACGTGATATACTGTCTTAAAATATAAGTTGTAGATGTTTTTGATAATTTTATTTATACTTAATGATGATTTATTGAATATTTTCGAGGCTTCATATTGTTTGGATTTATTCTCACGCCCCACAGTTTAAATAATGCTTATTTGTATGAAAACAGACGTAATTAATCAGAGGCGCATTAAATTTCCTCATGTTTGCCAATTGTGGATTTCAATGAACGAATGGTTAATTAACGCGAAGCATATCCCATTATTGTTACTGCGTAACTATGCGATGATATTTTATTTTCTTTCCAAAATGATATGGATCATTAGAGTCGAATCTGGAGCAATTTTAATAGTTGCCTCTAATCGTTTTCACAATAGTCGATTTGAATACCGCATAAATAAAACTTATATCTCAGAGAGCATTGTGTGTAATTAGAAAGGACTTATTTGCCGCGTTGCCTCAGTATGGCATTTGCAAATAACGGATCCATAGGAAATTTTTCACGTTGCGTAGGACGAATCGTTTCGACATGGATATTGATGTCTTCCTAGACGAATTTACTTCAAAATAATTTTAAAATGGATAAATCCACGCTGGTGTCTCAAGCCGAGTGCATTGCAGATATAAGCCGACATAAATGGCTTTCATATATTGAGTAGATTTATGAGCGTCCACCTCTATCTAAAATACACAGTGTGCTTTGAGTTATGGCAATAAAGACTCCATTAGTACAAAATAAATTACACTCGAGATCACTTTGCTTTTGTAAACCATCAAAAGTTTATACGTAGCTCCATTATACAATGTGCCTAACTGATACTCGAGAACAATATAATTAGCGTCATGGTGTATCATTAAACGTCCGATACGTCAAGTTTCACGATACACTCCTATAATTTTAATTAAATACTTATTTTTGAGTTGTTAAAGTCTGTCTTGGAATATGCCAGACGAAATCGAAAGTTGTTGTCTTAATATCAGAGGAAAGTCTTAATGGAACACAACATGCATCTTTATACTTCTAACAATACAAATTTAATCAAATTGCTTAGTTTTATTAATATTTTCGCAAATGAAAGATTTGACATAAATGCAAAATAGTTTGGATAATATTTCGATATTAATGTTATGTATTATTAAAAATAATCATCTAATTAAAGACTGGGCTAAGAAGACTTTACCCTTGTAAATTATAAAGAGATGAGATATTATTTATAAGATTTTTCAAAACTCATATCGTTTTTAAATTACTGCAGGATTAAGACCTCTTCAATATCCATTCATAGGAAAAGATCATATCCATATCCTCTATATCATACATTCACATCCTCGTGTGCTCCTTTTCCTTGCAAGGGCGATTCTAAGCAGAATATACAAAATATTAGGGTGTCCCATAAGTTTCTTTCGTTTTCATATTAAGAAAAAAATAAACAATAATTTGTATTACATCATAATTTATTGAATAATATATGATCCATTCTATTCTATTACCTTTTTCCATCTCTCCGGAAGCCTCATAATGCCTTTTTGCCAAAATTTTCCAGGTTTGTTGGCAAAATATTGATCAAGGTACATTTTTATATCATTTTTTGAATTAAATTTTTTACCACGTCAAGAATTTTTCAATTAAAGAAATAAATAATAAGCTGAAGGGGCAATATCCGGAGAGTATGGAGGATGAGGTAAAACATCCCAGTCAAATGATGATAATTTATTTCTGACGAGCAAAGACACATGAGGCTTGGCGTTATCGTGATGAAAAACAACGCCTCGTCTGTTCGCTAATTCTGGCCGTTTTTTTGGCAATTGCATCCTTTAGATTGTCTAGTTGGAAACAATATTTTGTTGAATTAATCGTTTCGCCTTGCTGAAGTAGCTCATAATAAACTACCCCCTTCCAGTCTCACCAAATGCATAGCCAAACTTTTTTTTAATGTAGGCCAGGTTTAGCTACAGTTAAAGCTTCTGTACCTTTGGTCCAAGACCATTTACGTTGGATATTCTCATAGAGTATCCAACTTTCATCTCCAGTGACAAGTCTCTTCAAAAAAGGTTGGCTATTATGTCGTCGGAGAAGAAGATCGCATGTTGAAATACGCTGAAGTTTATTTGAGTCAGTCAGTTCACGAGGAAGCCACACATCTGAACGATTGATGTAGCCCAATTTTGTCAGATGATTATGGACGGATGTTCGAAATTCTACGAATATTAATTGGATTGATATAAGCACATATCGATAAAATCATTACTAATAATACCTTTATATGCTGAAAATAACTATACTTTAAGAAATCATAATTGATTATTGAAAAGTATAACAATGTGCAAAATAGGCTTCAAATAATTGCTATTTTAAACCATGCAAGATATTTCTCCACACAGTGTTGAAGATGTTAAATTTTACCATTGCATGAAAACAATTAAAATTTCCTAACAGAAACAAAATAAACATTTGCAAAGCAATTTTATGATATTTCCATTGTTTGCTTCTTTGAACAGCTTTATTCTATGTGTATATAAATCTGGTATGAGTGCAGTAGTTGCACCGGTAGTGGATACCTGTAAGTAGTTTGTTGCACCAGTTAGGTATACCGCCAAAAGGGAAAGTCAATTGCTGCAGCCATATAACGATTTCTCATACAGATATAATGCGATGCAAAAATATTTCTATTTAAAACTATTAAAAATACTATAGTCGAAGCAATGTGATCATCGACTGTTGTTTGTGTAAGAGCATAATTAATTTTTTGTTGACCCTTTTTGCGCCGTGCGCAATCGATATATGGATGTACCGTTCGTTAACAGCAGGGGTCGGCAACCTGCGGCTCGCGAGCCACATGCGGCTCTTTGGACGTGAAGCTGCGGCTCTTTATCACAGTTTTACTCCAAGCATGGCATCCACTCAAAAAAGGAGAAGAACTGAAGAAGAGCATCGAGAATTCAATCGGGATTGGACGAAGTCGTTCGCTTTCATATTCAACTCAGATGGCCTCCCATCTTGTCTCATTTGCCACAAAAAACTTGCACACAATACGAAATCAAATTTAGAGAGAAACTTCACTACAAACCAGAAATCTTGAAAAAAAAAACCAAAGATTTGCCAATATCCGCTAAAACAGTACAAGATAGAATAGCTAAAATGTCTTCAAATGTAACATATTTGCAGGTGGAAGACATTCAACTGGCTTCTGCTTTATCACTTGCTATAAATGAGTATTGCGACATAAAAGACACAGCAAACGTGGCTCTTTTTGTCAGGTAAAAAGAAAAACTTCTAGGATTGCTACCGCTCTCGGGACAAACTAGAGGGGAAGATATGGAGAATAACGTGCAAAAATGGCTCGAAGATAATAAGATCAGTTTAAATAAAATCTTTTCGATAGCAACTGATGGAGCCAGAAGTATGACAGGAAATATAGGGACAATAACGATTCTTCAGAGCAAAATAAACCACGAAATACTTACGTTTCACTGCATAATACACCAAGAAGCGCTTTGTGCCCAAAAATTTCCGGCCAAAATAGTTCAGGTCATGACTTTGGTAATCTAGATTGTTAACAGCATCTTGTCAAAAGCACTCTACCATCGTCAGTTTAAAGAATTCTAGAACGAAATGAATACTCAGTATTCCGACCTCCTTCTTCAGAATAAAGTGCGATGGCTTTCCAAAGGTAAGGTGTTGAAACGTTTTACTTTGTGCTTGGATGAAATAAACACATTCCTCAAAGAAAAATATATTAATCACCCTGAATTAGAGAACGACAAATGGTTGCAAATTTTTTTCTTTATAGTAGATATCACGGCGAAATTAAATGATCTGAATCTAAAACTGCAAGGAAAGGAAAACCCAACCTATGTTTTAATAGAAGAGTTGAGTTGTTTTGATGAAAAAATAATTATTTTTGCAGAAGATATTCAGAGCGGTTAATTACTTCATTTTCATTTTCTAAAGCAATATCGCACTAAAACCAGTGCGATTGTTGACACAAATTACATCAGCACAGTTATAAAAAAAATTAAAGATGAATTTTCTGACAGATTTCAGCAATTCAAAACCAACAAAGCCATTCTAGCATTCATAGTAAGTCCTCTCAACACAAATAGTAACGAAATCTACATTGAGCCATTTGGAGTTGATACTGAATCTCTAGAAACGCAATTGATCAATTTAAAAAGTAAAGCTTTGTGGAGTGGAAAATTTACAGAGTTGAAAAGCAAGTTGGAAGAGTTGGAGGTCCAGAAATGTATATACGTAACGCAATAAAAGTGGACAACTTTAAAAGAAATGCCGCGAGTTGAGGCACTTATATTCGACGCATGGAATAGTCTTCCAGATTGCTACAGTGAGGTGAAGAATTTGGCATTTGGAGTCCTGACTATCTTCGGATCGACATATTTGCAAGAGTAAGGCCCGATTCACACCACGGTGCCGCTAACGGCTCGATCCCGCTCTCGGTCTCGGTCCGGTCAAACACTTTCACACAAGAAACGGAATCGGAACGATCCGATAGTGTGAATACTCTGACTGTTTCCTGTGTAAGAACATTAGATCGGACCGGGATCGGAGCGAGATCGAACCGTCAACGGCACCACAGTGTGGATCGGGCCTAAGCGTTCTCTTGCATGAATATAATTAAAAGTAAAGTAAGAAGCCAACTAACAAATGAAAATTTAGAGTCGTGTTTGAAACTTAAAACAACAAGTTATGAGCCAAATTTCCAAACTTTCTAAAACCATGCAAAACTATCGCTCCCATTAAATTTATTTGCTCAAATGTATGTTATTGTTTTATTTATTTCTAAGTACAAATTACATTGCTTAAAAAAATTTCTACTTGAATAACCATGCAAAACCATCGCTTCCATTGAATTTGTTTGCTCAATTGTTTGTTATTGAAGTACAAGTTAGTGTTGTAAGTAAATGTTTAATTATTTTGATTTTTTAACTTAATAGGTGTATAATAGGTGATTATCTAATAATACCATATATATATTATCTAATAATACTACCTTGAAAATGGACCCGACGAGTGGTCCGAAATATCGGATAAGGTAAAAAATTCGTTTTTTAATTTTTTACCAAAAACCTTAACGCGATCGAACACCCGGCTATTTATTAATGTTTTAATAATTAAAATAATTTAAATATGACTCGCGTAAATCTGAAAAACTCTATAATAATACTATATATATATATTATCTAATTTGTTGTTAAAAAATACTACTTATATATGAATAAATAGATTATTTTTACAAAAAAACTTTATTTATGCGAGTACTATTTATTGTTGGCAAGAAAAAAAAATGTGGCTCTTTAAACACTTGAAATTTGTAAATTGTAATTTTTGGCTCTTCCGACTCAAAAGGTTGCCGACCCCTGGTTAACAGTATACGGATCGCTTGAATGATGGATGTACTTCCTGCTAGAAAAACTATTTCTTAAGAGCTAACATCATATTTAAATATAAATTTATTTAATTAGCTGGCTTCAAGGCTTTTGCTCGTGTGTCAAATGTAAAATTAATGTGTCTATTGCTTTTGGTCGACGCTGTATGCGGCTGTTCCAGAATCGAGGCGGTTCACCTTCCAGTTTCATAACGGGTTTCTTCGTTATGTATACGACAAATACAATCCCATTTACTATCAAAACAAATCTGATATCTGATCGAATTTTAAGTCTGTCCACAATGTTTCCAGAGCGAACGAAATAGCGTAAATTTATTGCCAAAGACGAGTTATTTCTATGTCGTCTGCATAACACCTGTCTTGACCCACTTTTCACCCTTCGTGCACGTCCATCGCGTCAAATAACACGTAACATGCAACAAAAACAACACCACCATTTATTAAATACACAGGCAAATTAAACATCGTAAAAATATCGATCAGCACAACCGGTATAAATTAATTCACTTTCTCTGCGTACTAATGCTGAATGAAAAGTTGCCGGTCATTTGAATGCGCTGCTTAAGAATTATTAATTATGCTATCATCTGCTATTTTATTAACGAAGAAAGTGTATTTAATATAGTTTATTGTGTTATTTGACCAAATGCCCGTAATAAAAGAAGATTACACAAGCTTGTAGCTTTAATAGCCGCTAACCATTTTTAGTGGCGGCTTTGCAGCGGCCAGAAGTTATCAAACACTCTTAGCTCTTAATGCGCTTACGAAATATATTTATTTTGAAGATCAGATATATATATATGTAAAAATCAAGAGCCAAATAAAAATCTTTGGAGGGCCGGATAGTTTGTAGTTTGACCAATGATCTAATACTTAAAAAGTAAATGTTGATACTAGTAATACATTCGTACAGGATTTCGTCATCTTGGGTTCGAATCCTAGGAGATATGGATTGAAATGAAAGGGATTGCTAAAAGTCACCCCAAAAACAACAACAACTTGACCGCAAATAGAAGGCAATTGGAAAACTACTATATGATAAATCCATTTCTTATAAAACTCTCCAATAGAGATCGCCCACATCTGATAACGTTTAAAAGAAAATAGGTTTCATAAGACACGAAAATCGCATTACATAGTGTTATAAGAGGTCTATTACCTATTTACACTTAACACTGAATGAAGTGTGTATCAGATGGTCCATATCATTATTATGATCTATTAAAATAACAATAATATAAAATCAACAATAACATTCAAGATTAGGATTGATATTCCAACTGTCGATGAACGGATTTCTATATAAAATCTATGCTAATATTCATACATTTTAGCATGAAATTTGATCGTTTTCTTATCGATTTATTTCCTCGTTAAATTCAACAAAGCCATTATTAATGCATGACATTACATTCGAATATCCAACGATCGGATATGTGTTTATGACAGATCTAGCGAAAGTATTGAAAGAACGTTCGAATCGAGAGAAATCTCAATTTTATAGTTCGAAAGTCATGCCGAATCGCGGAAAAAATTACATGCATAAAGCATGCATCGGACGAAATCGCCGTTGTAATTTTTTAACAAGATCTTTTATAACCCATAAGATTTGGATTGAGCTCATCTGCAGACGGGTGTTGGTATGGGTACCGAGCAGACATTAGTTCTTCACAGTCCATAGACATTACTGTACCTCGCGTGGCAAGTCGGATTACACCTAATACCGTAAAACGAAAAACAGAATGAAATGTCGAGGAGCAATGAAGATGAATTGGCGTAATTTTCTTCGCGGTAAAACTGCTTCTTAATGAGCGCTCGCATGATTTACTTGCGCTTTCATTGATACTCCAATGCCTATGTGTTCCTTGTTAATTAGAGGCAATCATATTTTTTGTATCAATATATGAATGCCACTTTTGCGGTGCTTAAAAATCGCTAAATCGAAAGTTCACGGCGCGGACGGACCGTGAAGATGAGCTTCGCGCCATTGTCTTCGTTTTATATCCATGACATATATTTCCACGGACTGTATTAATTGAATCCTAGCCATCACGTAACAGTCACATATCTTTGCAAAAAAAGAAGTTTAATGCCATTCATCTCGGATATTGTACAAAGCCATTAGATTTAACACGCAATGACATTATGAGAACATTTCGCAAACTTATAGCATTCTTCAATCGATTTTTTAATATTAATAAAGACATATGATAAACTTTGATTGTCTTGAAATCAAGATATCTTTATATCTTACATGGGGATGATTATAGGAATTCAAGTTAATTTTTAATAGTGCCAATAGACAATGAATCAAAGATAAATGAAAATCATCATTAAAACTGAAGAAATATACATAGACCAAATATTGTTTGAATATTAGATCAGAGGTCAAGAAAATATGGATGTAATTAGAGGATTAACCCCATAAATACGGACCGCCCAGATCTGTGATTTTCACCACTCAAACTTTATATACAAAAAAAATTATTTATTGTGTTATTATGTATTGTATAATGGCATCAACAATATTAAATTTAATTAAAAAATATTAAAACAAATACACTTGGGTGTATTTTTATGCGATAGATACGTTATACGGGGAGTCGCATAGAAAAAAATCGCATAAAAAAAAAGACTTGAACCAGATAAAAAACTGAAGGATAAGTTTCATTATTTTTAAAAACCGCATAACTTCAAATCAATGTGACATAGTGTACCAAAAATCGCATAAAAAAAGTTTTTAAAAAAAATCATATAAATAAAAACACAATACAATTTCTTCATCCTTCTGTATTGAAATCGTTTTTTTTTTTAAATGTAATCAGGGACTAAACTTTGCGATGATTTCATCATTAATTTTTTTCGCAGTTCGTGATTTGGAGACATACAATTCTTAATCTTTCCTTCATCTGTATTTAGTAAAACTTGATTCTTATAATGGGAATATCGATATGAAATATAATAGATACGGGGTTCAGAATTTTATATTTTTTAGTACGGAAAGGGAAAGGTTAAGCTCCTGTTGGAAATTAAATTCTGCTCGCTGCTTTAAGATTTTTCTTGTTTGTTCTTATGGTCAAATATTCCAGGTTGAGAGATTTGCTTATCTCGGTAGGATTTTGTCCATACGCCAAGTAATCCAAAATTGCTAGTTTTTTATCAAGACACTGGAGACACTCGCACAACAGTTGTAATTTGTACTAGTTTTAATTTTATATTTTTTAATGCGCATTCGCATAAAAAAAGCTCTTCCTCTACAGAAAAATGAGGCATAAGTTCAATTATTTTTAAAAACCGCATAACTTCAAAATCGCATAAAAAAGATCCGCATAAAAATAAACCTAAGTGTAATATCAACTAGTTCTAATGGATCAAAATTTGCATAAAAAATCGTTTCCAAATCATATTGGCAGCTTAAAATTTATACACATATTTTTCTATATAAATAAGTTGGTGCTTACAAATGTCAGCCTACCGAAAATAGTCTGTTCAAGATAATTGAATAAACTTTTGGAAATATTAATATAATACTTCTTATCTCAAAATGTTTGAATAAGATTTATAATCGAACATTTATAATAAGAGTCCAGAATTCAGTCATAAATTAAATCAAAGAACATAAATGTCTTGGGCTAAAATTAAGGGAAGAATACTAATTAATTGTTAATATATCATATGAATGGGCGTTGGGTAGTAAAATTTTTGCAAAGGGGCGTTGGATCGATAAAGGGTGGATATGGCTGGATTATTCTGACAGACTTTTTTTGAGATAAATCACTTTTTATAATTCATTAGAAAATATTATTATATTCAAATGGTCGTGCATGTTTTTTAACAAAGTGGAGTGTTTACAATGTATACGTTTTTTTTTCAAATTGGTACATTAACAACGCATAGACTAATAAAAATTGTTCAATCATAGAAAATCGATTTTCTATGCTACTCTAATAACATTGTATTTCTTAAAGCGAATCAAAAGACACGACACAGATTAAGTATATATTATAAATACGACCTTCAGCACAAAATTTATATGCGTCCCATACTGTACAATGTGAACGAAAGTGGAGCACTTTGGATAGGTCGTCGTTCATAGCAAGAAAAAACAGATTAAGAATTCCAAAACTAATCGCTATTATAGCGGAATTGGTGCAGTTTATTGTGTTCTTTCGTTACAAAGCAATTATAATGGTCGTTTAGGTGTATCTTACGGTATAAAGATAAGATTCTTGCGGGACGGAGACAGCCAAGTACCATGACCCGCTTTTTTGGTACTGACCCTGGTTTTTTAATTAGATCGCCTTTATTTTGGATTCAACGAACTATCAAAAATAATTACACACGTACGCGTGCCTGAAATCACTTTATTAGCATCTCGAAGCAGATTTAGTATCGCATTGATACGATTTTTCTGTTCGGCGCTGTTAAAATCAAGAGATCGAGGCCGCGCAACTCATGAATTCTTCAACTATGCAATAAAATATTTCAAACAGTTCAAGATGTGTTTACATGATTAATTATACATAATGGAATGTTATACTAAGTAGATTGCATTTATTGTGATATTAAATTGTTGTACATGCATCCGTTGAATAATACAAGCTTCATTGAGTACACATGTTCAACTCTGGATTTTGTCACGATTATTCGATCATCAGATGTTAATCCAATCGTAAAATAATGCGATTCCTAATCTCTTTCACTTGCATGTATATCAGATGCACTTGTCAGCAGTCGAGCTTAATGATAATCATCGATGGCATTTATTAAAGCAATCAAGATCGAGAAGTTCTTTGAGATTTACGCGCTCGATTGTGTCGAAATAAATAATGCTCACAATCTCCAGAAAACAGAACAGTAGCAGTAGATTTCCCTCGTTATCTGGGCACTTTCTTCTTTTTTTTTGGGCTATGATCGTTTACTTTCGAGCTGCGGATTAGATGGTCGAAAAAATCGGACGGGTGCCATATCGGAACCGATCCGATCAGATTTGCAATTAAAACGTTCAGCTCAGACGAACAGACACAATGCGACTTCACACTCAGTTTGATAATGCGCTGAAGAATTGTTTATCTTTCTTATGAAGCGAAGGTACCGTGGTCGATGATGGACATAACAGGATTTAACGGCGATATTCAAGAACGCGTTTTTCACGCCTTTTTGTTTCTGTGAATGGTCGAGGTCGTTCAGCTCGAAAGCATTTCTTTTTTTGGATTCTTCGACAATGTATTCATTATTTTAGCGTCAGAACATAAAGGAAAGGTTGGGGAAATTTAGAAAATCGTAACGAAATGATTGATTGAGAAATGTTTGCATAAATTTGCAAAATTGGCGATCCATGTAAGGCGTTGCTATATTAAAAATAATATTGATTTGAGATATTAAGTCTTTCTTTCTCTTTTTCTTATAAATTCATAGGAATTTAAAAAAACTTCAAATTATCAAGTTGATGAATAATGGCAGATATATCAGGCGCAAATATTTTATATAAAGATATAAAAATAAATAAGAAAATATTTAAGTTTCTTTTATCTATCTAGCTTATGATGGTATGTATCCATTTTACATTCGTTTACCATGATTTATTAATTGCCTACAGATATTTCAAGCTCCTTTATTTTTCCTTATTAAAATATCCTTTGGAATTTTGCATTTTAGCAAAATTATTGAATAATCTTATCTGTAGTTTATAAGGCTCAGTTGAGTGATAAATGCAAGAAAATAATGTAAATGAGAGTATGATGTATTTTCTATCAAAATATGCCTATAATGTAATTTTACATAAATACATGTTAATTTTAAGTATTTACTTGGGAATACTTATTAGGTTGAGTCATAAATAATTGCCGATTTTTTTTCAAACATTTTTTTAGCTTTAATAAATTAACAAAGCAATATTACTCTATTACATATACACCATTATTAGTGATAACTATCTTCCATTTTATTGGTAAATTATCAGGCTACTAAATCAAGACATTTCCGCTGAAATCTGGACGCTTAGAAACAGTGGCTTAACTACTAATTGGCGAGCTTAGACGACGCCTAGGGGCAGCAACTGTCTAATCTATGTATACATATATATAGTACATATATGTTTTTCAAATTGTTATTTTGACCTTTCAATACCGGTGGTGTATTTACTACACCTCGACTCTAATAATGGAATATCGATATGAAATATATTAGATACGGGGCTCAGAATTTGTGTATTCCTCCGTAGTATAATTGCAAATCACATCAAAGTATTATAGTATATAAGTATTCATCTGCAGCGACGGAAATAATTAATTTGTCGGGAAATCGGGAATTTTGCGAGTTTTAGTCCGTATCTCAGCAGAAAGGGATTTTATCAGTCAAATTGATGGTGCAGCAAGTTGCCTGGCTTCCAAAATCAGATCCAGACTAAATGACGAAAGACACGATGCTTTAATGTTACTTCGAGCATATTTTTAAAATAATATTTGAATTTTTTAGTGTTTTATTAATGTATTTTTGAATTTTATTTTTATCTTTTCTTAAATAAAAAAAATTATTTCGCCTTCAAGTTATTTTTTATATTAAACAAATGGATTTTGGAAATTGGCAAACCGAATAATTATAACGACTTCTTTTCGCCGGCAACTATTTATGAGTCAACCTGATATTTTGACATTGTTTAAAAGAATTTTCACCTTTGAGATTATCTTTATCCTCTAACAAAAATGTAAATTCAATAGGAAAAACTTAAAACAACAACCTTTCACTGTCCGGATAATCGTTCTTCTTAATGAACTATAGAGCTTTTATTTGTCCAGGCTAAATTTTATCGTATATAGGGAATCAATACATTTTTTTCTTTTATAATTTAGTTCATATATGAGTTTTATAACATATTTAAATTTATTTTTCCTTGGTTCACTGTAAATTAAAATTTGTAAATCGATGACCTTAATATCACTCTTCTTTTACTAAAGTAATTACGATTTGATTATAAAAAAACTCATACACAGGGATAATTTAAATACGCTATATCATTATCACATTCTGCACGAAAAACATGCAAGAAACGATAGTAATTTCGTTTTTTTTGCCTTTTTAATTTCACGCCATCCATTGATAAGATAATTTTTAATAACTGCAATTTTCTTTCGATCATTCAAATTTCCATGGATATGTTATATTTACAACTTCACGGCATACTTGAGGCGTGCGTGAGAAACGTTAACCGTTTCTATGCGAGTGAGCATTGCGATAATGGGAGCATAACGAATAATTCAATAATACGGTGTCACATGAAATTGAAAACTCATGAGACTCGCAATTAAAATTCCCTTTTTTCAAATGAAATTTCAATGAATATAATCGAATCGATCGCTTAGAAATGGCGTCGAATCGTGTGAAAACGTCGTCCTTGATGAGATGAACAATTACGTTGAAATATTTTGAGATTCGTCTATAAATCATCGATTTGTTACATGATATCATATTTGGAAGGTCGATGTTAATATTTTATTTTTCTCGTTATAGGAACACATTCAAGAGGTATTAGATAAATGGACGCAGATCGATGATGAGATCTGGGCAAAAGTCATCGTGCTCGAGAGGAATAGAAGAGTTGCCAAAGCATATGCTCGTGCTCCTGTACTCACCATCAATGGATCTGACGATGGATTTGACGGAATGAGGTCAGTCGAATTTATGGTTTAAATAAATATTAATTGCTTCAAATGGATACTGTGGATTCTCAACATTATAAGATCGACATACAAATGGCCCTTAATATTATTTAATACGAAAGTAAACAACACGATAGAATAGCATCATAGATATTATTACCGATTCGCTTTCATATTAATATGATTCGTTACAAAGGATTTAAAATAATGCCTAACGAGTCAAAGATCAAAGCTTTAATTTAAAGCTTCATTTTGGATCCATAATAAGATCTGTTTCATTTCAAAAACGATTCAAATTAATTCCATAAAATCCTCGTCGAACTTATAGGGTTAAATGTCAATAGTATCACGCCATTCTGATGTTCATCAATGAAGCTATATCTATCGAGCGTTTGTGCAATATTGACATTTCATTATTTATCATTGATTCCAATGATTTATTTATGGCCATATATTATACGATTTCCGTTGAATATTTTAAATGTAACCTCAACATTTTATGCGATCAACCTATTAACCTTTACGTGCTGAATTCAAACAAAATTGACCCCATCTTGATTTATGGCATCATGCAAAGTCGTATAATCAAACTAATTTTGAGCTACATTTAACAAAAGCACGCACGTTGTAAATTCCGATTAGCGCTAATGACTGATCAGTTTTGTAACATGGCCTTATGATATATGTTTGCTAATTGAAATCACGATTCAATTTAACGAATAATGGGTGTCAATTTGAATAAGCTGAATCAATTATGGCATATTGACGTTTGCGCCATTGTCCGCCCAGCTGCTTCGTTTCAAAGAATTTCTGCTCTGGATTGTTTTATTAAAGTTATTTGTTTATGGGCTGGATACGTGTTTATGCACGTTATGAAATAGCAGATCAAATATATCACGACTTACTTGTACGATTTCCTTATCAACTGTAAATCTACTGAAGGAAATACCGGCTGTGAGCAAATACGTGACTGCTAAATCATGTCAGTCTGTATTATGTGGTTAGAAATCGAAAATGCTTCTAAACATTCTGATTTGTTTTACTTAAATTATGTCAGAAATTGGCTCGGGATAAATCACTGTTGTTAGTGTCCATTTCTTGATCTATTTATCTTCGTTTATCGTATAAAGCTTATAAATTGTATATCACCACGGAATAGTTGATTCTTGGACTATGGAAATATAAGATGTACCCATAAAGATTTTCGTTTTTTAAATGAAAGATTTGAATGCTCATATTTTTTTAGCTTTTTATATATTATAACATATTTTTCATATATTTATTGTTTATTCAGGTTTAAATATTTTATAATAAATGATAATACCTATAAGTATTTTTGTTGTTAGGTCGGGCTTAAGGATCAGTTTTGCTACCTGATTCTTCAATAGCCATCGATTTTTGCATCCATAATTAGAGTAAAGAACTCATTTCTCATCTTCCAGTTATTAAATCGCCTAAAAATGACGTTTCAGAATTCATTTTTAGAAGTTTTTCGCATGCATTAATGCAATCGCTCAGGTTTTCTTCGCATAGCTCGTGCGGCACCCATCTTCCTTGTTTCTACGCCTTCCCGATTTTTTTCATACTCGATCATGAGTGAGTTCCAGTAAAAAATTTCCAGATCGAAATTTCTGGAACCAATTTTGACATTCGCAAAAATGATAAAACATTTAATGATATTTTTAAAATAATTTCGATATCCGCTCATAGATCTCCTATTACTGAAAATATTATCTAAATAAAGTAAAAACTATACATATTCCATAATTGAATCATATAAAATATTTAACATGTTACTGGAATTTCAATATTGATATATCATATTCGTCAGGTCAAGTGTTACCAATTTAAGGCGCTACATCTTGATCGACTTTTATTATTTTGGTACCAATTTTTTCCTCATTCACACCTTAAATACCATATATCAATTAATTGATCCAGATTTGATGAAAATATTTATTTCTTTTACGTTAAAATAAAGCCAGAAATATTATCGGTCAGATTTACGATGACTGTCTTGTTGTCATACTCTAAGATCTGTGACTAAATTATTTAAATATACATTGCATGTTTTTGATAAATAAATTTGGATAGAAAATATGAGCTTTTAAGCTGGATTTTCATCAGTTTATCCATGAATTCTTGCTCTAATTGGATTTCATAGTATTGTTTAATAGAAAAATATTAATTTATTTGCTTAAAATTGACCAAATTTACTTAAGCCATTCAATATCAATATTATTGCTCCAATGATCCATGAAATATTTTTACATTTGGCTTAACTGAGTATTCATTCGAGTGTGCAATTGACATTTAAACTAAGCGATTGTGACTTTTCATCAAATATATTAATAAATCGTCAGCATGTTGAAAATGATAATAGACCAATCATTGCACATATGTAAAGTTTGAGTATCTTTGACGTAATAAGTCAAATATAATATACATGTTCGACGTGTGTATTTGCATTTAGCCTCCATTTCTACCAAATGAAACCGAAAGCGGTCACGACTCGACTAACTTGAGTAACAATTATTAAATGGCCCAATTTTAATATTTTTTATTGCTAATTGCCATTTTATTTGTTCTGCCGCATATCGACAGCGGATATGTGCGATAAATTCAACCGGATTCGAACGGGTAAAAAATCAAAACTGCTTCCATTTTGTCTGACGGAATTTCATAACGATCAATGGGAAAATCGACGATTTCACATCATCGAATGTATGCACTTGAAATCCTTCATATTTTTTCGATTATCTCCCGAACGAAGCTATCAATGTCGCAAGTGATTGCGTACACAGGCGGATTTGTAATATTGTCATTGGATAAACTTGAGCGCATAAGAGCATGGCATTCCGTCCATTGCAATACAGTTTGTTAATTTGCATGGAAATTGAGCTTTTTTCCTTAGTTTTTTGAGTCATACGACCTTTTCGCGTTCTTCGAATCCGCGGTGATTGAACTTGTTGGTGCAATTTTAATTTTTAGGGTGAAGGTTGATTGAAAGATGATTGCTCTTTTTGCTTCAAATGGCACGAGTCGATCACAAAAATAAATCATATTGACGTTGAAGATAATGTATTTCTGCAATTGAATTGATCTGTGTTATTAATTTTTTTAATCAAGATGTTTTTTGTGTCAATTTACATAATTACACAAAGAGCTCTTCGTGTTTTGCCATAAATTTGATATACGATCGATCTTTGGCATTCACAAAAAAATCAATAATTTCAGACAGTGATAAATCTGTAAAGTTAATTATAACATATCATTATTTTAGAAATATTTTATTTATATTGGCATAAATTTGAAAATTTAGAAGGACGGACTATAACTTTGTATCATGCCAAGTGAATCACTTCCACGGAATTTTAGCAGGTTTAATAATCAAACCGGGACTATGGAATTCCCATCAGCATATCATCACATCCAAGAACTAATTTATTCCGATATTATTTCTTAGAATTCAAAGAAGAGCATTCTATTATATTATCACATGAAATTTGATATAAAATAGAAGTATATTGGGAATAACCAGAAAAAATATCGCTTGTAAATTCAAAGTTGATGTAACACGTTTTCAAATAATTTAGCACAATATTTTCCTCTAAAATGATTGCTTATCATCGAAAAAGCATAAAATATGCATCGATTAAGTTTGTGATTGCACATAAGCAAACAATTCTAGCGTGCAGGATGCACCAGCTTTATTGAATGCAAAAAAACAGATTTTCTCCGAGAGGAATGTACGTTATTGATGCAATCAATTGCATTATCTTGGATGAGAGGATATGATACGTATATCAACAGGATATCGTAGATAATCGATATTAATGAAATATTCTTGCATTGGTAACACTTTATAATTCAAGTTTTGACGATGGCGCCATTTTAATACAGCGTATAGCGCCTATAACTATAAAATTGCACGGTATTTAAAATGCAATACGATTCAATTTTCAACAACAATTAATTCAATTCGATGATGTCTGATACGTTCAAAGGATTTTTTGAATGGGCGTTTTAAACAGCCCGAATGATATCCTACTGATATTTTTACTTTCATCTAATCTAGTTGTTATGCAGTTTCAATCAAATTGTGTCAATATTTAGAATAAATATTCATACAAGCGTTATATATTTTAAAACTTAGTTTATGCTGTTTTGATAATAAATTCTATGGTTATTTAGATGTTTGAATGTTTGCCGTGATAAAAAAAATGTATAAAGTTCAATTTGTAAAGACCCTGTATCGTTTATGATCGATCTGCTTAAAAGCTCCAAGTGTGATCCAATGGATAAGCTCCAAGCCGAGGGTTGCAAGCACACGGGAAAGCCGCTCCGCTGAAGTGGAAGTCGTGAATAAATAAGAGATGTGCATTTCCAGCACTTCAACACCTTGCATTTTATATTGAGGTAATGAATTCGTGTCGTTGATTGTTCGATAGAAGTGCTGGAAACGTGAAGCCCTCCGAGGAACGGATTCGGTTTCTCGGAAAAGACCGCCATTTTGTTCCCGAGGCTGTGCGATATTTTAATGGGCTCTCGGCTTTAAACAGGGAGACTTATAAATTACAGGCTCAAAGTGGGTGGACACTTAACGTGGTGCGATTTTAATTGGCGACCGACAATGTCTACACCGTTTTGCCTAGGCGAAAACGAAAACGAGATCACCCGGGAGAAATGCACTTAACACTCTGCACCGTGTAAGGCGTGAACCATTACATCATGGGACTTCCAGCGGTTGCACCAACTGCACCAGCAGTAATAGAAGCAGGCTATATTTGATGACTTTAGACATATATAAATCACAATTGCCACATTTCCTACGTCCACGTGAACGAACAAGACCTTATCGACTCGGTAAATGTCACCCATTTTACATGGGCGATACTTCCTCCATCGGATGACCCAATTCGACGCCATAAAATGATTTAAAACGAATACCATAACGTGACATTTTAAAATATTAAATTTGATTCTAAACCTTTAATATATAAAGAATCCAAGATTAATCCATTATACCAACTATTGACCATCAATAAAATACGATAATTACATGTATCAATATAGACTTTCAATGATGATTATACCGTTAAGGTCACAATGGCATCAACGTGGCCGTAAACAGATGAGTTTAACGACTCAATATGTTTGCTAATCATCATTAATTTATTTATTCGTATAATAATTAAATGGAATATATTACAAATATAACGCACGATGATGACATCACAAATATATTTATTCTTAAGCCGAACGTGTAACGGATTATTATATTTTAAGCAAGTGATGGATTTGTTAATTGCTTGGGCTTAATTGAAACTGAAGATACAAGGTTATGCTTTTTTTTGAAATTTGAATTTGAAATATAAATTAGATTTAAAATTAAATATTTTTTACTTATATTTATATCCAAAAATATTGTATATAGAATTCAAATTTGCAATAATGAACCGTGGCGTCCTTGATTGAATATGTAAAATGCAATATAAAGCTAATTATAAAATATAATTGATCTATAACATACTTTCCCAAAGTGGTTCCTATAGACCACAGGGGTCCATGTAACCGTTGAGGGGGTCTGTGCTAAATTTAAATTAATTAGGAGTGCGTGGACAACATCAGGGGGTCTACGTATTAATTTATCATAAGTATTATAATATCTTAAATATATACATTAGTTATCTAAAAATGCATATTTGGGTCGATTTAATGTTCTTCTTGTTTCAGTAAATTCCGAAAAATTATATAGTAATATGACTGACTTAAAAGTATAATATCTGTGCTTATAGTATCAAAAGATTTCGAATACACAAATTCAAAAAGTTGTCTTATTAAACTCAGACAGATAAAGATGAATAATGTAAATTATCAAATATATGGCTTTTCGATCATTTTATTCTGGTCATATCATATATAATATTGATACTGTTACCATCGGGTAATTTAATATTAATTTAAGACTTTTAAATAATGCTTATTGATCGTTTAGATTTTAATGATCCTGAATGATAGCCCTACCCTCAAGTAGATAAGAACGTATAAAAATGTTATTCACAGCTAGTTTTCATTCAGAATTCCATGATCACGCAATAAAATTCACATGGAATGGCCAAAGCAATATAAATCTAATTTTAAGCATTCTTGATCAAAATATTCATAATACTCTTAAGAACACTATTTCAAATATCGTCTAGATAATTTTTCTCCCTTTACAAATAACTACTTTTTTGGTGAACCCATGCATTTGACAACTCGTCAAGTCTAAACGTCGAAGACAATGGATACAAATCGTTTTAACGAAGACCAGTTCATCAGTTCCGGGACGACTATTTTCATAATTATACCGATTGTATAAATTTTCTTACACGGACCGGTTTCGACCAAAAGTTGACACTTTACAACGTCGTCTTCGGCGTCGAAATTTTATGTTTCAATGCATGGAAATGTTTTTTTTCGGCGTTCGTAACCTCGACCTTTTGAATTCGCCGGGCTCTAAAAATACGAGCACGTAGCTCTCGGCCGAATATGGACTTTTTTTTCAATTCTAAGGCAATTTTATGCTAATTTAATGTCTGTATTAGGAGCCCGTACACGGAGTGCTTACGAAATATCCCTTTTTCCACAAATTTGTGGTCATGGATCTGGTCTGAATCGGTGAAATTATGCAATTGTTAAAGAGTGCCATTTTCACTCGGTGAACATTTCATTGATCACGTTTCGGTAATAATGGCGAGTCTAATACTGACATTCGGGGAGTAAATGGGTCATCGATTTTCATAACCGCATAAATTATGGCGATGGCTATTTGCATTGCAAATTTTGACGTTTTCATTTTCTTTTGTATATCCCCATTTTTCATTCAGACAATTAAGTATGACCAAACGTGTGGAGAAATTGAACGCGCGCCTAGAAATAATGCCCCAATCGTCAACCATATTGAAATTAAAAGATACAGCCAAATGCAGTAACTTTATGTAGAAAATTACCTCATTGATTTAGATAAAAAAATTATAAATTTTAGTGTATGTAGTCGACTATATTGTCTGTAATATCTCTTAGTATTTTCATTATACTTATTTGCTATTCTTGTTACTAAATAAGTGTTGTTTTATTACTAAGATAAGCTTGGAATCAGCGATGACCAAATTAGGCAATCTTTACTTTTGTCTTAAAATGAAAGCAACTGAATCATCCAAAATGATTAATGATCATTACAAAAAATACGAACACCCAACAGATATCAAATCTGATTTCTATAGTTTAATCAGGATATATAAATCTGAAGGATACTTCTATATCAGGAAGAATCTCAAACTTAGATAATGACTTAAGCACTTCACTAGTTGAAAAAGATCTACACCAAAATATCTCTTTCTTTCATCTCTATACAGAAAATTTTATGATATCCTTAATATCGTTCCGGATTTTCGATACACCTAATATTTCCATTTTATTGAGAGTTAAAGATGTCTACCATTGATTAAATTTATTGCCTCTGAACGTTTTCGCGACCATAAAACCGTTTATAAAAATAGTTCCCCCACAAACGAATCAACAGCTGTTGTTAAAATAAGTGTCACTTTATTTGACAGCTCATAAATTTATTCAAAGGGAATTAAATAGATCGATTTATATGAATGTCCGTTAGGTAGTGTAAAAATATATATCAATGCTTAGTGAATAAATCAACGTTATATGCATCCTATTCATAAATAATTCTGAGTGGTACCTCCATATATAAATATAATATAATAAATATTTCTTTCAAATTAAAAAAAATAGGGATGTTTTTCGTTCATATCAACACATTCCGACCAGGTTACATATAAAATACGATTTTTTTTAACTAGGAGGTAATTAATATAAAAAGATGTTTAGGACATCTCCCTATATAGAAACATGTAAACATAGCAGTATGTTTTAAATTATGATGCATATTTCAGCGTGATAAAAATATTTTATAATTTAATATATACTACAATAATTTTTGTCTTTCATTAATGTATAAGAACCAAATCTTCAAGAACCAAGGCATCTATTATCAGAAATTGAAATATTCATCACGTTAAACCCTTTTTTTAAAGCCAATGAATCACACGGCAAAACATGCATATGTGCGTCTCCCGCGTCTATCGATAGTATTCTAAAGACACATATATGTGTATCCCGACGGAAATGTGTTAATATGAATTTTTTTATTGATATTAGATAGATTTATTACAGATTTATGTTCGTGGTCGAAGGCAATAGAGCAATAATCTAGATTCCAAATCTTATATTTTTTTTGAAAGGGCATTTCAATGTAGTTTTGTTCGTGCATTTTCCAATTGTCTTATATTTATGATTTTTATTTGGCATTGACTCATATGACTGATTTGATTAATTTTCTTTTTCTTAACAATAAATTGGCATGAACCTTGTTCGACATAAATTCAATAAACTAATCTGCATGAATTCTGAGCCATTGAAAAGCCAATTAACTTTTTGCTTCTATAACTGATATCATGCATGATACAGCATTATTTTTTTTTAGAATATAATTTAACCCCTTGATCCCAAACGTAATTATCATAGATTGTATGTGAACGCTGTCTAATAAATTTCGCCTACAAGGAAGCGCATTAAATCCTTGCACGTAGGTTCAATAGGGGGCTGGACCATTTCCTTAATTTTCACAACACTTCCTCTTCAATCTTGCATTGTTATAAATGAGCAACAATGCTCATTTTTGATATTTTGCCTAATTTGATTAGGTTTTTTGTTATTGAAATTAGACGTCAAGCGCTGATTTGATTTCGTCGAGCCAAGCTGACAGCTTCGAGGCTGTTGCAAAAGGTCAAGTGTGTATTTTTGGAAGAAACATCTTGCAGTGATCTCAAATGAACGGAATACAGGATATGAAATCATTGGGTGCTAATGACTCGATGGACCTTAATTTGTCTAATGGCGAAGGTCGCATATTTTTATCCCACATTGTTACTTTCGTCTCATAACACAATGATGACGATTTGACATAACCCATTAGAATAATTCAATTTGACTTCCGCTATAACTTTGGAGGGCTAACGCGAATTTGATTGTCTTATAACCGCGAGAACTTATTTTACAATGTATCCAAAGGACATTGAAGAATATTAATTTCTTCATATTACAATCGTCATGCTATTCACAAGTGTGTGAATGTGTCCTTATTATATAAAAAAAAATTAACAACATGCAACTATGCTCTTGGCTCACATTGAATTGATCTTCTTTGATGTGGCATTTACCATCGCTTCAAATCTACATACAAAAAATATTTTGCTATAACGACAATCTTTTTGATACCAACCATTATGAAAACAAGCTCTCACGAGTCTATTAGCATTAAATTCGCAATGTATACAATGATTGCCTTCGAAACGCATTTTTTGTAATCGCAGCAATGTAAACGATCGATGCTAGAAAATCGACATAATTAGACCAGAAGTGGACGGCCTTCTAGCTAAATTGACAACGGCAACATTTCGAAATATATATAATCATTTAGTGGTAAATATCACAAAAGAAATTCTTCAATAAACGATACGTTTATCTACTTTTGATACACAAAAATCATTGTAATGTATATTCTTAGAATAAATTATTCAAATGCTAATTATTCCGCTACAAGAGACGCTAGCATAAAACAAAATGTGTGTTCGATTTGAAACCAGTTCTTAATCCACATGTATCAATTTGCTACTACTTTTGGTTTCCAGAGAATGTTTTATAATTCAAGGTCCTCCATGTAGATATTATGGATTCAAAATTGTAACAAGAATAAGAAGGCAATTCGCAGACACTAATTCAAATTCGACGCCACTTAAAATGTCTACTGATTAGTTCTTGGATGAAATTTTGTTGCTTCGTCAATATTTGTATATGATAATATAAAAAAGTGGACATTTACAATTCATCGCTACTGTAGTTTAATTCAAATCACAATTTAGACTGTCTTAACATTGTCACTTGATAGTATCAAGGAATTGTGCAACAATATTTTAATAGTGTGTGGTCAAACGCTGTTGTGTAATATAGTTATCATGTAATTTCAATATCTTTTTCATCTCCATTGAATCAAATATTCAAATATAGTGTGGTTGATGGGTTCCGCAGAAAATCGCACGAAAATAGCTATGATTGCATAGAAAAAATGAAGATGTGTTCTATGGATTTTAAAAATCGCATAACTTTGAAAAACCGCACAAAAAAAGTTAATCAAATATAACAATTTGGTTACATTTTAGGGATGTCTTGCATCATTGGTAAAATTTTAAGAATGTCTGGCATCTGACATCTCTAATGCCAGACATTAAATAGAAAAATAATTATTATTTATATTACAAGCTATCATTTCTGTATGGTAATTTTTGAGATGAATCAATATCGCTATCTTTGAATAAAATAGTATGCGCAATGTCAAAATCGCCATTGTTCTGTGAAAAAATTCTCTTTCTAAAAATATAATTCTTAGTTAGTAAAAATGTCGCTATAGTCCCAATGGCGAGTGTTTAAAAAAAAAGTCATTTTTTGACCTAATTTTTTTAGTTTTAATTTTTTTTAAATAGTTAAAAATTAAATTTTGACACAATCCTAGGTAGGAACAATAAAAGGTTATATAGAAAAGATTTGTATCCAATTTGAAGTAAATCAGTTGATTAGAACTTAAAATATCATGTCAACCGTTGTGAAAAAAGTAATTGCGAGAAAACCGCATTTAAAGATTTCATTCTGGTAGGACACTAAAATAGATTTAAATCCGAAAGTAATTGAAATTTTGGAAATTTCTTTGGAGGATGTATTTTTAAAAATTGAAAAAAAGCAAAACTATAGACTAGAAAAATTCAGCAATAGCATGTTTTAAACAATCCAATTTTTTTTCCTAAATTTCGGTTAACGTTGATGATTTTTTTTCTATTTTATCCAAAATATCTCGATACATACTCTATGAAATTAAAATAAAATGTTTAGAAATCGCACAAAAAAAGGTTTGGGTGTACTAAAATTTTGCTTATTATGAAAGTATTTCTTAATTGGGTTAAACTGATCTATGAGTGATTGCAAATTTTAGATTTTTATTATTCATGATTTATTCATGACTACTCCTCACTCTTTACCAAGTTCAGGATTTGACTCATTATATCAACACTTAATGAGCTTTCATCTATATGTTGAGTGTTGTTTTCAAAACTTTCTTACAGACGTATAGAAGAACAGATGACAGTACTTGAATGATAGTTTCTTGCACACCTTCACATTAAATACTCCAAGCCCCTCGATGATAAGCATGCGTCTATTTCTTTTCATCGTCAATATTTTTCTAAGTTCGACAATACCATAAGGGACATTTAAACCTTGTAGGTCATCAAGGCATTACAAGAATGCAAATGACCATTGGGGGATATAAAACACCCCATGCAAAATGTCACTGTGAGCCAATATAGTAAATAAGAGGCGCTCAAAGTACTCGTTAACCGGACATGTCCAAGTATCGCAAGGTCGCCCTAGGACCGCCCAATACGCCCCTGTCGTTTGTGACCAGCAGTCACGACTCTCACTCGTGCCGGTACAACAATTATACCGGCATAGGCACTCAAATTGTCAGTATTGCCACATCGTTCACTGGTCAAATAGTTATACACGGCCATTTCAAGTAATTGCTTGCAAAAATGCAGTATTGGTTCGTATTGTGCCTCCGGATTGTGGGCGGCAATGCGATCGCCGATGTGCGATACGATCGCAACAGCCTTGCTCCGTTTCAATACTACCCTTTTGCTTCAAATCCAAAATGCTCATAAAAGGGATACTTGAGGATGTGATCTGTTACGTTTTGAGACCTTGAATGGCAATATATCATGGATAATTTGGAATATTGACATGCAAGCATACGACACCGTTTGTTTACATACTGTGTGTTCATGTATGGATTTTTTCCGATTCGAAGGTCGTCCAAATTGTTGGAATTCGCGTTTCATTACGGCATCATGCTCGGCGATCATGCGCCATTAGAATTGCATAATCATGCACATTAAACGTGATTAAGAAATGGAAGAACAATCGATCTCTTTTTGGTGCACTTTTTCTTTCAAAAACATGAATCGGGGAATCGTTTACATCGACGAAAACGATTGCTTTTCGTGTAGTTTTGATGTCTTCGATTTTAAACCATTGTTTCTTTTTTTGATCGTGACTATTCCAAAACGGCTGATATTAGATTGTGGATAAATACGAAACATGTCCCTAAATACTTTGTTTAAATCATTGCCATAAAGAAAAACACGAATCGATTTAATTAGTAATGGGGTGTTTTGATACCCCTATTAAAAACAATATAGTCGGTGTCGGATTATCGAACTTGTCGGACTATAGAGTACTGTCCCTGACATCTTGTAATCCGGAACTTTTTGGAAAAGAGTATTTGTAATCAGTAATATTATGAAAATGATAATATATACATAGATAATACAAAGTTTCATATCAATACTATAGAATTAACATCATAAACACAATGGTCATAGCAGTTATAAAAAATGAAAACCTGTTCCTCATCATACGTATTCCATGACGATTTTTGAAGCGATCCCTTGCTAGGTATAAAGTCTTCTTTTTTGTCATCATATCATGATATATCGGATTAAACACGTCTCTGGATTAGGCCGGATTACCGCGGGTCTGCTCTGCTATACTAAAGGTAGATTAACTGTATACTCTTTAGGGTATTTGATGTTGACTACTAAATTGATGAGCAAAATATGATTCAAGACCGATCGAAACAGTATCATTTTAAAACGAACAGACAGGGATACATTAAATTTGTAAATATTTACGAATTTAATTGTTAATTCGGATATAAAAATATGGAAGGTTTTGAAATAACATCTTTTTAATGCGCAGGAAAAGGTCATCTTATTATCATTAACAAAAATCCTTGTATTTTTGTTAATGATATTGAATATAGCATGTCCTCCAAATTTTATTATTTGTGAATCCAAGGGGTCGTTAAAATTCCATCCCGTTTAACACTTTATATGCGGGGTTTGTGTGGCTGGGCACCATATTAAAAAAATTGAAGATTGATCTTCTTTTAGAAAGAGTAATTTTTCATCTTGGCAGCAAAGGAAGGTGATTATCTGTTCCCTCAAACAATATGTTAATAAAAGTGTAGAGATAGTAAGAAATTACCCAATAAAATCAAACTAATTCCCAGAAAAATCTCTAGTGGAGATTTTAATAAAATGATACGATAATAATGATTTGTGATTAATTCTTAGTTTGCTATTGCAAGTAATGTAAAACAGTTACTCTTTTATTGCTAATTTCTTGTTTGTTGCTTCAATATCCGTCTACATTTGCGGCATGACAAGTTTTTCCACATAATGCCATATAAATATCTGGTTTACAATCTTGCAAACTCCATTTAAACTGTCAATATAAATTTGTTCGAGTCTTTCTAAGTTTATCCATTGGACGTAATATGCTCAGATTATTTCTGATGTCTTCGTTTAAAGAGCATATCTAGCATTTATCATCTTGCTGTATCACGGTATGACTATTTTACAAATGGGCTGCACATCTCTTTACGCATTAATTAATAGCTCCTGAGGACTATTAGCGGAGTGGTATTGTAAGACATGGCCCTTATCTGATGGCTTTTCTGCCGTCACATAATCATACGTGCGTGTGAAGTCAAAGACAATGTTCCAAGGCATTTATATATGTCAAACCAGTACTAGCAAGCAGAAAGAATGGCTTGGCGCTCCCTTTCTAAGCTACAGAAATAGTCTTGCTAATAAATGTCAGTCAGATAACAAAATACCTCTGAATGGGCGCGGATGAACTTTCAGTTTCAATAAGACTCCTCGTAAATCTTAACGGCGACTGCATTCACAGCGCCCTACCAGTTGTGCAATGCCGCTAAAACATGCATCTTATGACTGCAAGACATAGTCGTTATCTGATATTCAACCATAAACTGTCCGCTGATAGTTAGTGCGTGAATCACAGCAATTGTCACAATAGAATCTAAAATATCTACTATAAGCCCCATAAGGATAAATAGCGCATTCTAAGCATCCGAAGCATGATCACGAACTTGAAAAACGCTAATCATCATATTTAAAATATTTTTTTATGACTATTTCCATGGCTGAGGTCCGATTTGAAGCCCAAATTGCCCGTTTTGGTTTTCGACACGTCGATCAAAAATTTAACAAAGCGTCGACAATCATAAAAGGCACACTTTGAGGTAAAAGCTCCATGGCGGCTAAACAAGTAAGCCGCGACTCTTAAGCCATTTTTGCGTAGCTTAATGCGTTTCTCTCACAGACGAAGACTTCGTCTAATTGATTGGCGTATTAGAAAATACATTTTTACCTCCCAAACGATATGTATTCGTATCTGGACCGGTTGTGATAATTCAACAACCGTACAGCACGGCTACAAAAAATGCATTTTTTAAGCCGGATCGAACAATAGCACTCATTATCGCCATTCTAAGAAGTGACGTAGACGAATTCGTGTGCTTCCAAAATAAGAAAAGACATAATTGCAACGCTGCGATGCATAAAGTACAGTTGTTCAGAGTTATATAAGCCGTTGATTCACTGGAAGAAACTAATCATGTGTTCATAGACATCCACTTACATTCGAAACATCGGCAAAAAAGTACTTCAATGCTTAAATCGAGTATGATTTATGATCGAATTTGAATCTATTTTATCCCATTATTCTGAATTTATACCCTAATTAGTTCCGCAACATAATTAAATTATCATATTTTAAAATCACGATTTAAGCCTTGATAGTTAGGGTACAATCATAGCATCGTCGGTGATGTGTCAAATTATTTATCTGATGCAGATAAAACGACATGCTGCTAATCAGCGACAATTTAACAAGAATTTTCACCAACTAATTTAATTAATTTTCAAAATTTCAAAAAAGCCTTTTGCTCATATGATGAACGTGTCATTTATACAAATTGAAAATTATGACCCAGGTATATCATTATTTTTAATGGCCACTCGCTGCTCTAAATTATTTTTAGACGTTCTCATCAATCATATTATTTTTTTATTGATAAAATATCGCAATTATCAATTGGATGGTGTTCAAAAGGGTCTTATTCGGTAAAATATAAAATTTAAAAAAAAAATGATAAATACACAAAAATCTTAATTTACTATTTTTTTATGATATATTGGGTGCCACAAAAAAATCATACAAGTGAGGCTTCATTAAAGGCCAATGATTGAAGCGGACTTGTGTCAAATGTGGACACAGTCAAGGCACGCAGCACACTCTCTTCGCCCAAGGTGTTAAATACAAGAGCGCACCAGTAGCGGCGCATTAATTAAAAATACATTATAAATTGGCGTATTAAATGCATTTTTTATTTTTATCGTAGCATTTGGCGGTCATTTTTAGTAATATCGCGCTCATTACTACAATTGCGCAATGCAAAAGTGTTCCACGGAAAATTGATTTCCGCGTTACAAGGCGATCGGATCTGATGGCCTCTATTTGTGTGAGAAAATTTCCAAATTAAAAATCTGTCAAATTTACCCGACAAACTGAGAAAAAACGTGACCGTAAAATTGTCCATAATATTCAAAATGAGTTTCCCACGTTTTCACTTGTGCCAGAAAGAACTGTGCCAGAAAGGGTGTGGTGGAGTATAAATCATGTGTTGTATGGAGTCTTTTATTTTTGAATTCTCAGCAAAAAAATATCCTGTTTCGTATGCTCTTTTGGTGTTGGTATTTAGTTGCATCTTGTGCAGATAAACCCGCTGTTGATTATTGCATCAGGCGAACTGCAGCACAATGGAGTGATGTTATAATTTCTGCAGACATTTCATTTCATTGCATTGTTATGTAAGACGCACTGCAACAATTACTTTGCGGTGAACAAGCAGTTGTGCTTAGTATTTATAATTATTTTGTTTAAATTCGTTTTTTAAGGAATGTGATGATCTTTCGTTCATCTCAGCTATATTTTGCGTTAACACCAAAAATCATCTTGTGTGTAAATCTCTTAGATCATCATAAAAATCGATAATACCAGAGCCAGTTTGATGCATATTTAAAGATAAATATCAGACGAACTTGAAATTGAAGGCTATGCAACTTTGAAATATTTCTTAATAAGTCATCATCCTATAATTAGCTTAAGGCATCAATTATAACAATTAAAATTTCATCATCAACAAAAATGCATAGATGTGATGAGCTTACCCTTGTCTATTTGCACTTGCTTATCTTCATTTTTTTTGTAAATTTGACTAATGACAGATTCAAGATTATCAATCTAAGATAAAACAATATCTGAGAAAAGTTGCGCCACATACCAACCGTGTTTATCCCGTGCTTTATAATAGTGTAGAAACAACACTGATTCACGTTGAGTGACGAGAGTGTTAACATGCGCAGCGACCAATATAAATTAGCCTGGGGGGGGGGGGGGGTTCTTGTGAACATGGAGATCGTAGAAAGCTCCGGGGATGCATTTCTCTCCATAGCTTACACAAAAGCCCTAAACGTCCTAAAAGATGAGGGAGTGGCCACATGGTTTGTGTGTCCAACCGGTCCGCCTTTCAGACCGCTGACACTTCGAATAAGCGCCTCGTAATCGAACACCATGCCCGGACGTGTCCACAGAACGTGATCTGCGTTCATGACTGCCTGTGGACACTCCGAAATCAGGGAAAGTCTAAGTCTAAAAAGCGAACCTTCATATGAAATACGGCCAAAACTTTATATTTATTACAATGCTAAGAAAATTATATAATTTTCAACATATTTTTATCACGCGTACAAATACGCCGAATGTTGATAATATCATTATTTGCAACACGAGCTATCAATTTACGTCAGCAGTATATTTAAGCGCCCAAGATATGGCAATAACTCGAAATTGTCATGCTGTAAATTTCGCTCGCGGCATTTCGCGGAAATATCATAAATTCAATTAAATTTGAGTAACAAGCAAGCCACAATGCCTATGTTATAATAATTTTGCAAAGTAGTTTGGTCGGCTTTGGCACGCTGGGGTCCATGATACCCTACCTATAAAGCATGAGTGATACGTGCACGTGCCGGAAAATTTACAGAATACATTATTATCCATAGGCGTATAGCCTTTGGATATGGCGTGCCATTCAAAGACGTAATGGTATCAAATTTAACTGCTCAAATATTAACAACAGGCCGAAAAATAGCATTATATGCAACATAGGATGGATTTAATTGAATTTTAATATGCGAACACTTTATTTATTTATTTAAAAGGTTTTAAAAAAAATGGAAAATCTTTAAAAAATGAAGCATATTTATAAATTTTCTAATTTGAAGCAATTGGTTATCTAATATTATAGAATTGTTTACGATTCTTCAACATTAAAAATAAGAAAATTAGCAATATTTCTGCATATTTCAGTATTCAATCAATCATGTCATGCATATAGATTATGCTAAATTGAGGAGTATTTTATTACTCATCATTGATACAAGATGTATCACATCTCATTATTCAACAAGATTCATTGTTGAGGAAAAAATCACATGACCATGATAGTTGAAGCTGGTAAAAACCATCGATCGGAATAATACTACGTACTTTTTATATAATTTTGGTAGGATGAGTTTTGTAAACAGACAATGAGGTATCAATAACATCGGTATTTGACATATATCATCAATCAAAATTGAATCACGTCAGGAAGTATTAAAATATCAAAAGAGTCATCTGGGAATCGCTTCAGCTGAGATTTCTCAAAGGTCTCTCATAACCATCATCATTTCCAATGCAATCTTCTCGAAGGACATCGATGAACTCCTTTTTGTCCCTAAGATCGTTGTTTACTCAACCTCGGCGTTAATTCGCAAGCAATTTGAGAGTGCATCCGAAGGCATCATCAGGTCTCGTTCGCCTTGATCGCGCTACCAGCGTTCACTAATATGTAGATCCATGTCAAAACTTTCACAGACGATCTGTGTGAACTAAGTCATCTAGCAATTAGCCACCATCGGATGACATCATTGTTGGACGGATGATTGATTAGAAAATCGAAAGTGACCGAGTGCATTTTAACAGAGTTTTTCGAGTCTCAAGAATGAGTGTCGCCGATTGACTGGAACAAAGTCGGAATCGATCAAGCGAGAATCCTGTCTGTGGACGTGTGAGAACCTGGTGTAATTGTTTTGTTCAAGGCTTAGGTCTGTCCAAAGCCAAGATCGATCGTAGGATATAGGCTTGAATGATTGCGTGGCTTATTGAATGGAAGATGTCCGGAAACTGGCTCTTCATCAGGGAAAGCCACAATCGATATTACAATGCGAAGAATATTATAATTCATTGATCTAGCGGTGCGAATTGGAGATAGTTGATCACCTTGATGCAATGGAATTTTTGCATCAAACTCATTAAACACTGCTGGAATTTCCAATTTCTATATAAATACGCTTCGGCCAATAACCAGTTTCTCATTGTGTTTTAAAGATTTCGAATCGACACATTAAAATTTGCATGCACAGACAGACACACTGTGAAAATCGTGATGCCATAAAAAAATGCTCGAATGAATCGCTTTTCAGATAATTGAAATCATCCAAGAAATCAGACAATGATCCTTCTTTCCAGTTCTACGTGGTCAATTTAACACTTTGATTCAAATTTTACAGTCGCCCATTTTTTGTACGGATTTGACATCTTCAAAGTCATTGCTCTGACTTTCGATTTCATGACAGGAAACGTCCGTATGAAGCGACTACATTTATAAGCGACTATTGTAGTAACCTTTGATAGACGCCCTCCACTTCTTCATTCTGATGACAATGAATCATTTTTATTTCGATCCTTTGCTCCGGCAATCAATAAATCAAGCTTAATTTATACATTTTTTTTTCTGTTCACTTAAGAAGTTTTCGTAGCATCCTTGCAAAAAGACAAGCAGAAGTTATATATAGCCCCTCGGTATCCTTGAAAATGCTAAAAGTGACTTTGTGTGCATTCCCCAGACCGATATATTTAATTGCAACCAGAATTCTGAATCATCTTGGAGCGCGGTCATTGTCATAGGGAAAACCGTCTTTGGATACGTTATCACGCCTGAAGAGTTTTTTAAGGACGACCTTAGGTAGAAAACCACAACCGTCAATAATTTAAGGCTATAAAAATATTTTCGCATAAAATCTCATGGAATAACTTCCTAATGTCAAGCCCATTCCTTGTCATACTATTTTGGACGTCATCGCATGATTCACATGCAAAACATTTGGGATTATGCCTAGGCTTGAACCTGTTATTCAAAAATAATCGTTTTTAATGACTCGCATGAAATCCGGTTTTCACAAATTTGCCACTGATATACTCTTGAGGAATTAAGCTATAACTTTCTGCCGTAATAGTTCTTCGCACGCAACTAAGTCGTTATTAATTTAGCCATTAACATCTTGTGCTCTAGAAATTATCCCTTTGTGGCGGCGAAAATTGATCGTTAGATATATTGAATAGTTTAAAAAATGTTTTAAAAAATCCTGCAAGGATGATTATCTTTAGAGCTAACGATGTAATTGATGAAGAGATGTTCGTGTCAAACGGAAAAAATCAATGAATTTAATAACAATACTCATAATTTGTACATTAAATATTTTTTTAATCAATACTAAATATAAAACTTTTTTATGTAGAGATTTTTTCTCTTAAAAAATTGAAATAAAGCATACAATCAATTTTCTTAGGAGCTAAGAAGTGTCACTTCTACTGCGCAAAAGTCTCACGCACTTTATCTGTGCCACATAATCTTATTGGAGAATCTTGTGGTCATTTAATAATTTAGATACTGTGCAAGATGATCTAATTTTCATGTTATTCAAAGATTCAATAAAAAAACACTGTAGAGTTGGTGATTTATGAAGATTTTCTAATGAAATCTATAACAAATTAAAAATCCGCTTAAAATAGTTGTTCAATCTTTAAAATCTCTTGAATTTCATATTAAGAAGATCAAGAAAGCGTTCTTCTATACGTTCGCTAGAGTGATCCACTGGGTGAGTTGTAATTTCGAGCGCATGGAAAATTTGGTATCGATTGTATGGATATGGGCCTATTCTTGTTTAAGATAATGCCAGTATTATGATGATGATTTAAATATAGGTATTTCTTGGTGAGTTGTTAAGAAGCAATGCAGGAAAGGTGCGGTGAATAAGGTGATGATGAAAGGTATGAGATAATTTGATCAATTTCGCTTATTAGACCACTGAGGAAAATATTGGCAAATGTCAATAAAAATGGGTGTGAATTGATTTATTTCACAATTGTTACTTGTCTCGATGTTGTCATTTTATGGTCTGTAAGATAATGGAACGGTTATCAACTAGCAGTAATAATTTTGAAGCGTTCAATGGAAGAAAGTTATTAGCGATGGAGTGGTAAAAAAAACCATACTAATGTGAAGCGCCTACGTGGTCGGCTAATAGTCCAGTCACGGTCATCAAAGCTTGACCGTGAAATTACCGAGAGCAAAGTTCCAGTTTGGACAGAATCATATCTTCAATTGAATTCAGAGTCTTATGCCATCGAGGTCCCAGTGAAAGGAATATGACTTGGTCTGGATACCCGCGGCGGAAGGCAACTCCAGCTAGATGTCGCCAGTTTAGAAGCACGCGCCAAAATGCTCACTTCCTGATCGCATAATAATGGTTTATATCTGGGCAATGGCGGGCGAGGCCGTTTTACGTAATTCTTCTCTGTCTCTTTGCTGCTTGTCTTCTCGCCTTGCCGCCTTTATAATCCAACTTACTTGCCAACTTTCCAATTGCTAAATGAAGCGTGCACTTCCAGATCACGCTGAAACCGGCTCGAGTGCATTCAAAAAGCGTTCACCTCATTCAACGCCCCACTATTCCAATCGTACGATAATAGAGTTCTTGGATGGCGATTGTGTTAGGACATGGATATTGTTGCGGATCCTGAATGGCATCCACTTTTTGTAGTTTTCGACAATGAAGAGTCTGCAATCGATTACAGACTTCATTGCTCTCCGACCAGGTGACATTCTCATTCAAGGTTTCTAGTCGATACCTGCTCCAAATCTACACGTCACAGAATTAAACAGCATCTGCTTCCGTTTCCTGGAGCAAGTAACTCTCTTAATATTTCCAGTTCTCACCTCTAAATTTAAGGAGCAGTGACACTAGGCTTGACGTCCTCGCATCCATATGTATCCTCTATGAATGCGACGACTTCATTTTATAGCAGCAATTAAAAACTTTATTCTACGTTGCCATTCCGATATTTTACCCTTTGAGTAGTGAGTTAATTTTTTTAATCATCATATTTGTATGTCCGCCACTTATTCATAAGTTTGAAACCTTAATGACGGTGATGGTTCAATTGCTTTTCAGCTATTATATATTATAATAGCCATTGGTTTAGAATCGAGTCTGAGATGAGGAATTTCACCCTAGCCTTAGTGAGGAAAGTAGGGGATGGACTTTTTGTACTCTAGAAAACCCTTTTTACTATAATCAACAAGTAGTAGTAGCAGTAGTTTTTCATTGCCTTCCGAAGAAAATTGCTTTTTTCCTTATGAATGGATATTAAAGAGGTCATAGATCTTCAGAGGACTATTTGGGGCTGTACTATTTGTATTTTGAATCATTATCAAATAATACTATGCCATAAGAAGCAAACATTCATACAATTTTCTTGCCAATCACATTAAGGCTTTTATTCGGTGAAGTATTGTTTATACACGAATACCCACTCGTTTTGAGCTAAAAAATTATGATATTTTTTGTATTGACGTCTGATTAATCGCATAAAATAGAACAAAACCAAATCTACGAATTTCCTGATTGCTCTCGTTCGATGATTATAGATCATATACGTTCGATGAAATATTTCGATTTGAAGGTCCGATCAGAGAGTGGAATGACTCTGTCATTGGACTCCACCCAGGCCGCAAGCAAGGTCGTTGCGAGGTCTTTTTGTCCAAAAAACTCCATGATAAAAAACCTATTTGATACATATTAACGCCGCAGATAAGCTCTTTAGCGTCGGAAATCAATTTGGCCGTAGACAACCTACCAGAAAAGCCGTACAACAATTTTAAATAAATATTTTATGAATTTATACAATCGCGACACGCTCGACGAAATTGGGATACTAGAAAAGAATGTCGTTTTTAAAGCATGATGTTTATTCAAATTTACGAATCGAACACGGACTGACTGTTTGCAATAAATTTGCACCGTTAATATTTTATCGTTAATCCTCCACGCTTATAATCAATCCTATTATTTACAGTTAGTTCGGATTTTTAAATCAATTTTTATTAAATAAGCATCTCCTCGAGATTGAACACTTGATAACAATCCAAATTTATTCGCAATTCGTTTAATAATTGATGTTGGATTTACCTTTTTTTAAAAAACGCAAGCACTACGCTGCCCAAAAAAACGTCACGAACGTTCCGCGTGCGAGCTCATTAAAGCTCGCTTATATGCACGTACGAGCTTTTATTTGAACGATGAATGACTTTTTTGAGGAGCTTATTATTTTGATCTGAACATTATCATCCTATCAAATTACATTCGTCTCATTTCGTTACTCTATCGAACCGCGCCTGGGCAAACGGAGAGGTAATTTGCGAACGATGATTCGGCACATTTTTAACGGGCGACTATTTTAACTTCACGCCTTCTTGTCGCTCTGAATGCCCTCGTCTTTGATTTTTTTCAATATATTCAATATCAACAGCTTCCTTGAATCATATTCTGTAGAATGTGAAGCTTCTTCTCGAATCAGCTCATATTGTTGTGGTGCAAATTGGCTTGGGATCACAGCGTCAATATTTCACGGGCTGAGGATCATCTTATTCTTATGCTTTTTTACAGTAAAAAATAGCTATGGTAACCAAGTTTTTCTTCCACGACTGACAAAGATCATTTTATAGCTTAAGAGATGCAATTTTTTCGTGAATTACATTTTGAGGCTATAAACGATTCATCTTCCGGTAAATCGACAGTATAAAAACCCCTAGATGTTATTTGGCAATAAGAAATAAAGATGTTTTTAAATCATTTGGCTATCAAAGATTAACCACAATGATTTTATCAGTTTTCGTCATCGTTATACACTTTTATAACAAAATGGAATTAAAAATGTATACAGTGTACTGTCGATTATCCGGGTGCAGATTATCCGGCTTATCCCTGCTTGAAAAGTAAAGTAACACTTCCTGATATGGAAACAGATTTATTGCATTTTGAAGGGATAATCCGACAAACGTTTTGCAAAGCGTTGTTGGACTATAAAGTACTACTCCCGACCCCTTGTAGTCTGGATTTTTTTTTGAAAGAAGTACTTGTAATTATTATAGAATTGACGTCATAAACACAATGGTCATAGCAGTTTTAAAAAAAATAAAAACCTATTTTCGTCATCAAACGTATTCCATGACGATTTTTGAAGCGATCCTTTGCTATGTACAAAGTCTTCTTTTTTGTTATCTCTTTTTAAAACAACTTTGCTTTCATGGCCAATATGGCCACAGAAATAGGACTATATCCATTTCTTTCCCGAAGAAAGCACATATTCAAAACACCTCTAGATGTTTAGCTTTCTTGAAAGTTAGCCTCTTATTTGCTAACTTACAAAAATATTCCTTACGATTTAGGCGGTCCAGAATTTTGCATTTTTTTTTTACATAGACAAAGTTTTATCGTACACATGTGCTATACTTAATTGGGATGTCGGACTACAGGGGGCGCCGGATTAGACTGGAGCCCGATTACCGCGGGCTTACTGTATCTAACTTGGAAAAATATCGAAGAAGTGGCTCGTTCGTGATTTAAATGATCCAGGTTTTAAGCAAATATCCTTTATTTTTACCCTTTCAAAAGGAAGAAAATGAAAGTGACACTACAATTGAATAAAATACCAGTGAATAGACAGACAGACATACATTCAAGTTTATTACATATTAAGTATATAATACATATAAAAAATCTTACAGTGTTTACATATGTATTTATTAATGAATTTTATATATACAAAGTACAAACAGAGTGACATTTATATCAAAATCTAAACATTTGAAATGGAGAAATAAATATTCATAGATCACTAAATAAAAATCTTAGGTCATTTGAAAAATCTCAAATGGAAATAGGTTACGTTCAATAATAGATATAGGATATTTTTATGGTTATTATGACAAAAAAGACGTTATTTCAAACATAAAATCAAAAAACAACTCTTCTGCCTTGAAGAGTTGCTGTTAGAAGAGCACTTGGCCTAAATGCATCTTATGCAATACTCGATTTTAATCTCCAAAGGTTCCCCGGCCATTGTATCGAGGTGGAGAAATTTATTGAGGGTTCATTATAAAAACCGACGACCTCTTCTGTCATTCGCCCATTGAAAAATCGATCTTGAACAAAGCCTCCATCTGCTAGGTCACGCATTATTGAAAAACAGTGATTGACGTTATAATCTAATCCGTGGCGATGATCAAACCCCCGGGAAACTTTCAATATTGATCTCATTAAAACGGAACCCGGTGAGCAATCATGAATATAATTTTATCGTTGATCACACACGTCGATTTGGCTTTGGGATCCTTTCACGCTCCCAAATTATCATTACGAAATGTCCAAATTACTCTCACTCTTGATTAACATCAAGACAAACTGCCCCATGATCATTACACACAAATCATTGTAATAATTGGATACATCGCAATTTATTTTGGATTTAATCATTTTTTTAGATTTATCATAGTGTTTAGGATTTGATTTGAATTTTTGTAATACAGTTCGTCAAAGACCGACAAAGAGGCATAAAAATTTCATTGTACTATTGTGCAACATGACCTTAGTGCCTGGGCCCTGTCACTTTAAGACAACAAACGGGTCACGACACAAAAGCAGTTCTTAATGAGGGCATTTAAGTAACAAATATCTATATCTAGGATATAAATTTAGCAGTTGTATAACTGGCGCAATTATTGTTCCTAGAGTAATATGAGATATTTAGCAAACCATTATAAATCATTGTTATTTATGAACCAGCACGTGCAAAACGTTTAGCATTAGTAGGGATTATGCAATCCTATAATCTATATGGGTCGATGCTAAGCGCTGAAAAATTTCAATGGCGAATTTCGATAACAAAGCTCAGTTATGAATTGCTATGCATTTTTTACGATGGCAATTAAAATCAACCTCCCATGAAATTTGATTGATGGAAAACTAATTTGAACTGCAAAAAGCACCAAGGCGTCTATGGACTCTCACGGTGGAAAACTATTTTATAGGAAATCCCATTTCCGCATGTGCGTAACATCGAGGTCGTTTTGTGCTGACATTTTAACAATGAATACTGTTGATTGACAATAAATCATCGAAAGGTCGATGCTTGAATAAATAAATAATAAGTGATTTTTTTTGTCTGCAGAATTGGACTGTGTGGATTTGACAACCCTATGAGAGATCAAAAAACGGACGACGTCAAGAGACACATAGGACAGGTAATGAGCCCTTTTATTTAATTTTATTCAAGTAAAATCAATGATTATTCTCAAATAAACTAAAATAGGCCAAATTCTTATTAAATATTTGATCCGAAGATAACTTTGTTTCAATATCTCCACTTTATGTGAAATAGCAGTCCAGAATGTGTTAATAGTAATTGCACTTGAGCTTCTACTATATGACCCATTTTTTTTAAATTACTACCTATAATAATGTAGTGATGGAAGAATTCAAGTGTAAATGACTATTAAATTGGACATATCACTTAAAATTATTAGCACTCTATCATATCGCCAATAGGGATGATTTTTTATTCAATTGTAATAATATCACTTTGAATTTGTTTTTCAATTTTTTTACAACTTTTAGGGTGTTAAAATCAAAATGGACGACGCTGGCAATATCCTCATCAGGCGTTATTCGAAGAGTAACGTGTACATCAAAAGCACTGCATCAGCACCAAATGATGAAAATTCCATAGGACAAGACATCTTAAAGTTACCAGGACAAGCTTTGGAACACGAAAAGATTGTAAAGGTATGTAAATCTTCGTATTATACTTCACCCCTTCTTTAAAAAATTATAGCTATATCCACACGAGCTTTTAAGCTCAAAAATGAAGCTTTCCAATTTTTAAGAAACTTCCTTAAAATAAATGCAGAAAGAACCCTCAAAAACTTTAGTCGATAATAACTAAAAGCATAAAAATATGCTTCCTATACATAAAAAAATTATAATAAATTCCAAATTAAACATTCGAATTGGACAAACGATATGATGCATCATGTTTGATAATTAATTGCAAAAATGATTGTGAATCGATATGAATTTTAAAAGTATATGGCTATAATTTTGCTTCTAATTAATTGGTAAAATATTTATCATAACATATTGAGATGAATCACAAAAGATCTGGCAACAATCTGCGGTAATATTGAACAAACAAGCTTCCTTGGGAATGACTCAATGCAAATTTTGTAGCAAAAACCGCATATGTATTCTCACAATATCCTGTTCAAACCTCTTTTATCCCATAAGTTTACAATAACACTCAATTCTACGTATAATAACACTACATGAGGTCATATTCGCTATATCCGATTCTGCAGAGATGCTAAATGCGCCTGAAAGGGCAAGAATAAATACTTGATAACAATAATATTTAACGTCTTTAATTGTGGACATAATTCACATAGTGTGAGAGAAAAACGTCCAAAGCTCGGGTGATTCAATTTTATTGCAAATTCAAACAAAGCTCACACGTTGTTTGCAATAATCCTGACCACGAGACCCTCGCTATTTTATGATGTTTGCTGAGCTTTAAGCGTAAAAGATAAATTGAATTAATCTCAACGCGAAGGTCGTTCAATTGAACCAACCGCATAAAGGATCTCAATCAATGACCGCAAATGGACCAAAAACACTAAAACAAAATCAGACGAATTACCCACGATTCATCTTAGCTCTTCATGCAAGAAACAACTTAGGCCAACTTCCTAGTTTGGCTGTTTTAATTGATACAAATTGGTACTCGGATTTAGTCAGTCACGATTCTAAATGGCAATATTAATTCGCTTGCTTAGGAAACTCCAATTATCATCACACCTTTTTTACACGCATCACTATCGACTTAATGCGATCTCGCCAGCAGACTTAAGCTCAGAGCCCTGGAAGTCGTTGAAATCGGGTCATTTGATAATATATCAATTTTTTCGTTTTGGGTCCTATAATTTGTACGCGCCGAACTATTAATACTTGGCGTCGTTACAGAAAAACAGGCATAATGATCTTTTTTTGGGGAGGATAAATGTCGACCGGCAGATGTATGAAATTGGATGATTAAATCATAGCAATTAATTAATGTGTTTAAGCACGCGAAAGACTCGGAACAATCGTGGGTCTTGGCGAAGACTCGCTGTTCATTGTTGAAATGTATGTGGGTTATTTTTCATGTCTGTTTTAATATCAATAACTCATTGGTACTATGTATAACTATTATCTTGTGATTGCACACTATTTGTTTCAATTGAGTTTTAAAAATCTTTGATAATAGACTCAGAGAGTATAAGATGCATACGAAACCGCGATCGATTTTAGATCTTGAGGATCAAATTTATGTGGATTAATTGCCGTTGTGGTTATTTTAACCACATTTTACACTTGACAAAAGTAGATCATTGCTGATAAATGTATTTTTATCAATTTAGCTAATCTTATTTTAATTTGATAAAATTTGATAGGAATTGAACAGGCAAAAAAATAATTTATTTCTAAACAAGTCCCTTATTGACATGACCTATTTTTGTTGTAAATATGGAATATAAAATATTGCAAAAATGTAAATATGCAATTACCTAATTGATATGGAAGCATTCTGGTCCTTTTATTAATTAAACAGTGACAATAAAAACAATGACGACAAAATTGTTTCGTTCTAAGGCAAAACTTCAAAGCTTCTAAAGTCGTTTTCTTAGAAATTTACAGACACTAAACGCACTAATGTCGTTTCTGTAGATCCGTGATAACGTGACTAATTCTTTTCTTATTCCATCATGAACTCCCGTTATAGTTCAACGATGTTGTTAGCATAATTCCATCTGTTATTTCATTGCGTCGACCTTAAATATCTTCTGCTTATTAATTACAAAAAAATAAATTTAAACCTACTTCAGCTCCCCGATACATAAAAAGATCCTATGCGTTATAATATTTCGAATTATGGTATTCAATTCAACCATTTTTCCTTCAGTCCATCCATTGACATCAATATACTCGTCAAGCTAAATATCCATTTTAAGATGACGCTAAGATCTCTTCTTCAACACATACTACAAGTTAATCTTGTTCATAAATTCTAGAATAGATAACACACCATATGTCAATAGAAACCTGTCAAGGCGTCCTAAGTTCGTACCATTGCTATTTTTCCGTTTTCAAATGACAAGTTTTCTAAAAATTAAATTCGGTGCGTCAAATCAATTTTAAATTAGATATCTGTATCGCTATTAGTACAAATTACTATAATATAAGAAATGTCAGAACTATTATACATTTAAAGCTCCACCATTAACCTAATGCTACATATCACGCAATTTGTCTCAAATAACTCATAATGAGTGTGCTCTTGATTCATTTTTGATTGAATCTTTTTATCAATTAAACAATTATTGCTGATGACTCAAATTCTTCATGGACCTTCGATCGAAGACGTTCTAGCACTTATTTCCCATGACGAGAAAGTCCGCTCGTTAGATGATTTCCTGCAGTGAAATACATTTGCAGATGGAAATATTTTTATCGGTCGCATTTGAATTGTTTTTCTGATTGTTTGGGTTCTTTTTTTGATGTATTTATGAGAGAATTGAAGAGAAAGTGTTTGCTGGCAATAATGTCGCTGCGACAATTGTATGATCTGAATTGTGTCCTATGGGAATTCATTTCTGAGTATCTTATTCATAAGTTACGTCGGAGATGGCAGGTCAAACTCGTCTTTCTGGTATATTCTTTGGCGGTGCTTTTCTATCGTCTAATTTCACCATCATCTTGCTTTCTTTATGACGTCTGTTGAGTTCATTAAGGTCTTTCAATTACAATGGTAGTGTCGTGAGCACAGACAAAGATGCCGAAAGTAATTTCTATTATTCAGAGATGTATGCATTTTTATAGTCGAGATGTTAAGTTTTTTTGATTTTATACTGCCTCAATTCATAAAAAGAGATGAAGGATTGCATCTGTATGAAATAAACGACGCAGACTTAATCTCAGTTGCAGTACGAATGTAATTGTAGCAATATTTCCTGAGCGAATGCAATCACAAAAGATGACACGACTAAATGATGATTATCATTATTTCTCTCGTTTCAGCTCTTCGATATGAAGAAATTCCAATCAAACGTTAGCAGAGAGCTTAGAAGAGCCTATCCAGATAGAAAGAAGTTGGAAGCACAGTGTTTGAGCGCCTTGGCCTTCGTAAAAGCCGACGCTGATGTCTTAGACTGCCCAATCTGGGTCCTCATCATCAACGTAGTGGCCATGGATATGCTCAAATCAAAATTACCTCCAGGTAAGACAAAAACAAACAAATCACACATTACTCAATCAAAAATTGATGCACTAAATAAAATTATTCAATCCGGTAATTTTTATATTGGACGGTTCGATGGATTTGCGGTCTAGTTGGGCAATGTTACAGAAATGTCCGGGAAAATGTTTTAATATTGCGTAATTATTTTATAGGCCTTAATGGTATTTCACAATACGATCTAAATCATGTCGTTCTAAAACTAAGTGATTTTTGAAAAAAAAAAAATGGCAATAAGGAAGTCATATCATCAAATCTTAGGTTTTTGCTGTACTAATTTATTGCAGTTTTATTGCTGTCTATGATTTAGCTTTATGGCAATAATTAATGTTTCTTCTTGAATCAAATATTTAATGCTAGTTATTATGCCTCGAACTATCTATTATTTGGATCGTTAATAATACTTTAATTTATATAGGAATAAACGTTTTTTTGTGTATACTATACTTAAGAATGTCTGATTTTATTTGCGTTTTTTTTTAAGAAAATGGTTTTTTATGCAAAAATATTTTTTTAATATGAAAATCTGATGGCACCATATTAGGTGAATACAGAAGAAGTGATAGAATTTTCCAATTTAATTCTTCTAATTTAAAATCATGATAAAATATAATTCCTCTTCTTTTACCAAACTTGGGCGCTATTCTATCTGATTCTATATAAAACATCCTAATTGATAACAATACACTTTTGATGCGAATGTTAATTTGATTTGAGTAACTTAATACTTGTAGGTAGATTAAACCGTCGAACTAGTAACTCAATCGTCCTGAGTTCAAATCTAAATCTAGAAGGTGTGGTGATCACACTTTTCACAAAACATCTCAAAATGGTTGGTAATAGTTCCGTAAAAGGAATTGTTAAAAGCCACCCCAAAAAAACGTTCTTACATATTCCACCGGGTATATATTCCGGGTATATAAAATATATCCAAAATCGCATTAAAAAAAAATAAAAAAAACAGGAAAACAATAAGGCAATTAAAAATAACATTTTTTGACTGTTTAAAAAAGATCAGTAAAGTCATTTTTTTGGCCTTATTTTGTCAGTTTTATTTTTTTTTAAAATTTAAATTTAAATTTTTAAAATAAAAAAATACATTTTGAGATAAATCTGGTAGGAATAATAGAGGGTTATGTAGAAAAGATTCGTACCCAGTTTGAAGTAAATTGGTTAATTAAAACTTGAGATATGTTGACAACCGTGTTGAAAAAAGTAGTTTCGAGAAACACGCGTTAAAAGATTTCATTATGGTAGGACCGGCCAAGTTGCCGCGTCACTAAAATAGCTATAACTCCGTAAGTAGTTGGAATTTTTGGAAATTCCTTTGGAGAATGTATTTTTAAAAGTCGAAATATTGGTAAAATCAATTTTTTCAAAAATCTAAACTAGAATAAAGGGCGTGGTCGTAATTCAACGATAGCAAATGCAATATGATTTACAGTCCTAAATTATAATTTTATTCCAAATTTCCTATTTTATCCAAAATATCTCGATACATACTCTTTATGAACTAAAAAAAAATTGCTTTAAAAAAAGCGCATAACTTCGAAATCGCACAAAAAAAAAGTTGCACAAAAAGAGGTTTGAGTGTACTTATCTGATGATTTTGTATCTTTGGATCACCTATTCGATATCAAATGACCACAGAAATGATGCTTAAAAATAATTTGGTTTTCGGTTCCCTTAATATATTATTTAAAAGACTCTTAATAAGAGTACTTTTGCTTTTTGATAATTAATATTATATTACAACATTTCTAAGGGTTTGCGCGTTTGCGATGGTTGATTGAAAATTAAATTGTTTATCGATAATCCGAGCAATATTTCATATCCTTGTATTAATGGCTTAACTTATTGAGTTCTCACCGCGTATATATATTAGCTAATTAAAAGGCTCACGTTTTCCAAAATCAAGCGTAAAAAATGCGCCTAATCAATATATCGACATGTCGAAAAAATCCTTATACTGAATACAAAAAAGGAGTGCTAACAAAGCAAGTAAAGCCATCGGTGATTAACGATCCAGAAAAAGCGTGATTTGTGATTTAGAAACTGGCGTTACCATAATAAATATAAACCGACGTTTTTTTAGCCACATATACTAAACGAATAAAAATCGGCATACAATATGAAATACCGCGTACTTTTAACCTGTCATTTATCAAGATTTTTTTCGCTGCAAAATTATTCATAGTTGAGAAGTCATGATTATTTTTAACAATGTGCTCAATATGCTTTTTGCCAATATCGCACAGGATATTCTCACATAATCGTTTTTTACTGATATTTCGCATATATTTGGTGTAATTTTAATATTTTAGTCGGTAAACGGGCATACATATTGCGTAGGAACAATATGATTCTATTGACCTCAGACAAGGAATCCTACGTGATCGCAATAAGTAAAATTGGCGCGACAGAATATATTCTCAAGGAAATAGCAAGTAGGATTCATAGCCGACGCAAGACCGAATCGTCCTTATCGCAGTCACATCACCGGCACGTCTTGTCGCATGAAATTATGATATTAGAGTAACCAGAAGCGACCTATGCTAAGAAGGTAATTGTTTTCGTGCTTTGTCTTGTACCGCTCAACCCATTAAGACAACAGTTCCAGATCATTGTCTTCCAAAGGACGGCTTGAATTTAATTAAATCCTATAAAAAAACTCGTCAAATCCTGACATAATCATCGATGGGAATCGATCAATTGTATTACCATAATCTATATGGATCTAAAAGGATCCTCTTTTTTGATCCTCGGGTTATCCATTAATAAAACAATCGAACTCGAGGATGTTTTTCAAATTGAACTTCAAAGGAACATCTTTTTTATAATGTCATGATTTGCTCTTGCGTGATATTTGATCGTTTACGTATTGACAGCTTTATTTTTTAGTCGGCAATAAAAAGTATCCTCGATGTGAACAAGGATCTATAAAAAATGAGATATTTAAGACGATCATTTGTTCCGAAACCGAGCATATATTATGCATGTTTTGCTAAGGATATGATCACAATTTTAAAATGAATTATATACAGGATGCAGATAAATTTGAAGATTTATGTTAGACAATTTTACAGATGGAAAATGCAAGAGAATGCATAAATTAAATCTGCCTTGTAACAAGATGATCATCAAAAATTTAATATCATATTTCGAAACAAATTTTGCACTGGAAACTGCCAATATAAATCAAGTTCAAATGCCATTAATGATGAAATTGAAAGAAATTGTCATGTCTTGTGTAATATCACGCAAATAATGTGTTTGGAAATCAAGTGCAAATACGATTGATAGATGATATTTCAACAATGATCATGCTCGTATTTTATAGACCAAATAAAAGAATATGAAGAGACTGGATAAATAAGAATGCTGTGGTTAATGTCACATTTTTTATCGATCGTATTTATGTGGTTCAAGCGACAAATCAGTACAAAATTGTGGCATTTCTTACGCGCCAACAATGCAGAAACTAGCACAACATCGGATGGCTATCGTCCAATTCTTGACAATGCCCCACTGTACCGTTTTCACCTATTATAGATTGAGAAAGTTGCATTCGATGATGTCCATTCGCAGTCTATCAGATGGTAAACGTGACCATGACCCTCTTCAAGTGCAGAACGTTGCCATCAGTCTTTTATACATCGTCTTAATGCCATATAGATCTATGGCGAGCTATTGATGATTGAACTTCGATCTAGAACGATTCGATACCATTCAGGATGCTAATAAATCACTAGCGTCCAGGATATCATCAAAAAATCGGCATTGGTCATAGCCCCCATAAAGCCGCGTCTCAATAAAAATATGACTTCTGTTGAGATCATCTACTCTAAGTCCAATGAATCATAAGCCCAAAATATATATTGTTGCCTCCTGGAGCATATTATTTCGCAGATTAATTAATATTTGGCATCCGGCAGCAGGAGATTATGTAAAAGACTCGGTTCCATGCTGACGTTGACCTTTCGCGGAAAAGTGGCGATGTCAAAGAGATCTCGAGGCTGGCAGAAAATGCCAGGCTCTATTTGCGATTCTGACGCAATTATTAAGGGGCACACAAATGCCGTTGCGTAACTCGTAATTCACACAAGTTAGTCATTGTTCTAGCTTGTTGCCCTATAGTGCGTGCCTGACTGCAAAATTCAATGCGAGAACCCCGTCATTATAAAGCATTACTATGAGGACTCAGGCTCTATTAAAGGGCATCCATGTCTTGATGAAGATTTGATTCAAATGAAGACAGTGCACATCTTCTACTTCGTCGTAGTTTTATAATGTACTTTTTGTGTAGAAATTTGAATATATTCATATATTCTGATCAAATGTTGATATAATAAGTCTTATTATAAAAGTTCAAATACAGATTCGAGTCTTGATTTAGCTTTATTCTGTTCATGAATCTGGAAAAGCTTTTTCGGAAATTGATACAATTCATGCATATAAGAAACAAATCTTCATTTAATCATGTTTTTTTTCTTATAACAAGTTGAAAATTTCGTCTATAATACACTGACAATAAATCATGTAGATTGATTGTCTTATATGAGGAGTATCCTGAAAATAAGGGTACTATAACAATAACGGGCTGAAGTTTTTAGCTTTTTAAGGATTGGTCATACTGAGTGATAGAGGGGAATCTCCTGACAAATCAAGCATAGCAGGAATACCATAATACGTAAATTCACGTTATAGTATCCAATTGCGTGAAAGATGTCAAGTGCGGGCGGGTTAATAGCGCCCGCGAGTTTCTTACGCGACTTGGCTCAAAATGGCATCATTTTGATCAAAATTCTGCCTCAAGGAGAGACAATCAATACATGACGATATTGTGAGATTGTAAACAAACTCAAAAGAAGCATTCAAAACAAAAGGAGGTGTATGCTGAGGAGAGGAGTTTGCTTGTTGCACGACAACGCCTGCCCTCACAAAGCCTTGGCCACCAAGGCGCTCTTAGACTTATTTGGTTGGGATGTTTTGAACCACCCCCCCCGTATAACCCTGACTTCTCCTCCCTGAAAGAACATATGGGTGGAAATTAATTTTTGACCGAAGAGCAGGTGCAGAAAGAGATTTTGTAGTGAGAGAAGGAGCTGGCGGAAGAGTTCTTCGAGGAAGGCATACAAAAGCTTGTGCCATGGCTAACCAAATGAGATGGCGATTGTGTTAAAAAATAGTTAACAAGTGTATCAATGTTATCCTGTACTTTTTTTTCAAATACACTTTTTCTAAAAAAATATAAAAATCAAGTACACTTACTTTCGGGATATCACACGTATTTTGTTGTGGATTTTTATAAAAATGTCTGTTTTTAAGATATCGGTCATACGCCAAAGATTTAATAAAGAATAGACAGACAGGCATACTTTGAATTTTATATATGGGCATATTTGTATAAAAAGCGATATAAATAATGCATATTTCACCTCCTGTTTAAAATCATTGTCTCACTTTATAGTAAATGAAAATATGTGCACAATAATGGCAGTCTTTATGAATGGACTGATTATGCCGTTTGCGGTCAATTTATGAATGAATTCGTACTACTACTATATAAGTATCAAAGGAATGACGAATTGAAAAGTAAATTACGTCACTTATAGCATCGCATTCTAATAATCATCAATTGATGCCATTTTTTATTATTTTACGTCATCGACATCCACAAAGGCTGTGCCACTAGAATCAGATCTTCTACAACTGGATCGAACTGTTGGAACATTTACGGTGTTTCATTTTGAATTTATATGAATTTTTATAATAAATTGACCTTATTTTTTTAAGAAAATCAATGCTCCTTACGAAGGTGAACTGACAATTAAGCGGCCTATTGTACTTGATGACCTTCTTGCCGAAGTTTCAAATTGATTCTCAAGAGCCAAATTTTTTTCAAAATACCCACGACGCCTATTAAATGAGCGGTTAAATAGACATATAAAATTGTATATATTACTATATAGGATTGTATACGAAGCATAGGATTACAATGGAATAAAACTGTATAATATCATATGAATTGACGAAGGTCATCCAGTGCGTTCTTATATGACAATAATATTTTTTCTACTATGAAAACAAGCATGAAAAATTGCATAAATTAGGCTCATCTAAATTCAATTTCTAATTGTTTGAACAATCATAATTTTGAATGAATCTCACGATTGTATTATTGTTCAAATCAATCACTCGCCTTGAAGCTTTACATCGTTATACGCCCATTTCCCTGTTATAGTATGTCACATCTATAAAAGGCTCAAAAATATAGGCCTACATCAATGCTTTATCTTTGTATATAATTGTAAGACGTTTATGAGTCATGGTTGGCGTCATGGGTTGAATCAAAACCATAGCGAAATCCCAACAATTAAAATTTCCAAAAAATCAGGATGCTACTGAAAAAAATTGAAAGCTTAATGAGCCTTATCCGATCCGTTATATTTCCTCATGATCGACCTTCATTGCTCGTTAATCCCAACATTTTCCGCATTTTTTCGTACGGCTATAATTAAATTAGTATGATTGTTTATATCAATAAAATTTGTTTTGATAGTGCATCAATTATTTCATATTGTGGCAATCACGAAAACGTGCACCATTGATTGATAGGGAAATCCGCTTATGAAAAATATTTTTAATTTTCAGTCCAAAGACCGGTGGATATCAAGAATAGGCCGCGCATTCCAATTCCCGACGAGGATCCCTACAGCGTCGCAGGAAACGGAGTTAATGGCTCTGGATCCAGCGGAAGTTCCGGTTTCAATGGAAATGGCGTTAATGGAAACGGCGTTAATGGTCATGGCATGGTGGCTAATGGCAGAGAGATATTAATGCAGGCTGGAGGCAGACGGGGTGATAAGCCTCCAAAACTACCCCCAAGGGAGAATGGAATTTATCCACATGATATACCTAAGGTAAACAATTTATTCTAATTATGAAACCTTGTTATATAAGTAACCGGCCACCAATTCTTTAAAAATATAAATATGTTATAAAAAAAACTATGTCAAATGGTTAGTAATGATCCAATAATGTATTACTAAAAGCCACTAGTCTAAAAAAATGTAACGAATTGTAATTAATATTTTTTGCCCTTTAACCTACAACATCGTGCGTGACACGTAAATTCGCGCCAAATATATTTAAAAAAATAAACCATTAGTGAAAATTGTAGTACTTTTATATATAAAAAAGGCATGCTCATGGCTCAAACGTCACAGATGCTTTTTGATTTTAATTACAAGTTATTCTTAACCACGATTAATTTTGCTGTTGATTGTGGTACGCATTATTAAGATAGATTAACCTGTTATGCGGGGAAGTTCCTTTTCAATAATGCAACTTACAGCGTGCGCGCACATTTTCATAAGGACGTATATATACGTCCGGCCCACCTGGCGTGCATTCATATTATTATTTATTTTAACGATGCTTAGAATTTATAAAATCTATGAAACATATATTTTTAAATTTATTCAGACACATTAACATGTAGAGAAGTTAACAAATACAAAACAATAAAAAAAATGAAAACATGGCATAGGTTGGCTTTTTACTATGTTGCCTGAACTGAGCATCAGTATGTATTTTTTTTCCTTCCATTTTAAAACTATAAGTTTGCCTTTTAATTTTACCTTATGCTTTTAGTCACCCTTTACTAAGTACACGTCCACTCCAACACAATAGCGAAGTGCAACCAATTTGCTACCTATCTTAAATGCATGTCAAAACATGTATCGACATTCGTTAAACAAAAAAAAGTTCCGCCTACTTTAGGACTCGACATACATTTCTAGGACGTATATATACGTCTTAATCAATTTGCAGTTTATGTTGGACGTATATATACGTCCGCCCACTTAACAAGTTAATATACCACCTATTGTTTATGTGTAAATAATATTCCAAATAGCGCTCATTAAATTAAATACTAATATTGCCATATTCGTGACTAGAAATAAAATTAGGCTTTTCTTTCGGTAATTTTTAATATGGACAGAATATCGTTAGAAAATAGCTTTGAATATTGATTCACAAGCAATATATTCTACTTCAACTCCCATAATATTTCTGTATATAAAATATCTATCATCTTGAATAAAATGAATATAAATTTTACATATTTCTGCAATTTTTCAATTAAAATATCGTCGATCTGCTGCTGATAGATTCGAAAAACTAGGTCGTTCGTAAAGGGTTAATATGATATATGCGCTAATTCAATCAACCCTGAATTTTTGCCATAAATATGTCAGTTATAAATATTATGCCCCCTGAAATGAGTCCATCATTTTAGATACATCTTAAATTATACATTTGTAGGGTTTCAAAATAAAGGAGTTTACTATGCATAAATAAATCTCCAGCTCGTTATTTTCAATGGCTATCCAAATATAGAAATCCAGGTTGAGTGATCGTTACAAGATGTTCCAATTAGAGATATTAATTGAATCACACTCAGAATTTATGTCCAATAAAGATCTGAGTGATATAAAATGATGACTATTGGAAAGCATAAGAAGTCCAAGATGATGACTCTCAACTCTTCGGCAAAAAAAGTTGTGAGTCCCTGCGTGAGATTAACGAATCCGATGACTTGTACTAGTCATCGGTCTCGATGTCAGAAAAAATGACATTGTTTATGGGCGGTGCATGCAAATTTACGATTCGGTGTACTCATGTCTTCGCGGATGATATTCGCGCGACACGACGACGAGTTATGTCGTACGACCGAAGCGTTCCTCAAGCAGTGTTTCGTCTTCGGCAATCATTAATTGTATTTTTATTTATCAGTCCTGCACAGACGTGCCTCGCGGGTGCACCCGTGCATCAGAAATGAATTTGTGGTCGACCAGAAAAAGAGGATTGCATTCAATCGTGTACAACACCGATTCTCCGATACGACCGCGTAATTGAAATAATATCTGGTACCGAGACGCTACTGATTTATTTGCGATGTACTCGGGTGATTCGGATAATTTTTCTTCTATTGCCTTCTTTTTTGTGCAATCTTTTGACTGCAATCATGCGAGTGCGCTTTAGAATTGCATCGTGCCACATTATCTAAGATCATATGTTTCTGGCCATCATTATACGTATTCACATATTACATAAATAAAATAGCATGGTCGTTTTACGGCGTGAGATATTGCGATTGTCCATTACCACCTACTGCAATATTCCATTGTGGTCTATATTCCATTTGTGTAACGAGCATGTGTTATAATTCAATCAGGCAACACCTGGGGTGTCTATGTTGTCCGGTCAGCGTCGTTCTTGTTTTGAGTCCATTTCATGTGTTACTTTTTTTTAAAATTACACAACGACAACATGAGATTTGATTATAAGAAATGGCTTAAGGTGTTTCGCAAGGCCGTTCGAGTTACGTCCGTCTCTGCCAAAGGAAGTGGTCAATTATGCCATGGTATATTTGATGATTGGCATCTATATTTTTAATTCATTCTAGTACTGTATCGAAACAGCTATCAAAAGCTCATGTAACGACCTGATCTGATTGTTTCATTTCATTTCGAATATTATTCATTGCCACGAAAGTACCAATTCGAATTCGAACCCGTAAATCGAAAACTGGAAAAACTGTATTTTTTATCAGAACGAAAGCTGATACTGAATAAGAATTTTTTTGTATTGAGCTTCAATAATACAATTTAGTTTTCTTTTCTAGTTTAATGTTTATTCTACGAGAGAATAGAAATACTTGTATATATTATACCTTTAATTCACAATTTATAAAATATTTGTCCCCTACATGATATCTCTATAATTCTTCTAACATTCTATAAAATGTTTTTAAAAATAAGTTTTATAAATAAAGTGAAACTTCTACGGTGGGAACAAAAAACAGAAACACAAAAAGGAATCAACCGAAAATCGAAAAACCGTTATTTTTACCGCCATGAAAACTGATTTATTATTGAACCGGAACGAAAACTGAAACAATAAAATTAAGGTTCGAAGCCCTGAATCAAATAATAAAATATTAGGTCTACCGGAAAGTTCTGTCAGTTTTTAAGAGAAATTTTGTAAGTCTCATATGCCTTTTCCCTAAAGGCAAAAAATTGAACAAGTGCTTGTCAAACAGTGCAATAGAAATTCCCAGCCTGTTTCTGCGAGTTTCTGATGAGTCCCCAATGCAGTATGTGGCCTGATATTATCATGAAGCAATATGATTAGTATTCTTCCTATTGAACATTGCCAGCCCCTTTTCTTAGACTGTTGTTTTTAAACTATCCAATTTCTTCTCGCAATCTTCTTTCTTCTTGAGTCTTCTAATATCCCACCATATTCCAAAATGTTGAGAAACATTCTCTTACTTAGGCTCAATTTCGGTGTTTGTACAGGGGGAAGTTTTCTGGATTCACAATATGGCCCATATGATGTTTTCATAGATAATCCATTTTTCATCCCCAGTTATCATCCAGTCCAAGGAGGGTTCCATTTTGTTCTGTGCAAGCAGTTTCCGAATATGTTTTGAAATGTTTTTTTGAGTTGAATCAAGCCTTTCCACAATCTCCAATGTTGTCAAAAATGGATTTTATCTCTAACATGATATTGAGAGAATCGCCGTCGATCAACGATCAGAGGGTGGCTTATCAGAAGGGTCGAAATCACCTGATTGAATTTTTTCGAATCATCTCTTGCATATTCTATTAGAAACTGTTCCTTCGCCAAATACTTTCAATAAGTTTCTACACGCTTCTGTAACATTTATTCCTTGTTGGAATTTTTACAAAATACACGATAGCATCTCCCTTAATTCTAGCTTAAATCCTCCTTATTTTAGTTAATTTACTAGGTCAGTATGTGATATTAGGTATTCAGCGATAGAAAAGAGAGCCAAATATGCACATATTCATTGTACTCGGAACAGACAAAACTTTCCGGTAGACCTAATACATAAAATAATTATTTAATGCCTAAATTGCGAATTATCAGAGTTCTTCTGCATACATACATTGAAAAGGAACTTATTAGGAAGGAAAGACGCCAATTAGTTTCAGATGGTTCACATGCTCCATTTAGAAATGGAAGATGATCAGAAGTTAATAAAAGGCGATTCCATGGCTAAGAACGCCCCTCTCGCAAGGCTTTTTCGATTGCCAGGAATAAAGCCGTTACCTTCTATATTTCCAGTATTTTAATTTCCACTGCAAAAGCGTCATATTAAAACTGCGCTTGCGCAGAAACGGTCGCCATATATCACGCTAACGCACCACGTGACTCGCCAGAAGCGCACGCAATGGCGACTTTGGGTCGGAACAAATTTGCTCCACACTGCAAATATTATGTATTTCAGATAAGTAAGCACATTCATAACAGACGACTAACGATAAATTCACGCCTTTAATATTTTGCTATTAAATAGAAGGGCGTTAAAATGTCAAAAATTAAATTGAAATTTGACATTGACAATAGTCTGATATATAAGAGTTTATTTTATAGAATTTTAATAATTCTTTTTAGGTGTAGATATAATTTAAAGACCTTAAATGTTATGGTCTTCCACGCCTTTTGGCGGTCTTATCAGCAAATTCGATTAAATTATGAATTTATGAACGTCGTCCAGAGGATATCGTCAACTTTGGATTCGAATCGAAATAAGAAAAAATAATCGCCTCGTCAGGACATGCTTTGTCCATTATCCCTAAGGTCGGATTGGTACCAAACAAGTCTGTGGAATCAATTCAACATGGACCGGCGACAAAACCGATCATCAGGTTTTGCACGAAACCGAAAGTATTTGCCACAACGACTTCGAAAGGAAGAGTTTTTGCACTCGTTTTAAAGGCGATCATTCGTAATGTCTTTTTGATGATGTTTGAGTTTCTTCAATTAGCCGAATCTTGGGGATCAATTGTACGCCATCAATTTTTGCAGCCATGCTCGTTTATATACATTCAATTGATTTGCACGAGGGAAGAGATTTATGACCGTTGAAAAAATTGATGGCATTACAATGATAAATCAAAATTCAGTGAAAGTAACAAAATGGTTGTACTCCCGTGCCGGTTTCCGTTTGACACCTCGTGCAGCCTTTTCACCATTAATTTAGTCCCGGTTGAATAACCTGAAGATATTCAGCGAGGAAGATTTATTGGTGCTCCTCGTAACTAATGGATCTTCTGAAGCTTTTTCGTCTTATCCTGCCGTCTTTGAATATTTATTTGAATCACTCGGGCTCTGCTGAAGTGCATCGGATTATAAGTCTGCTATTGGTATTAAAGCTTCGATGTCCTTTTTTGCAGCCCGACTATGATGACATAGAGGACGACGCTAGGTTGGCACACTTCCCACGTGGTAAATCAGACAAAGGAAAAGACAACAAGAAGTTCGGTGAGTAAATTTAATTCTTATCGTAAATCTGCAAGTTATGAATGTGATATGATTTGGAATGTCTTTGTCGAATAGGTGATGCTTGTATCAAAATTAAGGCCTCCTCACGTGAGAAATAGGATGCAATTATGTATCCATTTACTTACGACTAAAGACTTGTACTTGACTCTGATGGTTGATGATCGTTGATGTTGGATGAGCTATTCACTCCTTTTTTATGAAGTGCAATTATATTCGACAGTGCGAACTACAATATGAACGTAATTGCTTTTGAGTAGGCATTGTGACGAATCGAGTTAGTCAGTAAGGACGATATAATAATTTTATACATTGTCAAATAATATAAATTATCACATTTGTATATCCAATATTGATGATAATAATGATTAAGATTGAATACATTTAAAAAATCGTTTAAAATATCCCAGAAATCGTTTAAAAGCAACTCGTTATAGTCAAATCTTGGCTTTTAATCCTAGTTCTAATGATATAAAAATCTTAACAATTAAATACAATTGGACGAGATCGCATTCGGTTGTCAGATTTGCAATAATAGTTTGTCAAAATAATGACTAATTCACAGCTCGATTATAAACTTCATTCGCGTAAATAATTTAATAATGTGTCGTACAATCTTGAATGCATTGCATATGCAGTTTCAGTAAATGTATTGTAAATAGATAAGATAAGTTTATGTGCTTTGAAACGGTTAATTTCGCAATTTTTCACTTAAATTTGTTGGATTTTTCAATTTGAAAAATATTGATCAATTTCAGAATATTGATCCAGGGATTAGTAAACGTAGTCCCGAAAAAATTCGGGATTGAATTTTTTATCTAACAGAAATCGTACACCTCACCAGCACGATGAAGGCTACTAAATCGAGACATTTTCGCCAAAATCTGGACACTTGGAAATAGTGGTGTAACTACTATTTTCCGAGCTTAGGCGACGCCTAGAGGTAGTAACTGTCTAATTTATGTATACATATATACAATCCTTGAGAATGGACCCGACGAGTGGTCCGAAATATCGGATAAGGTAAAAAATTCGTTTTTTAATTTTTTACCAAAAACCTTAACGCGATCGAACACCCGGCTATTTATTAATATTTTAATAATTAAAATAATTTAAATATGACTCGCGTAAATCTGAAAAACTCTAATATATACAGTACATATATATTTTTCAAATTTTTATATTAATCTACCGGTGATGTATTTACTACACCTCGACACTAATAATGGGAATATCGATATGAAATATAATAGATACGGGGTTCAGAATTTTTGTATTCATCCGTAATATAATTACGAATCACATAAAAGTATTGTAGTATATAAGTATTTATCTGCAGCGACGGAAATAAATAATTTGTCGGGAAACCGGGAATTTTGCGAGTTTTAGTCCATGTCTCAGCAGAATGGAATTTTACCTTTAATTGCATTTTTATCTTCTCTTAAATAAATAAAATTCTTTCGCCTTCTGATTTTTTTTTATATTAAACAAATTGACTTGTTAGTCATTTTTAATCAAATCTATCAATGTAATTTCTTAAACTATTGAAAATCCCGAGTCCGGGATCTCGGGACTGATCCCGGGATGGTCTAATGCAATCCCGAAATCCCGGGATCGAAATTTTGGCTCTGTACAGTTTTAGATATTATCTTAGTATTAACTTTTTTACATAGCAAGAAAATTGGGATGATTATGGATCGATCAATCCAATATATTAATACTTTCGCCTTTATTCATATTTCAAGAGTTAAATCACAATGTTATCATATTCCAATCATATATTGAAGGCATTGGTAAGCCATCACAATGAATATTCTTAGATAGACCATGATAATCTTCTGCGATCACAATCTTCATAGTATATAAATTTAAAACTTTATGGCGATAACAACCGGTTAAAACATTTCATACGTTGAATTAAAATAATAACGAGAGCGGTACGGTGTTACAAGGTGCTATTTTTAAGAAGCAAGGAATAAAAAGCGGAATGAATTGTATAAGTTCAATAGAAAGTGAAGGTCGCAGCTCTATTTGCATACAGTAAATATGTTGTGCGTTTATTCGCATTCGAACGCGACTAAAATAAGTCGATAAATATTGCGTCTGAGGGTAGTTCTTCCAACTCTTCTTAATGCTAATTCGACCTTTTGTAATCCGTAAAGTTTGCACATTGAATGTCGAACTTCGTGATTAAGCCACAGCGCCACAAAGGCCCACGCAAATTTTTCCAGAGCCTTTCAATAGTACGGCGCGAAAACTAAAATGGAAAGCCCAAGTCCTGGTAACGTACACTTGTATGGGCTGCCTTTTCATCTTCCTTCCATACACGGGGTATACATTAAAACCTACTTTGTTTCTTTCGATCTCGCACTCTGCTTACGGCCTGCTTTGAACATCTAGAAGCGTGTGCTTCTTTTTTTGCGAGCATTGAAAACTATGTTAGCAGGCGGCCTCTATTCCTGCCCTTTCTGCTACGATTTTACTGCGCTTGTTTCAATTGTTCACGTACTCTGTAAATTGTGCCCAATGAATGAGTCATTGTAAAACAATCTTATGTTTCTGTATCGAATGAGTTCGTAAATTACGAGAAAAATATCGAGAAAATGCACTCCGCAGTGTGCTGCCAAGTCGTATCGGTGTTTATACGAATTGCTACGTGCTATTCTGCTTCAGCGCCTTGTACGGCCTCCTCTAGCTTCTTGCGACCCCCCATTTTGCACCCAAAAAGTGGGTCGTAAAATCTGATTGAGGATGCTTGCGTCGATATTTTTGTTGATGTGATATTTTCAAATCGTGCAAAACAACTTTTAATCTCGTGTTCAATAAAACAATTACACGGACAGGAAGTGAGGCGGGCGTTTTGCAAATGTACTTTCACTACACATATGAAATAATCATTCCATCCAATTAGATGTTGTAGAAAAGATGTACTAATTATTTTTGCAACATATCCGTTACACAAAATAAAAACGGGACCAAAGAAATAAATACCAATATGCAGGAAGATATAGTGGGCTAGTTCCTAGAACAGGGATAACGAACGTTTTTGAGAAGTGGATCAAATTTTTTTCACACCATTAATACCTCTAAGCATTAGATAATGATGAAATTATTGAAAATTAAATTTTAAAAACACCATAAATGACAGAGATATTTTTGGCACATTTTTGACAGAAAAAAATGGTTTGCACGGAACAATGCCTTCCATTATTAATAGGGGTTGTTTTTGTAATCACTCACTCATAGATCATATCCTATCTAAAATTTCTATTTAAATAATTCTATCTCCTATGAAGATCGCTTCTATCCGATAATGGATATGGCATCTTAAGAAGACAAATTTATATTTATTTTCCACGAATTCCTTAAATTCAAATCGAGATCTTGATTGACGCGCTGAGATTGGATCGGATATATGGGTCTTGGGAGTAACACTTGTCAAGCAGCATCCAAATCGCTTTTTAATCGATTTTTTTATCGTCACGTATTTTCTTCGTCGATCAGAAACGCCTTCTATTATTTTCACCAAAGCACAAAAAGGCGGACAGTAGCCGTTCCCATTACGTGCTAGGGCGACCGAATCGGTTGGGCTGAATTTCGACCAATTTACGTATTGAATCCGAGGCAGACGTGTCGTAAATGGATGGGTTCCGTCGTGACGTAGCATCCGAAAGCCATCACAATAGAAATTAATCACGAATTTTGAGTCTGTGAAGATGATTTCTAGCAGTAGGAACGGTGCACGCTGTATGTGAGTCAGTGGGTCGCCAAGTCAAGCATTTAGACTTAACCGAACGATTCATTTATTTTATAACCGGTCGTTCGCGTTTCTACTTCACTTATTATAGAGATAGTATATCATGGGAACAGGGATGGACAACATTTTGCTATTGCATACTATTTGTTGATCATCATCCATTTTTTCAAGAGCATATATTAATCTTTGGACATATTAAGAGCACTTTTAAGAGGTAAATTCTTTCAATAGAAGATCCAATATATCCGAAGATTTTGATGCAAAATATATAAAATAAGAACAGTTACTAGATGCAATCATTGCATTACATTTAAATTCTTATTTAAAATCGAATACATGTACATTTCTATGATGAGTATGCCTTTATTGATCAAATTTGGGTGCTTTTATTTGGATTTCTAATCAAATATATCTAATCAATTAATATAAAAGTTAATTCAATATAAATGAAAATCACAAAATAACTACTGTTCTGCTATATATAAAAGATTCATAATCAATTTGAAGTACACTTAAACCTTTTTTTATGCGGTAGATGCGTTCCGCAAAAAATCACACAAAAAAAGCTATGACTTACATAGAAAAAGTAATATAAAATATATTCAAAATCGCACAAAAAAAGTTAATAAAACCGTAGGACCGACCAAGTTGCCGCGTCATTAAAATAGCTATAATTCCGTAAGTAGTTGGAATTTTTGGAAATTCCTTGGGAGAATGTATTTTTAAAAGTCGAAATATTGGAAAAATGCATAAAAAAAACGAAATCGTTTTTTTTTCAAAAATATAAACCATAATATAGGACGTGGTCGTAATTCAGCAATAGCAGATGCAATATGATTACACATTCCCAAATTATAATTTTTTCAAAATTTCGGTTAGTGTTGATGATTTATTTCCTATTTTATCCAAAATATCTCGATACGCACTCTTTATGGAATTTAAAAAAGAAAAAAAATCTTTAAAAAAACCGCATAACTTCAAAATCGCACAAAAAAAGGTCCGAGTGTATATCAGTTAATTTGGATTTGAGATATCACGTCAACTGTGATGAAAAGCGCGCTTAAAGATTTCATTCTGGTAGAATCGCCGTAGCTATAGCTCCGTAAGTTGTTGGAATTTTGAAAAATTTTTGGAGGATATATTTTTAAAAGTGTAAACTTTAAAAAAATGTAAAAAAAATCGATTTTTTCAAAATTCTAGACTAGAATAAAATAAATTAAAGTGTGTGGTCGTAGTCGTTCAGCGATAAATTATACTTTTTCCAAATTTCGGGTTAGTGATGATGATTTGTTTTCTATTTTATCCAAATTATCTCAATACATGCTTCTCATGAAATAAAAAAAAATGTGTAAAAAAAATCGCATAACTTTGAAATCGCACAAAAAAAGTCGCTCAAAAAGAGGTTTGAAAGCAAAGCAGAGTGAAACTTAAAACTAAGCATAAGACAGAAATTAGAAGAAGTTAATAAAATTCAATGGTAGTTCCAGTAGATTATTTTGGGTGGTTTGGTAATAATCATTTTAAAGTCAACGCATATGGAAATAAGCTTAAATTCAAGCTGGCAATCTGAAGACAATATTATGTATTTTTGTAAGGGACATTTGCGCCCTTTGAAATATACGGTACGAAAGAGCGGTGATGGGAAATCAATTTTGCTTAAAAAATGGACAGTTCGAATTCCAAATCTCAGGTCTCGCATTTTCTGTGAAAACTCCTGGATGTATGTATAGTTTTGTGGCAGCTTGAGATTCATCTCAATTTAATCTTGTTTCAAGTTTCTATTCTCTGATTTTACCACATAGGTCAAATATTGCTACAAATTAATTCTACTCAACCAATCCTGATCATATGTAGAAGACATTATATAATATATCCCATTCCTATAGCATAAATTATTCTAATTCATCGATTTGTTGTTTCAATCAATCAACAATCCATTGAAATTGTTTATCCGCGATAGAATTAAATTGTTGCTATGAAGATGGTTTGTAATCTCTGCGTCAATGGGAGATGAACTGGTACTGTTAGACTTGTCTTCGCCGACAAGTAATTACTCTAGCCGTAGATCCTGAGAAGACTTGAATATACTGTTACGATGTGCAGGTGAATGATATTGATATATACACATCAGTTGAATGATTTATGGTACACTCCAAAAATAATATACGACCACCATTAGCATTATCGTCCGAAGAATGTGCTTCGGTCCAATAAAAATTAAAAAGCGCCATTATGTAATCGTGTGCATAATGCTCGTGTGGTCCTTGTGTTCGTCCGGGGAGGAAAATACACTTATTGAATCTGTATGGAGTTATCATATGTTACAAGCTATGTGGTGTCCTTTATTGTCCGTAATGGATGTTATGAGGTCGTATAAACCATAATAACGTGGCAGGTACGAATGCACTCGATGCACATGCTAAATGGCTTCGCTGAACTGTCTTCTTGTCGACCATATTTCTTGCGCGTTTATTGCTTCATCCCGTTTAAAGGTCATCAGAGCTAATAATTGAGTACGGACTATCCAATTTTGCATTCCTCAACATGCTCATTAATCATCGTGGATTGCTAAAAAATACATTTAAATCTTTTTTGCGTCGGCTATAAATAATATGACAATCGCTCGAAGATTGTCCGGGTCACAAGGTCTCACTCAGGGAGTGACATTATTTCTTAATGCGCGATACGAAGACATTCTTCTTGCAGCATCCCATGCAATTGAGGTCCATCTGAGAATGCACCTCTCACCTCCTTGAGCCGACTGCCATTTAAGGCTTTAATGACTTACGCCAGTGGATATACTTGAAAATCTCAAGACAAGTGGATCGGTACATTTAAATATAATCTTTAGAGCGATACGTAACTTAACCCTCGGCACGCCACTAGGAACATCACGTCAAATACTCATTCTGAGTAGCATCAATATCACCATTTTATGACGAAATAAAAATACAACCTACAGCCATTGAAATTACTCTTCCACACATTTTGTTGTTGCTGTGAGAACTCGTTTCAATGTGTACTATAATCTGGATGCATATCGTTTTGTATGGCCATTATCGCGTTTTCGCAACGCAAAGTGATTCAGAATAATTACGGCCATAACTAAAGCTCTGTCGACATGTGTTACATGGATTGAAATAATATTTTTGTTATTTTACGGAGAAAATGTATTCAAATCGGCTCTAATAATCACTTTCTAGCAATCAGCTCGCCGATTGAATGCATTTTTTCGAATTGATATTCCGCCTATGGAGTTTCTTAGACGCACTCGTTTTAATTAGCCAGATAGCGTATCGATGAAAAAATTAGCATACTCCAAAGCATGCTGAAGACATTCAAATTGTGTCGAGGTTGTTTTTTGTATTGAACCAATCAAGTGGTTTTTATTAACCGCCGACACAGGAAATGGGGTTGCATCCGACCCACTCAGTATTGGTTTTTCATCAATGTAATCAAATACACCCACAATTGAAACAAAATCACGTTGTAATCAATAATAAAACAACCGCGAATCTGATGAAGTGATTTCGTACCAAACTGGTTTAAGATACACACAATGAACAACGTTCAACAAGTAGGAAAATTTCTTTATTCTGATACAAAATTTGGCATCCAAATTTAAATTTTCTTCTTATTTAATTCAATATCATCAAAAAATGTTTTTTTAATGATTAAGACGCACTCTTAAAAATACAATTAAGCTCACTCTATATATGGTATTTTAGTAGATGCTGGGTGTGAATGAATCACCTAAAACATTTTGTTTTTATTGTTTTATGTACCCAAGGGTAGGGCTACCATTTATGATCTCCAAAAAAGAATTTTCTTCTGAATCTGAATCCTTTCATATTGTATAATCTAAGCCAGTGGTTCTCAACCTTTTTGGAGTCACAGTGCACTTTTGATCATGGGGAAAAGTGACGGCGCACCAGAATTAAGAAGTCGAAAAAAAATGTAGATATTTCCGTAAAAACAATTTTATATTTATACGCGTTTTATTAAAAATATATGTATTAATATTTGAAGGCTCTCTTTGGATGACAAATCCAGGGGGGGGGGGGTATTTTTCTCCCATTTTCCACCCAAAATGACGTCCCTGCTTAACATAATGGAATTTATATGATCGATCAAAAATCAATTGACGTGATACCTGAACTTGTCGACTTCTACAGATATCAGTAATATTAGGCTCAATATTTAATATAGTTACCTTCAATTCATCTAAATTCCTAAGTCTTTCTCGTTTTTTTAGTTTTCATATTTTACGACGAAAAAAAAACCACGTTCGTTTTTTCCTATAATCTAAAATATCTGATAAATATTCCACTTTAGCACACCAACCATTATTCCGAAGACGTTTTACAAAATCATCCATACCTTTATTTCTTAAAAAGATTAACAATTCATTCTTAAGTTCTATGAATCGACATAAAACTTTACCCCTAGATAACCACCTGACTTCAGTGTGAAAAATCAATCACTCGTACTTAGCTTCCATATGAAATTCAACATATTTACAACTTGATGTAGTACAGGTTTTAGTGCTACTGGTAATGTTTTCGAAACTGAAGATTCTCTATCCAAAAAACAGTGCGTAGTTATAATATTAGGGTTTCTTGTCTTTGCAAGGGTAACAAATCCTTTGATTGAGCCTACCATTGAAGGAGCAGCATCTGTACAAAATCCTACACATAGATCCCTTGATATTTTAAATTGTTCTAAATATGAAGAAAAATAATCAAAAACATCTTGTCCTGTCGTATGCTCGATAAGATATTTGCAGCATAGATATTGAATAATTCTTTCGTTGACTTTCATACTTTCGTTAGCGACATTTTCGATTTTCACTGTTTTGCAGAATTTTTCACTTGCAATAAGCTCGTGGTACACCGGTTGAGAACAACTGATCTAAGCCTTATAATACGCGTAAAAGACGAATAAATCTTTAAGAACATATCGTCATAATATTGTGAAACTTAAATTAAATTATACCATTCGATCGATTTATGGCATTTTAGCCACATTTTTTTGACAAATCAACTGATTTTGATTAATGTTAAGACTAGCTATTTGTTTATAAAATTTTAAAACTATCAAATATCTTCAAAGTACTTGTAAATATAAGGTAAAAACCGAGCACATGAATATGTATGTACTATAATTGATGTGTCGCGCATTGAAAGGATTAATACGTTTATCTTCAATGGTTGCTACTAATTTACGCAAAAATAACACATTTTATACTCGTTTCTATGGGCAAAAATAGATATTTCTCATGCACATTCAATAATTGGAAATATTGAAGCAGATTGTTAATCAAGAAAAATAAGCAAAGCAATGCAATACCAAAGCGTCTGCATCATGAATGCCCCATTTAATCATGTCCTGGAGACCCAAAGATCATTGGCAAGGTCACAGCGATACTTAAAACTGGTATTTGGCGAGGTTTACAAAATAAATCCATTAAAAAGGGATTGACCTCATCAACACCCAAAATCGACTTTGCCGGATCGGCGGACTTCCTTTTTGCAACATAATTTAAAACGCAATTTTATGTGCATATTTTTCGAGTGTTTCGAGCAAAGTGTCATCATCATAAAACTGTAATGATGCCATCGGGCAATAAGCCGTTTACCCAATGGGAGAAAGTTGATAAACGATACTGAAAGTCTAGTCTTGGACACAAACGGAGGAAGACGTCTTTCGACTGGGAAAACTTATTCTTGTCATTCTTCCGCTTCAATCGATCCCAGATCGAATTTATTCGTATCGTCACGATCTTGTTAAAATGCAATAAATCCTCATAGCGTCCGTCCTAATGTTTAATTAATACCGGATGCCCGAATAATTAAGCCGAAGAACCGGTTGCATTGATTCGATCTTCGGTTCTTTATTTTGGTTGGTACTCGAACACGGAGTTTCTGCCGTTTTTGTTTGGATTTGGTTGCCAAATTTGGAATTGTATCTTTACAACTTCTATATATGAAACTTCCTTCGCGACCAAAGCAAAACATATTCAGTATTGTGTAATGTTCGATTCGTAGCGTTTTTTTTTTTTGTGTGGCGATTTCTTGCACGGGTGCTTTGGAATCGGTGAACAAAAAGACACGTTCTATTTATGGATGTCGATATTGAAATATATGTCGACTATTCATCTTTTCAAAAATAGATGGACTTGCAATTATTTTTTGGCTGCAAATGTGATTAATTGTTTTAATCAACATTCCATGGAAGGTTTTTTTTAGATACTTTTTTGAATTTTTTTAAAAGATTAATTAAAGTTCTTTCATTTTCCTTAATCTAATAAGCTGTCAACTCTATATTTTAACACTTTAACAGCATGATATAATTTATATTAGACCAAACAAACATTCATATATACAATAAATTTAGTACAGTAGAACTTTGATTATCCGGACTAATTGGGGATGAAAGTAGTATTATCCGGATAACAAAAATCCGGATAATCGAAAATAATCATAATTGACAGGCATGGTGACATCTAAACACTGAAAAATTTCAGAATGTGTAGGATTAATATCTCCTCCTCGCCAATATCTTCTTCGTCTTCTCGACCTTGTTCTTCCGAGGAAGATGTTTATTTAACTACTATTTACTATTTATTGAGCTATTGCTTTTGCAATGTCTCCTATATCAGATTCTACCGTGTTACTAGAACTTATTAAAAGTCTTTTCAAAATTTTGTTCCATGATTTTTTCAAAGTTGAAACATCCAAAGAATTCCAACTATCTGCTGCGATGTAGCAACAATCTTTTTAATTTATTTCTTGTGGAAGCTGATAACTGTTTCTTCATTATTTTCGTCTGCTAGCAATAATCGTCGAAGCATCTGATTTCTATATAAACGTTTGAATGTTTCTATTACACTCTGATCCTTCGGTTGTATCATCGAAGTGACATTTGGTGGAAGAAGTTTTACCGTAAACATTTCTTCGATCTGGTTTAAACTTTTTATAATTTATCTATGGAGTTTTGATATTTTATCACTTCTGGTATTAACTGTTTTTCATACCATCGTTTAAAAACGTCTCCATTCATCCAGGCTCTTTTCGAATGATCATATTCGACGAGAAGACTTTTGATATTTTAAATCATCTGGAGTTATTTGATTTTCCAATGACAAATAGTGGCCGTATGTGTTTGCCAGCTGCATTTGCACACACAGTTATAGTGACACGTTATTTACTAGTTTTATACTCAGTATTGTCTGTCCAGTTGATCATCTTTGTATGAACCACATAAAAATACACTCTACAATTTCTGTATTTCCTGATGTTTTCATAACTTTTCGTACTTAGCATCCATCTTCTGATATTAAAAAAATAGTAAACTTCATAATATGCAATCTATTAAGTACATGAGCAAAAGTAGAAACATTTCTCCACGTGCAAATCAGCAAATTATATATTTTTTGTTTTATTTTGATCAATCCGGATAATCAAAAATCCAGATAATCGAGGTCCGGATAATGGAGACTCTACTGTATATTCAAATTTGTTTGCGATCAATTGAGGAGCTCTAAAATGGTTTATTTTAAATAATAATAAAATAATAGCGATCCTCGACTTGCGTTGTACATCTTGGGCGGTCCGGTCTTTTACTGTCCTTCAGAATCTGTCTTCAAGTCTATTCTAATCGTATAATGCAACCTCTTTTATAAAATTGTACATTTTTTAGAAATTCCCTTTTTTAAAAACATTAAACATTTTCACTTAATAAATACATTTAATTACGTTTTATGCAATTTGGATTTATGAGACAATATTATAAGAAAATAAAAACACCAACTCTTTTTTTTTCTTACATTCGTATTAATGTTTAAGTCCACATTATGATGTTTTGTTAAATAGAATGGTTCTAGCATTGGAAATAAAAAAGAAAGAATATTTGTAACCATTAATTGTTATGTTTTTACATAAAATTCTATAACATGCTAGGTGTTTCCAAACTTATTGTTGGTATTGTATTTGTTTGTACACAAGTAACATTCAGGCGACGAAGTTCATATTATATGCAAAGTTAAAATCATGTTAATAAAGACATTCGATCGATTGAAGAGCTTACAAAAAACGTTGTTTATTCGTTACGTGGTGCACGTAAATTCATCAACGCCTGTCAAAAGAACAATGCGCTCTTTTTACCATTTCTTATTTGCATTATTCAAACATTAATGGTCGTTTTCACTCGTAAATATTATCTAACTTTGAATGGCGCAATTAGTTCGAGTCGTTTGTATGGAGCGATTGAAATGATGTATGGATGCAAGACACGGAGAATTGACTCTAAATTGTATTGTCTTTTGTTTCAGATGACCCTTACTACTGCGGGTTGAGAGCGCGCGTGCCGAACTTCGTGAAGGCCAGCAAGGAGGCGCCGGTGGCCAGCAAGCGCTACTCGCTAGCGCAGCCCCCGCTGGCGGTGGTGGGCGCGCACATGGGGGCGCACATAGGCCCGCACGTGGGCGCGCACGTGGCCGCGCACCACGCGCAGCTGGGTATACGCGGCGCGCATCCCCCTCTGTGGCTAGCGCGCAGCTACGAGAGCGGCATCGGTGCGTATGAGGAGTCGTGGCTCGTCCACAACAAGCATGCGCCATATGTCGATGCCGAAGCGCGCATGCGCGCAGAACGCAAGAGGGACAAAAAGATGTCCAACAACGAGATCACCCTCGCCAGACCTCACGCCAGAATCGACCCTGCTAAACTGAGGCACCTGCATCAACCGCGGTAGACATACTCGCCTTAGACCGTGGCGCCACTAATTACCATATACTAACAAATTAAACATGAAATACAAAAATTCAATAAAAAATAGATAGTTTAGGAAAAAATTCTATCATGGATGTTGTGAAATTTACCTGCAATTTTTCCAATCTAAAATCTTCTATCAAAACCAGCCAAAATGGCTGGCATCTAAATAAAAATACCAGTTAATAAAATAAGGCATTTAGAGAAGTGTATGCATTGTTATATGCAAAATCCATAAAATATGCATAGATTTATGCACAAATGACATTCAAACAGAATGTAGATAAAAACGTAATTTTAATTCGGTCCCCCTGTTTTTTTCATGTATTTATCTTCTTATTCAATTCAAAATTTATCCGAAATTATTAAATTAAATGGGCAATTTATGAATGCATTGTTTTTTTTGGGATAGATAGTTTTTATTTAATTTTTATCATCCATTTTAAGCGAGATATGTTTAAAAATTCCATGTTATGGATCATAAAGGCTCTAATTCAACACACATGGGTTTATTGAATGCATTCAATTGATTTGCATTGGAAAATCGCTTGTTCAATAAGTATTTATATTAAATCTAGTCAATGTAATCATAATATTTTTACATCGTGTGAATTAATATAGTTGATTTATAGAGTAATTCGGTATTGACAGTATTTACATGCGATCGAGTAGTGCTTTGTATTAAATATGAAAGTAACAATCTTCAGCCTTGACTAACACAATAAAATTGTCCTGTTCATATGGACAATTTATAACCAATGCTTACAAATAAAGACAGCCATACACACGTCGAAACGGCGCTGCGGTCATCCTAGTACTTTATTTTCGATTGTATATATAATAAGAGTCGTTATTATATATTATTTAAGTATATTTATAATGGTTTGATCGAAATTTGCGACATGCAAGATGCAGATTCCTCGAAAGCCTCCCATCCATATCCAGCACGGTCACATCCCCTCTTTGTGTCTTTTGAATAACATTTTTTACAAATAATGGTGATATCAACTGGGCAAGAATTGGGAGCAACGCCAATTGGCTTGAAAAAAATAGAAGCGGACATCTATCTGTCAATGAGCACCTGATTCACCAGTCCTCTTGAAATTTCTGCAAAAGCACTTGCCCTAAAAAAACTATGGTATTTATGTGTTTCCCTTATATGTGCTAAGCGCTGAAATAACCCAGCTTTTGTGAGATCTAATCTCATTTCATCGCTTCGTGCTAATGGAACGAATCACAGCACAATGATTATATTATCTTCACAATTTCATTGCACCATATTAATACCATCAACCTCCTAAATACCCCATTTTATAACAAATAACGGCATCCATGGATCTGGACACATCAAACAACTCCCATATGGATGATTTTCATCGATATCTCACATACCTTCATCATTACACCCTCAATCCTTTTTCTGCACGACTTCATTTGGCACTTGTATTCGATCATCATTGGTGAAACGAAAAGATCATCAAATCATAAATCCAATGGTGGATCATAAAATCACAACGATGAACAGTTAAAAGAGAGCTCTTGAAACGCAGTCTTTCCTATATGCACGAAATTGACTATCTTTTAACTATTCCTTGTAACACAAAACACGATACAAAAGATACAACATAATTTTATATTAAACCTGCATGTTGTTAAAATAATATAGATTATTTAAAAAAAAAAGCTTTTCCAACAATTTTGATGTTTTAAAATCAATTTCAGCACAATTTTGAGAAGCAGTGTATACAAATCGATCCTCATATATTCCAAATGGGCGCACTATTCCGCCCACTTTTCGCTTTCTGTATTTGCATAGAATTGTGTAAAAATTACACGAATATGATCGTAATTGTGTGGGACGATGAGTCGTGATGCAATAACAGATGAAACCCATCTATGAGATGATTTCTCAATCGCAAAGTGCACTCTGTCATTGTCAATGCGCCAAAAATACTATTGTATTATTTATAGATTCGATTTTTTTCCTTCTACAGTGTATGATGTCATCTATGGTGTTTTATCAATGGATTATGAATGACGAATTAAATCGCTAAGTGGTTAAATTTGTAAGCAACAATGGATGTATGGCTCATGGATAATTATTACGGGATTGTCGATCCATCTTATGTCATGATTTCATCCAGGGCTTGAAATGGACCGGAGTGAACCGGCACGGCGTGCCGGTTCGCGATATATTTTACAATTGCGGCTTGTTCCGCTTGCAAAACAAATTTTGTTTGATCTTTCATATCATTCAACTATTTGGGATATAAATATCTGTAAAAAACCTCTATTTTTGCATATTTGTAGGATTTTATTTTCGCTTTAAATTTTAATAGATGCAAATATAGTACTCATAGAATAGATTTAGATGATCAAAAATAAAATAAAATCTCTTACTCCTGGGAAAATCTCTTATGGAGAATGTTCTCCACAGATGATTTTATAATCTTTTTATGAAACATCAAAGAAAGAAAAAACTTAAAATGTCAATTTTTGAACTCTTATCTTCGTTAATAATTTCAGTATCACCCATATAATATTTAACTAAAATATTATTAAAATAAAAATAGTCGACTACTTCTAAAGGATTAGAACTTGCACACAAAAAATTTTTTTCGAGTCCAAATTTATACAACTTTCGAATACAATCGATAATATTGATCGTTTGTATTGTTTATATTTAGTAAATATGAACATTCGATTCTTCTAATCACTTTTTATGATACATTTTATTAGTATATGAGCCACAGTTTGATTTTCATTCATTCTATTGGGAGTGCAAATTAGTTCGGTTCGTTTTTTGCAATCAAAAATGTATTTTTATCGGAACAAAATTAATAAACAGATTAATCAAAGTATTGTCGAATTCCATCGCGAAAAAATGTATCATCTTTTGAGGCGATCCAAGTTAGGAGCCAATTTTCGATTTCTGCGAAAGAAGTAAACCGGTGAATACCGGGAACCGGGAACAATGTCAGGAAAATATCCCATTTGAGCGGTTCCAAAATATTTTTTTACGATTTTTGCGACATGAGGCCAAATGAGGCGACATGGCTATAGTAGCTCGTAGTACAAAACACCCTTTTGGTCCCATCAGATACACAACATGACCTTTGAATCATGAATATTCGGCTTCGGTCTTGATGTTGATGTTGAAGTCGATGGCAACGACTGAGCGGACCTAATGTAGTATTTTTTTCTATTTGGGGTTGTTACAGAGTAACCATTTCTCATCCCCAGTCACAATCTGATGTCGTTTCTCGGTTTCAATTCATAAAGTACCCAATCACCATTCTTGAAATGTCGAAATCATTCCCTACATGGGCTGATCAGTTGAAGCATTGTTACCATAAACTTCCGCAAACATTCGATATGCTTTAGCTACAATTTCTTTAAATTAAAGTAATATACTAAAACCTCCCGAAAATGCAGCCTAGTTAACAAAAAATTTGACATATTCAACACAGTAAAAAACAGCGTTTATTATGAAACCCAAAGCGATATAAACTGAATATTATTGACAGATGTCTAACTTCTTTGAAACCACCCAAATCAGCTGTCAATATGAAACATTCATAACAGCCAGAGCTATCTTTTGAAAACGGATCGAACTAAGTTGGACTACTAATACCATAAAAAAAAATTTAAAACCTATAAATAATTAATTTCCAAATTTTCAGTCTGTATTTCAATCAAAACTATTATTGTAAGTTTTCAAGAATAAACAAATCAACAAATCTTCTGTGCCATAATATTTCAAGCTTTTCAACTAAGCTCATTTTTCAATCCAGATAATATTCCATTTCAAACACTGGCTTTGTTGATATCTTTGAAAATGATTTAAGTGAAAAAATATTTGATGTTTAATACGGAAATCTAAGACCTCAATTCAACTTTATTACTTCAGAACTTGCGAGAAAAACTTGTAAGTGGCATTCTCAAAATCCATATGATTCAACAATTGAATTGTTTATTCGTCGTCTACATATCCTTGATGCATTAAGTATAACTTCATTTGAAGTATTCTATGCATTAAATATTGATCATAAATATTAAACGAACCATTGCCAAATGACACATTGCATCCATTAGATTGTTTGATGGAAACAGCGATTTTGCAAGATGATTTTCGATTTTGACTGGCCTTCTAGAACGATGACTATCTAAATCAACATAAGGATTTCTCAAGCTTCGGTGCATTTCAAACGGTCACATACAGATGCAATGATTCGAAATGATGGTTTCAAATGTTTGTTCAGTTCATAAAAGGACCCATCGATAGTTGAATGGCCATCGATTGCTCAAGAGGTGAATGCTGATTGCGACATCCTTCAGATCCAATTGTCGCAATTTATGCACCAAAAATTCCTATTTCGCATCCAATTTTCGGGTTGTCCCCAATAAATGTGTAGCGGATTAGCCACAATCGCTCCCATTATTTATCGATCAATCATTTCTTTCGGGTTCGTAATGGAGTACTTTTACAATTACAGATTTGTAACAACAAGTGTGCAGAAATGTTGCCCAATGCACCCGTATTCCACTTCGTCACGGCAACAATTACAATTATTATAGAAATAATTATTATTGCCGTTGTTGTTACAGTCGCTTCACGCCAAAGAAAATTGCGAAAGTAAAACGAGCAGAAAGCTCGATTTCGTCGAATGGTATTCGGTGACGAAAGACCGAGAAAAAAAGACGAGGATCATCCTCAAGTGCAGGATGATTCGCGACAAATTTTGATATCACGATTTCAATCTCGGATGCGTTTCGCGGTCTCAAAATGTGTCGAATCTATCCCAAGAAGCGAGATGATAAAATAAGAAGGTTATTATGAAGATTCGGTGACGTCCATTGTTGGACGCTTCTCTATGCTTTGTCTGAAATGACCATAAAATCCATTCGTGACGAAATTATTACAGGCATCCCGATTGTTTCCCATGTCCCTTCAAAGAAAGATGTTAAACCCAAAATTCAAGATTTAGAACGAAATTAATTCCTTATACCCGGGCTTCAAATCGTATTATTTTCATTTCAGTTTTCGTTTCGGTTCAGTTCCAAATATCGGTTAATTTATGGCTTTCGTTCCGGGTAAAATAATTGTTTTTATTTATATTTAAAACTTTTTTCTTGCACAATTTAGGATATTGTATTCCTTCTTTTTAATCCTTTCAAACCGGAGAACATACACGCTATGCTCTAATGTAAATCCACTTTTCTGTCAGCTCCGCCGCAGCGTGTAACAAGCTTCATAATGAATCAAACTCGATAAAAGAACCTTAACACTGTTGATAGTACACAATATTCATTCATTTCTTCGAAATATTTCTTAATATTCAACTTGCATGGTATCTGCTTTCAGCTATGAAGCTTCTGCTTCTGAAGCTTCATAGCTGAAGCTTCCGAAGAAGTAAATTTTGCAAAGGAGTGGTGATGCTCGGCTAATGACGCCACTCCAGAACAGTCAAGGAGGAATAACAAAATTGGTCAACGATAAGAATGATGCGAGTATTTTAATTATCGAAACAAACACCTACTCTCAAGACAACACGAACGAAAGTTATCTGATCTTTGTTGAAAGACCTTAATAGCTTATCTGACGATAGCGATTTCAGTTAATTATATCTACATTTTATGGTGGTTAAAAAGATTTTTAAGAATACGATTTTTTGTTGAAAATTAATTATGCACATTTACCAATTTCAGTTAAAAATAATATTGAGAATATTTAGATGTGTAGAGGTCATGTGTATGATGAGACGCAAGACACTCGGCTCTGTCTCGCGATTTCCGGTTCGATAGGATTAATAAGTATGCTTTACGAATAATATTATCGAATTTACTTTTTATTAAGAAGAATAAGAATATTAAGAAGAATCACACAGTGAAGATCGCATATTATATCAACACAAAAATCAACCAAGCTCTTTTTCGCATAAGAAAAAATGCCATATCTTCAAACCGGTTTTAAATAACGGTTTTACCGGTTTTCGGTTCAATCCTGGTTCGAAGCCATGGTAAAAACAATTACATTTATAATGCCATCTAGCGATAAAATTTATAAATAAAAACCCATACTAAATATCCTGTAATATAACTTACACACAAGATTACTCATATTAAAATAGTTCATACGGCCCTACATCCATTGCAATAAACCATTGTTAACTATATCCGCATGCTATTTATTGAATTTAAAATAATAATAACCACTTTCATTATTACCGACACATAAATCATTGTGTTTTTTATCCTAATTAATATTTGTACATAAGAATGCATTTTGTGTGCGCATATAAACACATTTATATTGGCTCTCACAAAGTGAGGGGAAAGTGAATTGTCAGCAAGGTCGTCTCGTTGTAAATGCCAACCGCATATTTAATCCCGTCGAGGATAATTCGAATCGACAAATTCCGTTTTTCTTGTCTGCAAACATCAAAATATTCAACTTATGAAAACATGCAAAACGATTGAATTGTAGCATCGCACAAATAGATTGTTGGGAAAGCTTGAAAATATTAACGGGATGCGTTCGACGTTGCCATTTAAACGCATAAAATTGTCTATAAAAACTGAATGTGTTTGTTGCGTTGTTACAGATACGGATCTTCTAGAAACATCGCCATATAATCAAATCTATGGAAGACTACCGCTACCAACGAGAGGATTCATCCCTCCGCAACCTCGTCAAATGTACATTGGAGAATGGGACTAAATTTTGAAATTATTAAATTTTGACTTTATTCATTTTTATTTATAAAAAATGTCATTATAAGCTTAAAGCTTTTCATTTATTAGTAATAAATGTGTATTGTTATTTTATATATTCGTATAAACTATGCATAATATACGTATGAATTTAATTTTTATCTCCACTGTAACATAGGCTTTAAAATAGGAATAATAAATAATTGAATGTTTAAATGCCAATTTCAACCGCATGGAGATTTATATTGATAAATTCATTCATAATGTAGTTTTTCCTTGCAATAAAATAACAATGTCGATAGACGACTATCCCCCGTTTTCCCCTTCAGCTTAAAACCTTTTCCATTTAAAGGTTGAAAACTGTATTATATAGACATTATGATAAATTAATTTTTAAAAACATTACCGTTGCTATAATATTTAGTTACATTAGTATTTTATATAAATTATGTTTGTATTTTTCATGTAGCGTATTATAATAAGAAGAAACCATATATTTTTATATGAGCGTTTGTTGTAACCATAAGAGTGATTTATTATAATGAAGCACTGCCTAATTGTATTCATGATAGGATCTTATGTAATAATTTAACTTTTTACCAATTGCTGAAAAAATATCCAATTTATACTCAGAGTAATTTTCATATAATAACTAAAATTATATTAAACAGACGATATTAAGAACATTTGTATCGTTCTACTTTTATATTATTTAGTTTTGTAAAATATGATAAAAGCATATTAAATAGTAGATTATTTTCACATTGTAAATATATTTTATAAACGCTTTGTATCTTATAGCTTATAGTCAATGACGAGTGCTCTGAGGTGCTAGACATTGTTACCAATTAAAAATAGCTTATTTTAAACGTGTAATTGTACGATCAGTATATTATTTCCTAATCTACAATCGAGTGAGTGTACACTGAGCATGAATATTCTCCAATATTATATTAAGATCTGATTATGGTATACAAAGCATATTTTTAAGAAATGTGTACTGTAAGCTGAGGCGAAGTTTAATATTATAAAGATATTAATTATGTATTATTTAAACGAAAATACTAATATGTTTTACCGAAAAATTAAAATTTTGTTAATTATTGACTGTACGAATGTATGTATTTATGTATGGATGTGCATCTGTTGCATACGTACATATATACATATTAGGTGCTGGAAAATATATAATGTATGTATGATATAAAATATATGATATTTTGTAAAACAGAACGAATCTTTTATTATATTTCATTATTCAAATATCCTCTCCGGAAAGCCCTTTCTATTAAAACCCGAGGAAAACTGCTCAGTCTTTACAAACTTCCCATATTCCATTGAGACAGTCGCGAAAACACCTGTCGATATGTTAATTTAGGAGATCTGCTAGATAAACATATTAGTGTAATGTTTGTGGCTGCACTATGATGAAGATGATGATTCACATATCATAAAAACTTTATCCAAACATAATCCCATACATGATAATAACATAATGTTATAATGATAACACAATAACGTTATATTTTTCATTAAGACGTCATCCAATTTCGATTTTATTCTCCCTTAGATTAAATGATGATTTCTTGAAAATTGTTTTATTTTATTTGATATTTTAAACCGTTTCATTTACTATAATATAAAAATTGGAGTTGTTGGAACCAACGATCTGTTTATTTGGTCCCCGGTGTTTGTCAGCCAATTTCTTCAATCTGATGGAGAGACAATGCGCACTTCTGTACATTGAACGAAGATGAATTAGTTGAAATATTGGATGAGCCTATTATAATTAATGACTCAGAAAGCAGTTGCAGCGAAGTAGCTGCATATTTCACATTAAAAAAATTAGAGATTTTTATGGAAAATGATCCCAATGAAAGCTGGAAGAAATTTAAGAAGAAATTACAACATATTTTGATTCTTTATTACAAAATATATAAACGATTTATACCCTAAAAGGAGACATTCGCTATTACAGCATTTTTAAAGGATAAAACTCAATGGCACTCAGTCGCCAGACTGTCATAATGATAGTCCGGAAACACGCCAGAATACAACTATTAAATTATTCACATGTGTAAGATGATCTTCAATTTATGCTGTCAGATCTTGGTATATCACAATCGATTTTATTAGAATTATCGTAAACATGTTTCTAATCAACTTCCAAATAATCTAAATAAATTTGTATTGTAAATAATCAATACTGACAAACTCCACTTTATATTTTATAATAGCAAAAAATTAGAGTAACGCAATGAAAATTTAAAGTACATTTATTCTAAAATGAAAAGATTAAAATAAATATTTTATTAATGAATGAATACATTAAACCCACGGATTAGAAAGCATTGCTTTAATACAGGGGATGTTTGAATGCTACTGATCAAACAATGTGTGGTCAAGAAATTACCATGGAAACAGACACATAACAAAACAAGTGCTACATGCGTATAGTGGCCAACACGTAGAGTGGGAGGTGATTATCACTTCAAATATACACACATATAAGGAAAAATATGGATTATCCACAAGTGGGTCGTCAGTCTGGTTTAAGGAGGTTGCCCGAAGGAGGTGCTATCGGAGCCGACTCTGAAAAGAATAGACCTAAATCACGGCGAGGAAACTACAACTCATTAGCGAGGGAAAATTCTCAAGAATCTGAAATTAAAAAGTATGTTTGATAATTAATTTACATATTTAATTAAATATAGATATAGTAAATCAATTGTTGACTTGATGACGTTTGAAAATTTTCAATCAATATGAAGAATTGTTAATGTTTCAACGCGTATAGATTAATACATGTACAGTGAAACCTCGATTTTACGTTTTCCAAGGGACCCTGAAAAAAAACCGGTAATTGCGGGAAACGGTGAATGCGGGAAAGCTTCAAATAATAATAGTTTGACGGGACTATAAAAAATGAACGGTCCATCCGGGAAAACGTATTATGCGGGAACGGTTTATCGAGGTTCCACTGTATATATTTTTAAAAAAGAGGTAATCTTTAGTAAAAATAACGTTCAATTTATAGTATATAAGCATATTAATATAATATATTATATATAGAAACGGAAGTACATTCAATATGCGTCCTGGATCTGCTTATCGCGGAGGCACTGCCTCTCGTCTTTCAACTGGCAGTTTTGGTGCGCCGCCTCCCACAGCGACTGGAAGATTAGGCACAGCTAGTTTCAATGGGATCAGTATGGTAAAACTTTATTTTTGGAGTGAAATTAGATTGCAGTTTTATTTTATACAGCAAATTGTCTAAAATTGAAAACCCCATATGAAATTAAGTAAACATTTTAATTAATTAAGTATTTATAAAGGTAATAAAATTGAAAATAAGCCATTTCAATTGAATTGTATGCTATATTTATTGTAAATGTGCTTTGCAACGGAGCTATAAGCAAACTATAAAATTATTTGATTGGTTCTTAGATGGATCGTCCTATAACACAACAAGGTTTATCAGGAATGCGAACAAGTACAGGAGTCGGACGAAATCGGCAGCTTCGAGATCGTCGATACTGGGAAGAAGTATTAAATATGCGAATTAAAGCATTACGAACAGAAGTTAATCGCTTACAGAGGCTTGCTGATACAGCGGCTAGAGAACGCTCAGCAAATAAACACTATGAAGCTAGAGGAAGAGAACTTGCTCAAGAATTAACAGGTTCTTGATGATATGACAATTAAAATTGCTTGATATCTATGTAATTTACAAATGAATTTAAAATTATATTGTATATATTGATTAAGATTTGCAGGGTCGTCTATCAGATTACAACGTAGCGTCTCAGTTGGTAACAGCATCTGATATTGTATCAGTTCAAAAACAAGCAACAGAATTAGAGACGTCCAATAATCAACTATCAGCAGAACTTGAAAAAGTATTTTCTGAACGACAACACAAAGAAAGTCAACTCAAACAAATAACGGAACAAATACATAAAGTAAAGTCTTTACCATTTGGTTTTCTTAAACAGTATGTAAAATAAAAATCATAATTCTTACTAATTCAATATTATTTGTAATCAAGGAACAAAATGCCATGGATGTTTTGATTAAAGACATGTCACCAAATGAAAAAGCAAAGTATTTACATCTAAAAGAAGTTGTATCGAGCTTGCAGGAAGAATCTGACCAAGCAAGAATGCATATTGAAGAAATGTCCAAACTAAAAAATGATCTGGAAAAGCAGATTTCAATGTCACAAGTACAATAAATAATACATCAATACATGCAATATTATTAATTGATTCATATATACATTCATTCAATTTCAGATGAAAACTCATATGGTGGATTTGCTACGAAAATTAATGACTGTAGAAGAAAAGCGAGATTCACTAAAAGAAGAAATGAATAATAAATTACAACCAGCCCAAGAAAGAGATCAATTATTGATTCAAGTACTTTGTTAATATAGAAATTACTTGGGTATTTAAATTTAACATAGAAGGTTTAAATAACTATATAATTTAGGTACGTGAAGACAATGCCGCAATTGCGTCTATGGAAAGTAATGCTCAAGCCGTGAAGGAAGATATCAAACGAGCTCATGATTTACTTGAACAGGCCGATCAGGTATAAACACTAAATATAAATATGTATTTAACATATTTTTAAATAAACACAATGATAATTTGTATTAGGACTTGGAAGAAGGTCAATCAGAGAGACATCAGAAATATAGAGAACTTAAAAAACGTGAAGAAACCATGGAAAGCTTCATGAAAACATTTGAACTCAACAAAAAGGAGGAAAAAACTAGAATTGCCCAATTGGAATCTGATATTGTTTTTGCACTTGAACATAGCAGTTCGAATTTAGATCAATTAAATTTTGATGAAATCGATATACTCAGACAGAAAAATGGGACGAGTGCAACATTTTTCAATAATTCTGATAATGACAACAAAAGCGTAGAAACACTGATAAAGGATTATGAAAGAATTGAAAATCAATTGAAAAAGGTACGATGCAACGATTACATTCTATTATACTGAAGACTTTGAAATAAATAATAAAAATATTGAATTGAAATTTCAGTCAAATACGACGCGTGAAAGATTAGAAACTGAACTAATCACTCTGCCAGATAAAATAAACGCATTGAAATCATCCGTGAGTTCGATGTCAAATTTAGATATTTTAAGATCCGATGGTGCGAGCAGAAAAAAACAACTAGTAAACGAAGCCGAGATGCTAAAAGAGAAATTAGTACCGACGGAAAATGCAGTTAAAGAAGCAGCAAATAAATACCATGAACTACAAGTATAATTTTTCTTTAATATTAACGATATCATTTAAATTCTTTATTTTTAATTTCGTTTATATTATAGAGCCGATTGGACGGTAATGAAATGTACGCTCAGTTGAATGCCATGGAAGAAAAATTAGCCGAGATAGAAAGTAACAATTCAGCTCTGAGGGAAGATATTGCTTCTATTACTATTAAAACAGATTATGAACCACTCAAAAAGCAAGTGTTTGATGTCGTCAAAACTTTGAGTGAAAAATTATCATCAACACCAAAAGCTCACTTGTATTGATCATTCATGAAGAAATTGATTTTAATAGAATATAAAGTGTGTGTACTTTTTAATCATTTCAGGAGTATGACAAAGTAGACATTAATCATGTAAAATTTATTAAAATCATCTTTCAACAATTTCTTAGTCATTACTGTGATTTTTTTTAGGTTCTGAAATAATTTATAATACTGACGTTTTAACACTTTTTATGGGATCATTGCTAATCTCTTTAATGATATGATTTTAATAACTGTTTTTAAAAATATTGTCACCAGCCACACCTTTAGATTTGAATCAAAGATGAACGCCCAATTGTTCAATAAAATATTTTTCATCCATATCATCATCAAAGAGCAACCACAAACAGACCACTGCAGAACTAAGGCCTCTTCAATATCCATTCATAGGAAGGGGTTACAGTCATTCCGTCTGTATCATATATTCACCTCATTGTTCACTTGATATTGAAGGCCGCATGATCTCCAATTTTCATTTGAAACACTCATCCAACGCCCCCCCCACCCCCCGGATGAACTTGTCGAAGGGCACTTTCGCAGCCTTCTTGATAGGGAATGCAGAGAAATTGTAAAGATTGAGTAATTTTTCCTCAGGGGATAATGAATATCTACTCTGGGCGACGGTGTTGATTTTACTGGAAAGGATTTTCTGGAGTACAAAGAGTCCAGTTCCTCCTTTCGACAGAGCAATTGTTATTTTGTCAACACGCATTGATCAATGGCACGGATGAAGGGTTGGGGGGAGGGTTGTTCATGTGTGCTCATGATGCCGACGAGGCGAGGCAAAACTGCAATCGCGGAATTGGAAAAAAATACGAGGATGATGCAATGAGTGCAGCGATTCTCTTACTCGGTCGTCGGAAGAAGACTCTATTCTTTAAATAAGAGAGTAAAAATATACTTTATTTAAGATTTAAAATATTCTTTATAAAGTAAATAAAAATAAAGATTTCATAATGTTAAAACATCTATTGTAAAATATATGAATTTTTAATATAAGGCAGTTTTTTTTCATATTGTAATAAGCAAATTTGTATATATATCGGTCTGCAAATAAAAGGTTTGGCTTTTGAAATCACATTAATTACATAATTACTTATGGGAAGCATGCCTTTATGATCCTGATATCTACAAAAACTCATATTTTATTTAAATGAAACATTTATTAAAACAAATTTTGTATGTCTATCACAGGTAATCATAATTGAATAATTCTTAACTACTAGTCAAAGAGGCTCTTTTTTCATCACTCAATTGTGAAAGAAGGTCTAAGGGAATTGGTTGTTTATTTGATTTCAGCGTAGAAGTGACAATCTCGATGGTATTTTTGGTCAGTTTGATATTTTTATTTTCCATTTGATACCACAACTTTAACGTGGCTTCGTAATTGTTTGATAGACCTAGAAGGTAAAAGTATGAACTATAAATTTGAAAGTACGTTTCTAAATGCACACAATAGATTATGAGAAAACGCTGTAATATATTTTTGAAAAATAAACAAAATGAATACATACTATAAAGTTTAAAAATCATCTCGTATATTTCCTCAACATGGAAATTTTTCACTCCTTCGGTACATTCTGCTAATGTTTCCAAGGCTGACGAGTTTTTTTCACTTACAAATCTATTACATTGATTCAGAATGTCTTCCATTCTTACATTTGTTGAAGGATCCAATAAAAATTTTCTTAATGGCTTCTTCACTCCCTCAACAGCCAGCGCGGTTATAAAGGATATCTAATTTTTAAAAAAAAGGCAAAATACAGTACAAGTTTATGAAAAAAAAAATAATGGCATAAAACAATATTAACCTGTGAACTTGCAATGCCATGAATTTTTCTCTCAATGCTCTGAACTTGAATTAATAATTTCTTATAATCGATTTGATCATTGTCATTTGTCTTCTTTTTATCGACATTATCAATTGTATTTTCTTCATTGACATTGTCATTTTTTGTACAATTTCTTATTAAAATGCAAAGCAATTCTTGTTTTAATGGTGTCTTTTTGTATTTTTCTGCCAATAATGAAAATTCTTTAACGGCTTCAAGAATATTCGAACTAAAAAATATATTTGATTATAGAATCACTTCGATGCGTTATATTATATAATTACAACAATTAAAATAATGTATAAACGCATACTTATTAAGATGGACTTTTATTAATGGACCGAGTAGAATATTTGATATTTTACAATATCCTAACTTCAAAAGTAGATTAAGCATATCATCAGTTTTTTTAAAATCACCTTTTTCTGATAACGCATTCAGTAACTTCCAGCAATTAGTTTCTATATTTTTTCCTCCTTTTATAAGCCTGATAAATATATGAATAAAAATACATTATTTATATTTGTATTACTATTTGATTGCATCTTTCCAATATGAAAATACTTGGTAAAACTTACCCACTGTTCGCTCTATCTTTTAATACATTTAAAGCCCTAGTATATTCATTATTTGTTATTAAAACTGTTGCATAATCTAATACTTTGTAATCGTCTAAAGTAAAATTCTTATTGTATTTTTTCAAGTCTTGATAATAAAAATCGGCTTTTTTAAAATCATTATTCCGTACAAACAACTCCATCAAGGCTGCTTTCATTCCAGCAGATAATACCACCTAATAAAATTAAAAATTATGATTATTGAATTAGAATTAAGCCACGTGAAGAGCAAAAGTAAATTAAAAAATATCGTTATTATTATCTTTGATAACATACCTGATTTTCTTCACACTTTTTCAATATTTGTGTAGCTTGTTTAAAATCATTATTTCTACAATAGTTTTGTAATAATTTTCGTAATACCCCTCGAGTATTCATTTCTTTTGACTCCAGTTCTATAGCGTGAGCTTCCAATTCTTTAACTGACATGGATGCCTAAAATATATTGTGGTGTGCTTATTGAAAGATCACATATGATACCTAATTTTCTTTCAGATTGGGTTAACATATTTTTTGATATTGGCATTCTATTACAAAACTACAGGGACATGTCCCTTTTGAATATTGGATATAAATTATTTACAAGAGCTCTGATCGAATAGCTATCTTCTATCATGGGGGAACTTCTTGGGGAGTATCCTCGCAAAAAATGTGGGAATACGGTGTTGATTTCCACCACATATTTATAGATTTTTGCAAGGCATATGACACCGTCAACTGAGAAAAACTTTGGAGGACCATGTTGGAGATGGAAATCCAAATAAACTGGTGAGACTGTCAAGGATGTGTGTGACTGGATCTATTAGTATAGTACAATCCAATGTTGCCCTGTTGGAGCCTTTCAAGGTGACGACGGGAGTCAGACAGGGGGATGCCCTCTCCCTGTTACTTTTTAATATTGCGTTGGAGACAATTATGAGGTAAAATTTGAAATTAAAAGCTTTGAAGCGGGGTACAATTAAGGTCCAGTGCCCCGACCTCCCACGTTACACTATCATAAAAAGGAATACTAATTCAAAATTTATTTGTAACATGAATTAATGGTTGAATTATAGACAAAAGCTATTAAATAATAATATTCAAATTACACAAAGCAGTCAAGGAAATTAATAGTTAAATAGGTAGTGAAAAATATTTATACCTGATTTTTTCCAAAAGAGGTTGTTAAACATTGATCATTCACAAATCTGTTATCAATCATTTCAGACAACTGATTTTTTATGACCTTAATATCAACTTCATTTCCTGTTACACTGCTGAAATATTGTAAACAAATATCAACTGCTTGTGCTGATATCTTCGTATCTGATTCAGACAGCACCTATTTTCATAAATGAATGACCTTATTGTATTTATTTTATGTAAATATAAACAGATTAAAGAAAAAGTAAAGTAATACTAACCAGTATAAGATTTTTAAAATACCCAATGTCTCTATCCCATTTCCTATACGATATGAATGTTGCTAAAAACTTTCCAATCCAGTCCCTGTCGTTATATTTAGCTTTATCTTGAAATGCTTTCAAAATATTATGTATACTATTCACATCGTTTATTGTCAAATAATTTAGCAGCAGTGGAAAAATTAAAGGCTCACAATCAATTCGACAATTTGTTAATTCGCCTATAAATAATTGCACGCAATAAAACAATATTTTCTTGTAAAGATCAATAAAAAAATATGATCATTCAATAAAATTCTTACATAACTCGGATGCTTCTGATTCTCTTTTATTTTTAATTAAATAGAGTAAAATTGGCGTAATACAATCTGAACTTGAAATGTTATATTGTTTAAATTTTTTTACTACGTCTTCTGGAAGAGCCAAATTTATTTGCGGAAGTACATAATCAACAAATGTATCGTAATCGGGCGAAACTTCAAGTGATGCCATTAACGATAAAATTTCAAATATACCTATAGAAAAGGAAAAGACAATAATTTAAATAATCAGACTTTACATATAAATGCATCAATTTTAAGCATATTCTGAGATCCACAACATAAGATTTGCAAGTCCTTAGACTACAAATATATAACAGTAATTTAAATAGTATACATAATGGTATTTTATAGGGATAAGAGATGATAAAAATGTATACCAGTTTCACCACTTTGATTGCCGTATGAAACTAGGAGAGGCCAAAAGAAATGGGGTCGAATAACATCTCCTCTTTTTTTCAATGCTTTTAGAAACTCTATAGCCAGTTTCGGTTTACCATAATGAATAGCCGCTTCAAACGCTATGTATAAAGCTTGTTTATTGCGTTCAGTGTGAATTAATCCATTTATTATAAGTAAAAATTCATCAAGATTCTAAAAACATGTTTAGGTGAATTTGTATTATTTGCTTATTAAAACCAATTTGTAAATATTATTGTTCAATAGTATAACATACATTTGAGCTTTTTATACACTCACGGAGTAAAATTCGTCCTAAAATACTTGTATCATTTGTTGCTCCGGTATTAAACGCTGGCCAAAAAGTATATATGTCATAAGCTGCCATCAAATAACCTTGATGAATTAGTAGCATGCAAAAATTTTGAAGAAATTTTGACATGGTGTTTTCTTTTGTAGCCGTAGGCAATGATGAAATTACCTATAAGTATGTTTCAAAATATGTTAGGCCATAAATTTATTTATATGTATGTAATCTGAAAATAAATTCATACCACTGGTAATAATGAATTCATGTTATTTTGTACTAAACAATGCATTATTTCAGAAGCTTGAGATTCTGTAAAAATCAAAGAGCCATTATCAGATTTGAGTTGTTCTTCTACACGTCCTTTATCCCCAGAATAAATATACGCTTTAATAAGAGATCTTTTTGTATCTAATGAGATCTCTGTAGAATTTGATTTTAATATATCTATTAGTTCTTGTGCTGCAGAAATATTGCTGAAAAAATGTACAATAAAAATATATTCTATGAACAAAAATGGACTTAATTAAATATTTATGTGCAGTTGTTTTGAAGCATTAATAAAATAAATGCGCAAGACTCTCGCGCGGTAAAAGTGAAACTCCTTAGCTCCTAGGAAAAGTCGATTTTATGTATTGTTTTTTTTTCATTTGTTAATGGAAAATTTTAGCTATGATTGTATAATCTAATATATAAAAATTAATCTCTGTTCGTATGTAATGCGCTGCCATACCGTTCATCAGATTGCAATAAAACTTCATACACTTATTGCTAAGGATTGCGCGAGTAAAATAGTCATTAGCCGAGTATCACCACTCTTTTGCAAAATCTACTCCTTCAGAAGTAAACCGGCAGGCTTGCACGGTAACCCTGTCCTTTTATTTTTGCAACACATTAATATGCAAAAATAGCTAAACAACAGATAGCAGATACCACGTAAGTTGAACATTAAGAAATATTACGAAGAATGTGCTATCAACAGTGTTAAGGTACATTTATTGAGCTTGGTTCATTATCAAGCTTATTACACACTGTGGCAGAGCTGACAGAAAATTGGATTTACATTAGAGCGAGGCATGTCGGCTCTCCAGTTTAGGAAGGTTTACTGCCATAAAATATTCATTTAACGTGTTTTATTTACATTTAAAAATAGAACGTCCTTATTGTAAAACCTTATAAATCTTGATTCATTTTGGACCCTAGGGTCCAAACTACCATATAGAATATTTTATTAAAATTTAAATACCCGGCTCTGCCATGTCCTTCAATAAGAACATTATAGACTGATTCTGTAATAGGAATTTTTGAATTCTTCATATTAACAATGAGTTCGTTTGCTTGATTCATATCTCCCATCTGAAATGACATATTATTGAAAGACTATAATATTCCATTTTAAAACCCTACTGCTTTAAATAAAAAATATATAAAATTATCATACTTGACAAACTGCTGTAATCATCAATTGGTATGTAAGTTCAGTAGGCTTATAAGGAGCCATAGATTCGATAAAATTATGCGCTGAAAATTTATAATTATTATCTATATAGCATTTCAAAATTTCGTTATAATGATCTATATCAAAATTTCCAGCTTTCCTGAAAGAGTGAATACATATTAGATAAACTATCCCCAAAAACTCAATCTAACATTTTTAAAGCACATTTTTACCTTAAAATTTCTAACACATTTTCCAAAATAATCATTCGACTGGCGGGTTTTTCATCTAACAATAAATTAGAACAGCATTTGATTAATAAAATGCTCTCTCTTTTCTTAATAAAAATCCTATTGGAATATTTGCTTATTGCGCTCATTAGATCGTTTTTATAAATTCTATTCTTCTCTGTAATATCAGAAGCCAAATGAGACATCAATTTATCTAAATATTCATCATCTCCCTTCAAAAGCCCATCCAAAACATTCAATTGAGTAGTTTTTGGTTTCAATTTATTCTCAATTGACCATTTTTCAGAAGACAAAATAGAATTGCGGTTTGAATTGATGTTTCTAAAAAGGAATAAATATGAATGTCTGGTATCATTTTATGAAAAAGTAATTAAGTCATTCAAATACCTTTTATTTATTATGTTTTCATTAGTAGGGTAATTCAGGCAAACATATTTCCCACTTAGAGAAAAATGTGCCGCTTTAATAGCACTTTTATATTTTAAAGGAAAAATCGTCCTTCCGATTCTTAAAGATGTCATGATAAATAATTTAAATATTACAGAACTGATTATAACCTTAAATGTAGATATGTTGAGACATAAAAACATTGGATGGTTAAGGCACAATATTTTTCTACCATGTCAAAAATATTGCATATAATTTTCAAATTGGGGTAATATTACATTTGAATATACAACATTTATCTTTGCGCTTCTTCTATAGTTTTTTATAAATCTTTAAGATAATAATAAAATTGATAATACTATCTAAAATTAAAATTGTGAAAATAGTTTATATTTTAATATTCAAATTAATCATTTATAAACAAATTTTATTTTTTACATTTATGTTTATAAAGAACACATGATAATTAATTATTATTTGATAGTTTATAGAGACTATAAACATTTACAGCATTTACCGATTTACCTATGTTATTTAATTTATCATACATTTATTATTTAAAATAAAATATAATTTTACCTGTATTATAATTATGTAATTCAATTAAAAACGGCGCAGTATTTATCTGTGTTCAATTGTCATACGTTGATTTGTCTGGTTATCGTAATTGTGATATGAATAAGATTTTTTTAAGTTTTGACATTTCGTTATATAACCGCAACTGTTATGGCCAAAAATATTTTATCTGCGTTGAAACTTTTTGTTACATTCTGATACCAAATTTTCAATAGAATAGTTGACATATTATTTTTATAACAAAAAAATTATGTGCCCGAAGTGTTCGTGAGGTTTATCTCTATAAACTATCTAAATTAGAGACGATCCATAAAGCCATGCTGATAAATTTGGGTGTATAATTGATAACGCCGATTTATTCAGATCTCAACATGTCATCATCCCTCTTCCAAGTCTTTTTGCGAAATCATCGCTTGTGCTTACAAAAGTCAAATAACCTATACTTACCATGTTCTACAATACCTAATCGACAAAAAAGTGATAAAAACGGAAAAACATCAGATCTGGGGAGCAGCACTATTCTTTTACAAGACGGTGCAAATGTACAAGAATTGCCGTTGATAGTCAGAAAAATTAAAAATATTCTTATACCGATGGACAATAAAATTGAATGTGCAAGTGGATATGCAACCAAATTTACTGGAGAAAATGATATCCATAAGATGATTCACAAGGAGTTCAGCCGATGCAAAACATTAAACGATGTGATAACTCTGCTATCAAAATGTAGTACAATAACACCTAATATAGCATTGGGTGCTGTGGAACGCATATATGACATTCAAGATACTCTTCCAAACGGATCTTCTGGTTCTGCCTGTAGTGTCAATATATTATCAAATGTGGAATTTTTAGACAAGCTCATTGATATTATAAAACAAAATGAAGACATTTACGCGTTGTTGCGTTGCTTGAAAGCAATCAGCATACGAAACGACCAATATGTGAGCAGTATTTGTGATGAAATATTAGTAAGGGTGACCGACAATAAAGTATCGATTGGACAACTCTGTGATGTTGTTTCTTTTTTTAGTACCAACAAACATATCGATAAATTTTCAGAACATATTGATAAGTTATGGGTTGGATTCATTGAACGTGAGAAAGAATTTAACGAAGAAAACATTGTGAAATGCTTTACTATTCTTCATCATTTACAAACTAGTCGAAAAGTTGTTTTGGGAGTTTTAGAAAAAAGACTTTTAACGTGGTGGTGGCAAATGAAATCTGACAGTGTGATAGAAGTATTAAGTGCGCTTTCAAAAATTAAAGTCACTTCTTCGCGAATATTTCCTGTCTTGGGAAGATGGTTAAATACTAACATTCATGTTTTATCTGAAGATATATTATTACAGTTGGTTGCGAAATTTTCCCAAATAGGATACACGGATTTGCAAGTAGAAAAAGCGCTAGAAAGATATGTGAAAGTCAAAGGGCTAAAAATTGAATCAAGCATGTTATTGGTGACAATTATGAATCATTGTACATTGTTTAGAATTAGAAATATTCATATACTCGGAGGATGTGTCGAATATTTTTTATTAAATGGTAGATCAATTGAACCGATGTTTTTAAAACCGTTATTTTATCCTTTAGGCTATTTAAATTATCAGCCCAATAATAGAGCAAAATTTTGGCAGGAATTAGAAAGTGTCTTTGAAAAAAAATTTTCAAAGATAAGTGTCGAAGATGTGTTGGATATTATGTTGACATGTGTGTATTTGGAAAAATACCCTTTAAATTTTATTCCGAAAGTTTTCAATCCTAATTTCCTAGAAAGAATCAATATGGCACCTAATGCGCCGGTTCTGAGAAATAAACTTAAATTGCTCGACACGGCTATGAATTTAGAATGCGCGGCTTATAACGGACCGTTGCTTCCTAAAGACCATACGGCAAAATCACTATGGAGTGATGGTCGCGTAAAAAGAATTGTAAATTTCATCAGGGAGAGTATTGAGGCTGTTGCTGGTGGTCCGGAATGCTTTTCGACGTTTGTTGTTTTACCTCGAGTATTTTTAAATGATCTCTATATCGTTGATGTTATGATACACCCGAAAGGCTTGAGGAGTAGCATGTTAAGCTTAAATTTAAAGAAAGATTATAACGTTAATGTTGCATTATTGATACATTTACCGGAGCACTTTAGTTCAAATGGTGAGACACTTTTAGGACCTCAAATCATGCGAATTAAACATTTGAGAATTTTGGGATTAAAAGTCGTCACATTAAAATATGAAACCATTTCACGGTTGAGTATGCATAGGGCGGAATTAGAAAAATATATTGTTAGTAGACTAAAGCTAGCTCAAGAAGCATTATAATGTACTTTGAATAATTTGTATACATGTTCTTTTGAATTTTTTAAAATAACAAACTTTGTAAAATGTGTTTTATAAAATAAGTTATGTAATTACTTCTGTAACATGTGACAGTGACTTTTATTAATTTAAGAATAACATGAAATGATGATCTCTAGTTCGAGTAAATATTGTAACAAATGTAAATGCTTTTTTAAAATTGAATATATGCTCAAAGTAAAAATGATGAAGTCTTTTATTAATCTATTTTTATGTAAATGTTAGTAACCATCATATCAATTAACTTTACGTGTTTTCTACGATCTCATGTAATCCATTTGTCTATTATAATTTTATTGTTTGATATTTGAAATATGTTCTGAATTTCATCATTTTCTCACAGCGAGAATTCAATTATTTGAAACATTTTCACTCTGTGTCTGTAAAACCATATTCTTAATGCATTTTATTATTTTTTTATATATCAGTTTTAAAGTCCAAATCTTACATTAATATAATAACATCGTGTAAATATATCATTGTACAACTTAATCTAGTCTGAAGGTGAAAATATTTATTTGTGAAACCAGCTTTTGATTTAATAAAATGGCTTTTACAGATTGTAATTTGATGGATTTGACTGACTTTGATTTTTTCATTAGAGTCCATGTGTTTATTGATCTAATTGCTTAGGTATTTGAAGCATTTTAGTATTTCTATCCTTTTTTCCTTCAATTTTAAGTTCATCTGCAAAGCTTAATGATAATGAACAACAGATATTTGAATGTCACAACGTTTCATCTTATGATAGCATTATATCATCTAGTTTCTTAATCATTTATTGAAAAACAAGAAAAATGTTTGAAGCACCAATTTTTTCAATGGGAATGTAGGAGATTGTGCCATGCTTTAGCTGCGTTATTATTAGCAATTTGCATTCAACAGTAAATTTCCAATATTTAATCAAATGTTTCATATTTGATGGAGTACTTATACATTCTCGCTTTGGTACTACACTAATATTTAATTGTTACATTTATATTTCTTGGCGTGTAGTTAAGCATAACTGCTCTAGAGGCTCAAAATCTTAAGCGCAACGAATATTTAGAATGGGAATTCGATGGAATTTTTCTGTTTTAACATCCTATTAAATTTAAAGGAATGTAATTATTAGATAATAATATCCATTTTAATATGTATTTGCATAGGGCAGTGTGATCTATGCATCTAAAGCCGAATAACGTGAAAGTTTAGATATCTCAACATAGATTTCATTTGAAGCCACAATTTCGTCCTTCGACACTCATTTGTCACCTATGGAGGCGTGGAGAACTATCCGCTCTTTCTCCCGTGCTTTGCATTCAAACATCATGTGCTCTGCATTATCCGCCTTAGCCCCACAGTGATGGCACTCGATGGTCGCCTCTTTGCCTATCCATTTCATATAGGGTCTGAGTCAGATGATAGCTCAGTCGTCTGCGTCTCCTTTCATTCCATTGTGGCTGCACTTTGATAATTTTTTACCTAATATCATCAAAGTGCAATCACAAAGGTTGCGTGACCTCCGAGTTTTATTAAGAACGCTCATTCAGCGACTGTCTTGATAGGGAGTGTGGGGGGTTTAAAAAGACTGAGCATTTTTCCTTGGAAAATAGTGAAAAATTACTCGAGACGACATTGTTGATTTTATTGAAAAAGGAATACAAGAGTCCAGTCCTGTATTTCCTCGCAAGTGAAGTGAAGACATAGGCCACACTTAAGTGCATCTTGGATTTGTTCTTATATAAGCTGAGGGTGTCTTCCTGTCCATGTGAACCTCAACCAAGCAAATTCATGACTAGGTGGTTTTCTTTTTCATGTTGATCCTTTCAGTTCGGCGATTTCAAAATGATATGAAAGGCAACAGAAGACAACGTGTGTTATCGATGCGAAGTGAGATTGTTTGTTCTTCCTCAAGGCAGTCTGTTTGTTGTTCTTCTTGTGTAAATAATATATATTCTCTATATAATTAATTTAAGTTTTTTAGTGTGCAAATATTAGTAATATGACTATGTTATAGAGAAATATGTATGTGGTTCGATAAAGAAAATCATTAATTTAAAAGTAGTAGGAAAATGGGTTTGGGATCTCCTGGATTAGATAATAAAACAACACCATTATATATTTTTTATATATTTCATAACTCATCTTAACATTCATATAATTATACTTTTTAAAATTTTTAATTAGAAACATTCAATACTAGAAATCTATGCAAGTCATTTCCTTAAAGACTAAAATAAAATCTCATATATTAAATTTTTCGAACTAACCACCTACATTTAAAGAGAATTTATTGACCATGTTATAACATGCAACAATACATAATTAATATATTTGATAGTCCAAATCCCATTATTAGATTGCATATTATAACATATAGTGAGATTGATTCTAAACGCTGAGTCACAGCCTAAACTAAGGTAACAATGTCCCTTCAAGTATATTTTGAATGAACGAAAAACAAATCAAAGGAGAAAAATCTTCAAACTATCTTCAAAACCTTGGTGCATCATTACAATTTTAGTGTTCACTAACACATATAATTTTTTAAACGATTTTATTTCTACTTTGACGTGGATATTTAGATGTATTATAGAAGTTCAATATTGATCGAGGAATAAATCATCTTAAATGAACAGTGCACAAAAAGTAAATAGTTACAATTTTTACATAGATCTTTGGCACAATCATAAAAAAAATATAACAAATTAAAATATTACCTGTATTCAAGAGGTTGCTATTATTAATCGATTAGGTAAACATATTAACTATGATATCGAATAATTCAACAATAATAGTTAGACTTAAATTTGCCATATTGTATGAATGAATACAGTTTGTAAATTAATGAACTATAAAATATCTTAAATCAAATTTTAATTGTAACAAAAAATTAATAATAACACGTTTAACATGCACACGCGATGGAAATTTGATCGCTCTGTGTTAAACTTAACAGACATCTTTGGCATACAATGTATGTTAAATATAAAAAATAAATGTAAGATATAACAACAACTTTTCGTTCTTCAGAACACTGCACACCATTCTCAGCACATGGAAATATCTCATTTTATGGACATTCCCATTTAAGAATTACAATCACATGAATTTAAGATTCCAATAGAATTTTAAAGCTCAACCAGTTCATAAGTTGCCAACTGCATATATAATTTTTAAATTTAACTTTTAACATCAAATCTAAACAAGCTTTACTTAGATGAAGAATTGTTTTTAATAAATTTGTAATAATTTTTAGACATGCATTCTCTTCATCTAGTTTTACGTTTGTTTACCATTTGTAGATTTCAATTTAAAAAAATCAAACGGTAGCAATTTTAAAATGATTGTTGAACACATTTTCTGCTTTACGAATAATATATTACTAAATGCATTGGTAGAGTATATTTAATTTGTTAGATTAAATACATTTTCGCATAAATTCAATCTAATTTTCGTTTATTATAAAAGTGAAATAAATAAACTTAAATTAAATGACGAAAAGCACAATAATAATGCAAAATATGAGCGAAAATGATGATAGTTTGTCTCATTAAATTACGATATTTGAGTCTATATTCCAACGTAAATAAAATATGTAAAAGATACAGCAAAGGCTCTTTAGTGGCAACGTAAGTCACTTAGTCGTCATATAAAAACAATGCACTTTAAACTCACAGGTTATATAATATATTTTCTAAATTTTACATCCGTACACGCGCGCAGACTCACAAAACACATATATCAAAATGCTTTCATTTCCTCGTATGCAATAATACATAGTAGTTATGATTTTGTATTTTTTTTAAGTTTATCTTTGAAATATAGAAATTCTAGAATTGTATTCCGAAATAGACTGATCGTATGAAATACCTAAACACGTATAAATGTTATATTGCTTTTTAAACCACATGGTTTTATACAACTGAAATTCAATCGTTAAGAAGTTGAAAACGTACTTTGTACTTCTTTTAAAATTTTCAATAACAAAATTATTCATCAAATGCTGCAAATCATTAACGATTCTACGTATTTAGCTGTAAAAACCCTAACTCCAGTTTTGAATCATACTACGCTACATCGGAACGTAACGATGCATTGATTCATCTCTGGAGTGCGGTCGATAAACGATAAAAACGCGACATGGCTCATTTAGACGTGGCTAAATATTCAATTCAAAATGAGAATCACATTAGAAATTAATGCAATTGATTAGTTTAGACATTCAAATTGTTTTTAAATTAAATTGTCAATCCTTATTTAGTAATTGAGATTGGCACGTTACAACACCAAGAAAAAAAGACGTCATTTCAGCATTACATTATAAGTATCGGTTGTTATTTTTATACGTAGTTATACACAGGTACTTATTCAAATTTAAGGCCTAAGATGAAAATTTTACGTTTATTACTTAAAGAAATGCAATTCAATTTCAAAGTTTATACGACGATCGCAAACAATGAGTTCAGCGTGGGCAATTGGCGTTTTATTCTATTACGTTTGTAATATCTTATTAAATGCAAACTGAACTACGTATAATATATTGACATGATATTGCGTAACGTGAAGTCGTCCACTAGGAGCTATGAGTTTGTGTTAAATAATGGCTATTTTCAATAGCCGCCGTAGGATTGTTATTTATAAACGTTTCCGTAAAAAACAGTATAAATCGCTCACAATGTAAATTAAACATAAATTATGAAATATACTCGTGAATATTTTGAGAGGTGAGACATTTGTGTTTATATTATTTATAATTTTTCTCGTAACTTGAAGACAGCGTTGGTGTTAATGTATATTTCTTTAAATATATTAATTTTACACTTAATCGTGATCATTTGGTATCGGGTTTTTTAAGATTGCGTTAAAATGGTTTTGATGCTTATTGGTCTCGTTTGTTTAGATTTGTATAATTTTATTGATTGGGTTCAACGAAATCACTCCACCTTGTAAAGTATCCTTTCATTCTTTCAAACGTTATTTCCGAAGTTTTTCATATTGATTGTATTGATAATTATGAAGTTAAGATACACAATTTTTAGGCAAACAACGGCTTTAAATTAATTTAGAGCTACAACGAACAAAAATTATATCTAGTTAACTTATGGATGTCTTCAAAAATATATACCTTTTTAAGGATATTGAAATGATGTACGTATTGTATACATCAGTGTTTCTCAGCAAAAATGTATGGAATTAGAATTTTTTACTAGACTTTACGCGCATACTTTTTGTTAGGACAAGATGAAATGGACTTACTGATCTATCTTACTGATTATTTGAATCATGGTTATCATCAGATAATGTAGAAACAATGGATTTGGAATTATTCACTGGACCAAGAGAGATTTGAGAGGAAACCCGTTGTCTACATTGACTCACAGAGTCCGCTGTGCCATATTAGATTCGGGACTGAGTATCAATAGATCCATCAGAAGAGTTCGTCTATGCTGGGATAGACATTTAGAGATAGATGTTGCACACCTAGACCTGTGTAATGGGAGAGACGAGGCGCTAGACAGACAGAATGCATTGTCGGTGTCCGGGGCTTTTATATAGGGTTATGTGAGCCACGTATGTATGTATGTCTGTATGTACGTATGTCCATAGTGTTTTCATATAATTAAGCATTAAATTCATAGCTTATTAAAACAACATGATACCATAAAGCAGAGAAACGCTGATCTATATAATAATCAATATTTTTCTACAAAAGGAAACGAATGCAAGCAATAATGTAAAATATATCTATGAATATAATAATACAGGCAAGTTTAAACTTTTTACAAATTGAGCATTGTCTGTTTTGGAAAAATTTACACATTTAAAGATTTAAAAATATAACAGTTTAAATATGTATATTTTATTATTATTTTTTTTTTAGATATATTACTATGAATTAAATAATATTTTTTTTCAATTTTATTTTGTAAATTACTTTTTAGTTTTTGACACATAGAGACTAAATATGCATATAATAGAGTGAGGTTGAATATGATTTTATTTTGAATTAGTATAATATATTTACTAGATCTAAATTTATCACACATTCTAGCTACTTTCATGTTTGACATTTAATTTAATTATTAAAATTACACATGTAAACGCATAATATATTCGTAAATCGTTTTCAATGTTTAATCAATTACGACTAATTTATTAAAGTTTAAAAAGATAAATTTGTTGTCGTGGTGTTAGATAAAATGATGTGTCGTTGATGCTTTTGATGTTATGTTCCTGTCGTCTCACTGGGATAAATAGTATTCAGAGTTCACTTGACCGTTAATATATCTAGGCTTATTCATCTATGATCTATTTAGCAAACGAGAAGAAAAATTACAGTTTCGAGAAGAATAGGTATCGTTATTTATATTGCCCAGTGATTATCGTAATGAACATTCTACGTTTTGCACAAGTGTTTATGTTTTTGTGAGTGTTTTTTGCGTTATTTAAAGAGTTCATATTAATAGTATACAATAAGAACACATTTATAATAGTTTCGCTTTTTCAAAATTTTAAAGTTGTAAATAGATTTAAATCACGATATGAATGTACATGTATGCATACGTAATATACCCAATGTATAAAATTATAAGAAAATAATGATTCAATTCACAAACATAATAAACAACGAATATATACATATCCCCAAGTATATTAATTAAATAAAGATATAATATATATTTATATTTTGACATCCGAACAAATCAGATAACATTTCGATATTAATTTAAAGTCATTCAGACTAATATTTTCTTCTAACGTGGATAAATTTATCACTTCATATTGTATATTTGTTTAACGCGTAAATTAAAATGAACGTGTGTTCCTTTTACTTTGTGCCAGAATGTCAATTAAAATTCTAGAACGAAACGTGATTTTAAACTAAAGAGAACATACATATACTTTTGTATAATTAAGACTACAAAAACTACAGTATCCTAGCGTATTGAAATTGTAGCACTTATAAAAAAGTGTTTTTAAAAAATAATATCTATGTTTACGAAACATTTTTTGACTTCTTTTAATCCGTCAATTTAGTCACAACCCAAACAGAATCATGATCCAGTCATAAGAGTAACATCAGATGCTAATACAAATATGAAATGATAAAAAAATAGTTTTACTCGACTTTAAGAGATGCCAACAAAACGTTTCATACCAACGATAAAATTTTGTTTTCTTTGCTGGACTATCATGTTTAGTTTTCCGTGATAGATTCACATCTAATATATATAGACATGTCTTAAACGACCCCGCGTCAAGTATAATTTTGTGCCGTACCTACATATCAAACACTCTTCATAAGACGTGTTTGTTAATTAACATTTATGCACTTCTTGGAAGTATCAATATAAGACATCTCTTAAAATTATATTGAGTCCAAACGAATAGGATGCGAATTACAGAAGAGATATTTTATTTAAATATTCTTTCATAGTATATTATATTAAAAGAAGGGTACTAATTTGTGTTTAAGACTTCATAAAAATACTTCACGATTTCGAGAAAAAGCTTAAGCGCATTTATATTACTACAACACGATTGTTATTTAATTATATAAATACAATTTTTCTATTATTGCGATCACATTTACATACTGTTTGCTCACAGGTGATGCATTTATATAGTATAAATATATACGTAAAAATTTAATTATTCTCTTCAGGCTTTACAAGCATCAACATTTTTTGTAAATACGGCCAAAATCTTCATATCGATTTACAATTTTTTTACATTCACGTTATGATAAACACCAAAACATGTATAGCCTGATTAAAACAATTCAATACATATGTATGTATAATATATATAATACAAAAAATATAAATAAAGTATTAAATAGATGAAAAAATCTATCTACAAAAAAATATTTAAGAAAGATATTCACACCACACTCCGCAAGAAAATTTTAATAGGTTCCAGTCCCAGCATTCTGTAAAAATAAAGTTTACACAGACACTGTCATATAAATATAACGCAGAATATCAAATAGTCAAATTTCGCCTTAAATTAATTATAAGTATTTTATGTATATTTATTATCGAATAAAAATGTACTATATTGCAAAATCACTAAAACATCACTTTTTCTAATTGAAATGTCAGAAAGAAGGCTTCACACCCGTTGGATTCATAAGATTTCATTTTGATGAGAGTTTGAATTTGTATAATTATCATATTTTATCCACTCGGAAGAAGAAATGCAATAGCCATTTGCTGCACACACAGGAATGTATCAATAGAAGAGAATCTCAGGAGTTGATTTTGGCATAAAAGTGTGTTTTTAATATCTAATTCATCTCGAAAATATATATTGACCATCAGTGTGTATTCACTATGTTCTACAGCATTCACGCATAACATCTCGCTCCAAAGACGGAAATACTTTTTTCAGTCTTTTAAGATTCTGATAGACAGCTATCCAACAGATGAGGTCATCATATAATGATAGAAGAATACGATTTAACACATAAATAGCAGCAAACATAAGTGTTGAAAGAGCATAATTGCAAATTCAAGAATATATGGTGATGACTTCTCGTCCTCCACCCCGCACCATGAGCACCCTTTCTAAGCCTTCGGTAAGCACTTCTAAAAATTCCATATCTGAAAAGATATCAAGAAGCAGTATGTAAATAATATCTAAATAAATTACATATATAATTCCTAATTTTACAGAATTGAAATAATTTTTTCTGAACGATATATTTACAGTTTGATTCCCGCTCCATTTTTGTATCTCTTGGAGGTCCTGGTAGATTAAGGATAACAAGCTGAGCATCATGAGACTTGTTGACTATGACTTCATTAAGCTTAACAGCTGTATGCATCCGTCGAACGTTTCCTTCATCCCTATAAAATAACGTGCTTTTAGAATGAAAATTTTCATACGCAATTAAAATATTTCATTCAATCAAATGATCCATTTCTTTAAATATACATTTAAACATATAGATATTAAATTGTAACCTGCTTTATACTATATTATCTTCATAGGTATGCATTTAATCATACATGGATATAAAGTAAAATTATTTAAATATTACATGTTGTTCGGTATTCATACAAAACAGATATTTATTACATGTGGTATTTAGTAATTGAATTGATCTTACGGTGTGATATTGACATTTTTCTTTGATTTATCCAATTTGTTGGTATCGGGGCCCTTATCGCCGTGTCCGTCGGTCGTATCCGTGTCTTTCTCGCTGTCGCCGCCGGTTTCTCCGCTGCGCTTGTCTCCCTCGCACTGAGATGGTTCATCATCGGGGGAAGAGTCCCACATTGAATCGATTATGTGCAATAAGCTACGGCGAAATTCTCCGCCCTTTGTTTAAGACAAATGTGCGATTGTGCAAGCCATACGGGCGTTCGTAATTAATTCGTGTTCCAAACATTGCACATGATCGATTCAACATTACCGCTCGATGTCATATATTAGGTTTAAGTTATTCATTGTTTCTAAATTCATATAAAAATTATTATACTGTCATTGAAAAAAAATATAACACAAAATAATATTTGAAAATGAATATGGTTTTATTTTCAAATAACTTTTTTAAGGGTACTTTTTAACATGCAGCGGAAAAATTAGTTGTCACGTGCAATGCTTTATGCAGAAGATCGCTTTTAAATGAAATTTATAATGTGTGGTACTTTTAACACATCCTCCTTTTAAATCATGCAGTCGTTGATTTCGCATCGCCGACTAAAAAGCTTCCAAACATTTTTGAAGTACCAATCAGAACTTATTAAAAGTTTGCGTTTACTTTTAAGTCGTGAAAGGACCGATGAAACATGCATTTATTGTTCAGTTTAAATACATTTTTATATTGGCTTTTTAAGGATTCATCTTGAATATGTAAAATTAAAGGGGTAAGAAAATAAAACAATATCTTGTAAAATAAATGAAGACAAAAATATAAAAAAATATGTTGTTCGGAAACTTTTTTATGTAAATTATATAAAAGAATGTAACATTGGATAAAAATTTAGTATACATTTTCATATCAATAAAAAATGTATAGTTAATCACCCGATTAAACAAGGAATAAGCCAATAAATCTAGTGATCCAATGTTACATTTATCGGTAATTTCCTTAATCTTAATCCAACAAAAATTGTTAATATTTTATAAGTCTGATCTGCAAATATTTATATTGTCCTTCTAATTATTGAATAGAAAGAAAATATACTTTAAGAAAATGGAAATTACCACGATACTGATTTTTTCTTAAAATAACTTTGAAATAATATCAATAATTCATTTTTAAAAAAGAATAGCATATCCTTACGTCATCTTTGTCGGTCATTCCATTTGACATCGGAGGAGAAGGTGGAGGATCTTGAATTTGATTGCCGGTTCCTTGATTGCCTGCTGAGTTTTGATTGGGACTATTCGGTGCATCTTTTCCTCCGGGTTCAGCAAAACGCACTTTAGTAGCAGTCTTCACTTCATTATGATGATGATCAACGATTGCTTGGACCTAATGCAAGTAAAAAATCATTAGCTGCTTGAAAAATTAAATGCTATAAATGTTGTATGTATGTAGATGGAAATGAATTAACATTTCAGAACGACTTTTTAATATAAAAGTGTGCTCCATTTGAAATAAATTTATTAAATTAAATTGTTAAGTGTGTGTGAACACACATCTTTTCTCCACCACTTGGAGATTGAATATATAAATATTTTATAATTTATATTAATTTAAAAAAAATCTATATTTCTATACCTATTTATAGTTATTATTTTCATTATCCAAATATATATATATAGAATATAACCATATAACATTAAAATTATGAATTTTGGAAAATAAGCTTAAACAAGATATTGAAATTGGTAATGCTGAATAATATGATATGTAATTATAATATACCAAGAGCTGGCAGCATAAATGGAAGGTCATCTAACACGTGTGAATCATTTAATAGTTGTGTTCTGGCGTATTTCTGGACTATCATTATGACAGTCTGGCGACTGAGTGCCGTTGGGTTTGGGAGTAGTTTTATTATAAGGGATTAAAAATAATTTATTCCAACTTTTTAAAATTGACATCATTTTCTGGCTAGCTTCAGCAAGTTTGAGTCAGTCTGGTACTATCTTAACAAGCTGGTAATAGTCTGGCAATCCTAACCTAACAGCACTCAGTCGCCAGACTGTCATTATGGTAGTCCAGAAACACGCCAGAACACAAATATTAAATTATTCACATGTATTAGATGACCTTCAATTTATTCCGCCAGCTCTCAGTCTATAACTATAAAACGAACAAAAGGAAACAATATTTTATTTCAGGGAAAACATTTTTATAAATGTATATGCATAATACATGGGATACACCAATTTTCAAATATGAATTAAACATGACAATATTTTGGTATTTATTTAGTATACTAACATCCATCGCTATTCACAGATTTTGTCAATTGAAAATAAAGAGGAAATTGTGGTTCAATAGCTCATATAAGATAATAAGGTTACAAGGGGCGGATGAGGCTGGATGAAATATTTTGTTTTGAATTTGTCGCATCTGGCATATAGGCGGGATCCTAATGATCAGTTTGTTTGGTTCCGTGTGTTTATCGGCCATTGATGAGATGTAGGTGTATCATTATACCTCAGAATCCAAAAGATAATCCAAAAAGAGCTGGGGATGGAAGTTTATGACCAGAGCCGTAACAAGGATATGAAGCACCTGTGGCAAGTATCTAAATTCCGCCTCTTCCCCTCCCCCCGGAAGTCTATTAAAGGAGGACGGAGTGGCCACAAAGTTTGTATGTCCAATCGGTCCGCTTTTCGGAACGCTGATATGACGAATGAGCCCCTTGCGATCAAATCAGATCGGAATAATTACAAACACTCCAAATAAAACGAAGTTGTCCGAAAAATACTGATCGGGTTGGTTGTTCAATTTTTACAATCGGTCGAATTTGCGCCCCAAACCCAGGCACTGGCAAAAGCTGGTGTCCCGACTATAGAAATGCCTCAATCTCGATGGCGATTTTTTTGAAAAATAGTTTAATATATTTGTGCAGTATATATTTCAATTAAATATCAATATTTTTAGATCCTGCTAAATGTTGTAACCTTATTTTCTGAATGACCCTTATAATGCTTTTAAGCTTATGTTATAAGACTAAGTGAATCTTTAAATCCTCCTGAATTACTTGATATTATTTTCATGGATACAGTATCAAATGACTGTAAAATAATTTATCTAAAAACCCTAAATAAAAAATAAGCAAAATGCTTATAACTTACAATATGTTTATATATGAATTTTAGTTTTAGGTAAAATGGATGAACAATTTTTAAATGTAGATTTCATTATTTAATATACTCTATATGGCTTTAAATTTATGTAGACATCTTATACGTTAATGAAACATGTATCAATTGCAATTTATCATGAACATGTCTTCTGCGAATAGCGAGGAAAGATCATTTTAAACATTCAAATTGATTTTTTCCCTATCTTGTGCTTCAAAAGTAGTGTGTAGGAATTTCGCTGAATTGAATATAAAATTGTTTTCGAAAAATTTATTGAAGTAAACGAGTGTGTGAAAATATATTTAATAATATTATTATAAATCATGCAATAGAAACGTGATGTGAAAAATGATTTTCTCAGGCTCTTTTATAAAATTATGAAATGTATACGTTCATCATTAGATGATTGTTTTTTAGAAGAGGAGAAGTTCTTGCATTGTGAAGAATAAATTTGTTTTATCCTTTCCAAGCATGCTTATGAGATGAGAAATGTATTTTAATTTTATATTGCATTATACTAAAAAAAAAATAGTAATAAATGTTGCGTTTAAAGTTAACATAATGGTTGTAATGTGTTAAATGCAGAAAATAAATTTATAAATAGTTGATGAGGAGCATATAGCGAATTCACAGCTCGATAACAATAATTTGTTTATTTGTCAACATTTGAATGTTTGATTTTGATTACTTCAATATTAACATTGATTGAAATTTTCAGATTATACATATAACATATAAAGCGTAAGTAGGGAACATTTAGCATAATAACATTTATCTACATCTAATAGTCATGCAATTTTTAACATATCACTTTTGTTTCTGGTGGACTCTTAGATAAATAAAAGTATTCAGCTTTTACGGAAGTAAAATTAATGTAATTGAAGAAGAATAGGTTGTTGAATTGAACGCCAATTGTTGTATAAAACTGTAAACGATAAATTTATGAATACATCTGGATAGTGGGACCCAATAGTAGTGGGTATGATTATGCGAATATAAGCAAACACATTTCGTTTTTAAGATGATAATGAAGAAGCTGATGCTCTATCTAAAGGCTCGTATGATTGATGATTCATAAACCATAATTAACAAATAGCTAAAACAGTAAATGGAAATAAATTCAAAAATGAACAGTGCGATTAAGGATGTAGTGAAGTATTGCTTCACACATTGCTACGATGATTTTACCAGAGGTAACTTTTCTTCGGAGTTCGTTTCATTGAAGTCCACAAGTGATTGCATCTGCCGCACAACATCGCCACCATGATATAAAGAGAAAATGCAATGGAGAAACAATTGTTTATAGAGAGTTTTAATGGACATATTTATAAATTGTATGTAAATTCAAGTACAATGGAAAAAGTATTTGTAAATAAAATAACTTCCTAATAATACATTTAAAATGTCGATAAAGTTAAACAACAAAGAGTAATGTATGTTTAAAATTGTCGTTAGTAAGTCAAATTTATGCTTAGTATAAATTATCTAATTACTATAAAAATATAATCTTTTTAACCAATTATCTTCTCTTAATGTTTTTGTGATAGAAATGAAAGGGAAACAGAGATAGACTTTGAAAGCATAATTTACATTGACATGCGTGATATTGAATCTAAAAGTTTGTATGTATGAGCACCAAAAACAAAATTTTAAAAGCACATACACGCACAGTAAGAGTTTTTTGAGAATGATTTAACAAATGTACAAGTATATACCTGGTTCTTTGGAATATAAAATTTTATTACAAAGTAATATATCAAGATTTAAAGCATGTTGTTTTGATTACTTTATAGTGTCTTGAACTTTTTTATACTAAAGGAGTTAATAAAATTTACTAAAAAATGTTTGAACTTTATAATAATTTCAATACAAAGCTCAAAACTTAAACATTTTAAAATGTAATAAAGAAATAATGTTTTCATTGATATTGGATTATTGATCATTTTTTAAAATGACTGGTGCTTGATAGCTAATAATTAGATTTGATCATTCATATTGCGAGTAACAAAAAACAATAACATTTGATACAATGAGAATTTTGAAGTACACATAGTGCATACATATATATATTTCATAAAATATATTTTGTTGTTATATGTTGAATTCTGCAAACTAACACTTGTTAAATACTCAACACATCAGAACAATAATAAGAAATGTTTACTAACCACTCCAAGACTCTCCTTCTTATTGAGCCGAAGTTCTCGCAGCATTTGATTGCGTTGCTCCATCATCAAAGTTCGTTCATATGTATAAGCTGATATGTCACTATCCATCTAAAATTGCCATTTTGCACACATTTATTAATCCCTTTTAAATACATGAACAATAATTTAAAATGTCTTCCAAAAATGAAAAAAAATGTTGTATGTAAATTATGAAAATAATATTTTTTCCCACCATTTCAACAACTTCAACTTCAGCTTCGATACGCAGATGATACAAAAACATTTTAAGATCCTTCTTCATTTGAATAGAGTTGTCTTCCATTTGAGCCACTGTAAAGATTCGCATCTTGCAATTTTTCCAGGTGCGATGCTGTTTCAACAAGAACGGCAACAGCATCAAAAGGCCTCCGTCGTGAACGATCCACCATACATCAATATTACCGACGACCTTAATACATATATGATTAATAAATTATCATTTTGAATAACATAATTGGTATTTATTAGCATTATTTTGATTTGTGGTATGAACCTTTTCGCTAGAATCGGGGAAGAAATTAATTCCTTTTGGTACTAATAACGCCATACGAGCAGCAGTAACATGGCGAACCGTCTGCAAGAATACACGCCATGTCTTTTCGTCTTCAGATTGTCGCCAACCATAAGGCCAGCCGAGGATCACAGTATTCGGTTTCATACCACCGAGACCAGTCGTTTGAACGCTACAAATATAACATATATTTATATTGTAAAAAGTGTTTTCTTTTGAATTTAGTAAATGATTTAATATTATTTACAGATGACTCAATCCATCAGTTATATTCCGGGATACTAATATGTCGACAAATCCTTTAACGCGTTCCTCGTCCATTGTTTTACGCAGATGTTGCTTAGCGGCAAGAGCTTCTCCGGAAGAACGTGTATAGTCTCCGCCAATCACAGATACGCATATAGTCAATCCTTTGCCTTTTAATAAAACATTTATATTATATATATTTAAAAAGGAATAAATAGTATTATCTTAAAAAGAAATAAATTTAATAACTAACCTGCTTTAAGTTGGGATGCAAATGCAAAGAGTTTTCGATACTTGGGAACGAGATCGGATGTAGGTTTTGCTAGAATAAGAATTTGAGGGCGCCAATTTTTGGTATGGGGTTGTCCTTCTTCTAAACGTAACAAAGAATAACGTGCAGCAGACAAAGCCAATCCTCTAATGCCATCTCCCCATTCTTTTTCAGCTCTAATAAAATGAAAACAGGATATTGTTTAACATTTTCAATAATGCATGATAAGATAAAATGGATGAAAATTTATTACACAGAATCATTTTCATTAATAAAAAATATAATTGAAAGCTTATTGCGTTTAAAAATGATAAAAAAAGGAAATGCCTTTCATTTTTCAGGAAGAAAACATCCGTTCACGTCGGAAGCTTGAACTATTAGATTGCTGAAAAGCTTCCAACAATAGAAATAGTCTTATAAATCAATTCGACAAGAATACATAGACCATTTCGAGAGATTTCAAAGACAAACTCTTATCGATTTTATAAAAAAAAAGCAAATACGAATATTAATACTACTGACGTGCTTAAAAAGCATTAGTGTGATTCTATTTTTTTTTTCAAAAGCACAATGTGAAATCTATTATTGTAATAATGTGGATATTATCTTTATATTATTATGGAAAAATATTAATTATCTACAATCTGAGGCCGTTTCCTGTTATTCTCTGCGAAATTCCCTACCTAATTTCATTCCAGACTAAAATAATTAACTAGGAAAATTGAAATTCGTTATAAATATAATACTGTATTTCAGCTGCCTTGAAAATTGGCCTTGATATTTCACGCTGTTATAAAGAAAACATTTGCGACAAACTTGAAAAGCTCAAGTGGTTATATTTATAAATCGGTCAAAAATAATTCATTTGATTGAGTATGAAATGATCTATCTACGGATAAATATAATTGATTACTTTGAGTTTTGTATGATTTATGGATGCTTTGAATATTGATATTTTTATTCTTGGGGGTTGAAGATACTTTAAGCATTCGTAGGAATATAAAGTAGATTGTCATAGCGTGGGAAAAATTTGTTCCGACAATCTTTTATGTAAGATGCAAAACGATTCAGCAATTCGTTTCCAGCTGAAAGAACATCGATAGCTATCCTTTCCCACGTCTCTTTCGCATTTTCAGAAAATTGCAAAAGAATGCCGTTCGAGCCAGGCTGATGTAACGGCATGTGGCATTCTTGGCCTCCAAATTGTGGATGTGGAATCACATAATAACGCTTATATCCAGACGGGTTAGGGGACAACCCCGGGGCGGATAATTTGTTATGACAGGCATTGCCTAAAAACAACGACACGGCTAGGCCTTACGACGCAGGGAATAAAAATGTATGACCGTGATGAGAAAATGAGATTATGAACGACGAAAATGTGAATGCTAGACAAAATCTCGCCTTAACCGAAAATAAATTGGAATCCACCCCCTTTTTTATATAACTGTGTTACATGAAAACCGATTTTTAGCTGAATAATTCCATACATAACAACGAGTGCTTTAAAACAGCACGTAGCCCCTTTCCATTGGATGTAGCAACTCCATTGTCGAAACTCTTTGGAGAGCAATTAATAGACTGGGAATTTTTCTAATGAGATCGAAACGTGCAAAGAATACTTGCCAACTCTAATTTATATCAATTTGAAGGCTTGTGTAAGAAGCTGATATACACTGACCCAGAAAATGTCGTTAGTTTCAAAGTCACGTTGTACTCGTTTATCATACTTTTCTTGTACAGGCATCGGGGATAGTGTGCAAATGTGCCAAAATCGCCAAATTCAAAGTCAATATGGGTTAAATTGGCAAATTTCGCAATCTGAACTATTCGGGGGAGCCATCCATAATACGACCGGAATATGAGGATGCGATCCGGAATTATTATTGAGGGCATAAATCAATCGAATCCTCGCAGCCATTAAAAGCACTCGGCCTTTATTTCAGCGCAATGAAAGGGTGATAAATAAAAAAATGCTCGATTGAGTACGACTGGCTGTAATCGTCTTTGAATGAAAAATAAAGCAATTTGTAAGAGCCGAATGAAATATTAGATGAAGAAATTTCGCAATTTTATAGACCATTTTGACTCTTAATTATGCTTCATTGTTGGAAGGAACCGTTTAAAAATTAAGCCCCGATTCCGGTAAATACACGATCATTGTATTTCACAAATATCATTTGAACATATGCAGAATTGCGATATGATATCAATACGCCTAGGAAAATACTCACCCTCTGTATTCAATGTATTTGTAAATTACACCAGCCATTCCCATAGCAATCAATGCGAAGTACCAGGACGTCATGAACATAATAGAGATGCATAATGATAATCCAGCCAATGACAAAGACCTGAAATTAAAAAAAAGCATTATATTCATAACGACCGAATATTGATATGATGGTTCGGTTACATTTTGAAATATTGGAAGACGATTGATTAAATCTGAAAGCTTAACAGTCCCAATTGCTATAATAACACATACAAATATAATCAGCAGAGCCGTAATTAAGGTATGAAGCGCCCATGGCAAGTATCTAACTTAACGCCCCCTCCTCTTCCCGGAAACTTATTTTTTAAAGTTAACTATGACTAGAAAGTGTCTAGACGCTAAATAAAAAGTAATCGTATAGATCATTGAAAATGCCGCATAAAACCCTAAAAGAAGACGGAGTGGCCGTAAGGTTCGTATGCTCAATCGGTCCACTTTTCGGATCCCTGATATGACGAATGTGCGACTCGCGATCCAAGAAAAAGTTTCTTCAATCTATTTTTGTATAATCGTATTCACTTAATTAAAATATTTAGAGCAGTCTGCTTACATTGTACATTCTGGAATAAATAAAGAAAACGAAAAGATTCTAAATAAAATCGGGCAGGGCTACCTATGGGTGATTGATTTGTAATATTAGTAAAATATCATTTAATTGCACGCTCAAAGATCCTGTTTGCTCTTAATTTCCATTTATTTATATGGAAGGCAATAAAAAAACCACCACATAAAAGCTCATCCCATCCCAGAAATCAAAACCAGAAAATCAAGCTTGGTTTAATGCTTCATCCCTAAATCTAATGTAGTATTTTTAGCCCGTATTAAATACCGCAACTGAAAATATTTCATCCATTAAAGTATAAAAATATGAAAGGGTTGAAATTCAATGAAATCTTCTGTATATATATATTTAATATTCCATTTGCTTTCAACGCATTTTAAGCTCGTTTTCTACGGACGATTAAGCACGCCCATTGCCAACCTTTCCTGAAAGCTGAAATCTAACACCCCTTTTGTGCTAATGAATTTAATTCCTGATCCGTAAAAAAATACAATTTTTCACTGCAAATGATCGTGTCCGATGAGCCTTTAAATAAGCGTTTTTCGATCCCGATTTGTGTATGTATTTAAAAAAAATGAAATTATTGAATGAACGGATTTGAAGGTGAATCTAAAGATTTCGCTCCTCTGGATTTGCGAATACTTTTGGGGGGATATTTTCGGCGTAAAAGAGGGTCCGGGCATTATGTATATAAATTGCAATAATCAGCACGCCCATTTTGCAGTTTATGTTCTGAAATTTCGATCATTACGATGCTGTGGAAGTCCGCCACGGTTTTTATTATTTTCCGCGACGGGGCATTGGGCAATATTTTAAATCAGCATTGACCCGTAAATGGGCCCTCTTAGCAATCCGCGCAGAAACTGAAACGGGCCCTGCCTTTGTTCCATCGTGCCCTTTTTTACTGCTTCCTGGCAATGTTTGCCGAAAGAAAGGAAAGGAAAAAAATACATGCGCATAAACGAACAATGAGTAAAAGGTAGCTCCGCTAAGCCGAAGAATGCTTGAGCCGTAATTTGGCACGGAGAGAAATCTGTGGACGACATCCTTGGATGCATTGCAGTGAAATAGCTTGGGAGACGACAAAAATATATGAGCAAACATGTCCGACGACTGCTTGGGCACTCGTAAAAAATAACGACGGCACAAATTCATATAAATCTGGTTAGAATGCTATAAATTATTACAACGAATATATATGTCGAAGAAGAGCAAACAAGAAGAACGATCGGAATGCCAAACACGCAGCGAGCGATGGGAAAACTGATTTTATGCTTCGTCCAATGATATGACGTTCGAATTTATAAACGAAACGTTGAAAAGCAAATACAAAATAGCTTCTTCTTGAGAAGCCATATCCGTTATCGAACGCAGGTGATCTCCACAAGGGACTTTTCTAGGGAATTTTTCATGTGTTTTCCATTACTTCTCATATGCGGCTTAGTTCAGCTGAGGTTATTGGAATAGGAATTTTAGGTGGGAAATGATCTTTAAATGAGGAATAATAGAATGATTATCATTTTCAAAATGATTTTCTTAATATGTTGCAAATCTTTCACTCATAGATACCCTATACCAGAGTCCACTGTCAGTCTCATGGCCCGCGGGCCGCATGCGGTCCACAACGAATATTTTTACGGCCCAGCCAACAAAACAAACACAATACTCACGAAAAGTGTGTTGATATTTTGATAATAACGCTACTCTTGAATAATACATGAGGTGTTACATAAACACATGTCAAGATCAAAGAAACAAAACTTCAGAGCGATAAGAATGTTTGTGTCTTAACTACTAAGGCAAACGCTGTAAAATCATGAAAAAGAACGATACACGTGGCTTAATCGGATCAAGACGATTGATCCGGAATATGAATGCTAACAATCTTCCAAATGTGTCGGTACGACTATACAAAAATTTGGTCACAATACAATAGAGTCGCGGTAATCCGACAAATGTTTTACAAGGCCGTGGCGGATTGTTCGAATTGTCGGATTATAGAGTACTGCCTTCGACCCCTTGTAGTTCGGAACTTTTTGGAAAGGAGTACTTGTAATCCAAAAAAATCCGAGATATACATAGGCAACACAAGGTTTCATATTATAGAATTAACGCCATAAACACAATGACAATGGCAGTTATAAAAAATAAAAACCGTCATCAAATATATTCCATGACATTTTTGAATCGTTTTAAATTTCCCTTGCTAACTACTAAGACTTCTTTTTCATTACCTCCTTGTAAAACATGCTTTGCTTTCATGGCCAATATGGGCCCAAAAATAGGTGTATACCTGTTTTTTTTTTATGAAGAAACCACATATATAAAGCTTCCTTCACCTACATGTTTAGCTTTTTCGATAGTTGTTTGGTCGAATTGGACGAATTTTAAAATGTTTTCGTTTTTTTCTTTAAATCATAAATTGTGTATCGCTCAACGCTGTACTTGCCAATATTCGGACTACAGGGTGCGCCGGATTAGGCTGGGGCCGGATTACTGCGGGTCTACTGTAATTGGATATCGATATATTCGAGTGCGAATAAAATTTCAATTAATGCGAACTTGGCTTAATGAGCATAATTCATTGTAGCATATTTTATTCACAATAGGAAACACTGGTTAAACAAAGCAATTTTTTTTTTTTTTTTTTTTATAATAAACAGTCTACATGAATAATATTGTTGAATTTAATCTTAAATTATTGATAATTTGTTAATTAATGTATTATTTATCATTTATGCTTCTAAAAAGGGGTTATGAATTTACAATTTATTTATTGAAAATGTCTAGAATTTTAGAATTATCAGGCGACAAATATAACATAAATAATTAATTAAAAGTATAATAATTAGAATTAGAAATGTATAATAATTTAAATTATCAAACGAAAGGATGTTGATTTGACGTTTCTTGGCTGGAAGTTTGAAAGTCTGAGATTAGGGTACATAACACTAGAAAACAAATTGAAATCTGGGAGTCTAAATCTGGGTACATAGCAAGTATATAAGAAGAGATATAGCAAACAAAATACACAATATTGACTTAAGATTACTAGCTGGAATTTGGGTTGATAATAATATTATCTGAGGTATTGATTTAACAGGACAATTAACAGGATGAACAAAGAGTAAACAAATTCTTCATAAAATGAGTCAATACCATTATAACAACGATAAAATAATTTTATTTATTGATCAATTAAGAAATAAGTTATATAAATATATATTTATATTATTTTATATTATATGATTCTAATAATAAAATCTCATCCACAAAAATTGAAATAAATATTTGAATTCAAATATTCGCAACCTGGCCGACAAATATGATGTTGCGGCAGAAAGTTCAACAGCAATCCGCAAGGGGATAAATGGTGAACGTCAAATTGACATTTGACAGTTGTATCCGCTTTGGATGTGTGCCGAATTATTACATTTATTTATACAAAAAATACATAAACTGATTAAAATTGCCGTCATTTCGCATTGCAAATAAATATATATGTTATTTTACGATAAAATCAATTTATGGATGACTGCGAAGATTGATGTTCGAAACGTCAAACTACCGTTTTGAACTAAACACGATTTAATTCGTCCATATATAAATTGACGACGTATCGATTTATATTTTTGCGGGTCCTTATATTTAATGGGATACGTATCTTGATTTAAAAGGATAATGGATCTTATATACTTGACCTGATACTGCCCGTCATAGGACACACTTGACGCGTTAAATTTGAAGTGTTGTCGAACGGAGTTGACTTATAGTAATGTGATTATTTTGGTTGGATGATAAGAGTAAGATATTTTCGGGTGGTTCTTGAAGTGAGTTTAAAAATATTTTAAGAGATTGTTGATGAAAATTAAGTGGAAAACATGTTTTTCAATTTAAAAAAATGTTGTCGGACGTCCCCCCGTAACATATAAATGCACGCTGATAAACATCGTTGATATCATTTTGTGTAGAGCGTAGCAAATGGAATATTTAAAATCATGAAAAATTTATTGCTGTCGTAATTCTTTTGAATAGCGGAATTTATTTTTTTGGGGGAGTGGGCGTTTAAAAATATTTTTTGTCCGCGTTTCATATTTTTTTCAGTACCCTATGAGTGGCGGGTGCAAATGTTTTAAAAAGCTCAATGACAATGTCAGTCTCCATTTAATATAAGCACATGTGTCAGATAATAACACAAGGCTCCCACGTGAAGGCTGCATATTTTATTACTGAAACATTTCTGGAAACGGCGCGCGGAAATTCTTGCTTTTCATTTCCTATTGATGCTTTTATGGGGAGCAAATATGGATGTGAACTTTTCAGATTTCTCTCCCCCGACATGTCACTGACGAGTGTCTTCCGCTATTCGGTCTTTGATGGCTCGAACAATATGATGGAAATTTCCGGCTCGCATGAAGGAAACATATGGTTTCACGTGAAAAATGCAATTACCACCGGGAATATTCCCGCAAAAAGCCTCCCGATGGGGGGTGAAAAATGTTTTTTTTAAGCCTCGCATCATGCCACTGGCGCCGTATTAGAGGAATGAATGTCGTACCATGAAATATAATATGCTTCAGCTACATATTTGAAGCCATCCGACCGAGCACCATATTTTTATGAATGTGGCTCGCATATCACATATCTGCTCGCGAAAAATCAGGCATGATTCATATTAAAATATGTATATTCATGTAGGAAAAATAAGCTAACGTGCTTTATAGTGGAAGGGGATGCAGATGCTTTACAATAAAAAATAACTTATTTTTTAAATCAGTTAATCTTTTTGAAGTGGGCACGGTAAGGCAAATTGACTTGAACGTCATGAAAAGTGAAACTTTAACACGTATCGTGCCAAGGACATTTTTCAAAAATGACCCACCAGGCCATCATACAAATTTAGTTCTATATTATATATTTATATATAAGGATTATAAATTGTGGTCAAAATTTAAAAAAAAAATTAAATAGAACCTATTTTAGGCCATCAGTCACCGGTGCCCGACGCGGCCTGTGTGGTCCATATGGGATGCAACGCATATATATATATTTTTTTTTTGTACATATCTTTTTGAATAATACATTGTAATGATACATGATGGTTTATATATTTTTTGGATATATTACATCTTATTTGTGGTATCAATCACTGACGGTTGACGTAGCGTATTACTTCGCGTACAGATTATTTATTCTATGATTCAAATTTACTTTTTCATTATGAAAAACACAAAAGTCAAACGGCACATAACTATTCAGATATATTTTTTGATATGTCTATATTGTAACAAATTACATCGACCTTTTTTTATTACATGAAATATGTCATCTGTGACAAGTTTATTTTAACGATGAATGGAATTAAATGTTTGAAAAGATTTTAGTCTAAGACAATGCAATTGAGAAGACTCATTTTTTATTGCTATTTAGAACATTTATTTTAAATACTATAAACAATAGAGAAGATAATTCCATTTTTTCACTATTTATTCAATAGAAACGATTGTTTTTACTTTTTTCTGTTCATCCCCCAAAATAAAGAGACGTTTTCTATTGGTCTTATTCTAACCAATATTATTGGTTCAAAATATCATGCTTTCAAAGTATAAGTCATACTTAGGCCTGATCCACACTATGATGCCGTTGACGGTTAGATCTCGCTCCGGTCTCGGTCCGATCAAATATTCTTACACAAGAAACAATCAGAGTATTCACACTATCGGATCCCGTTTTTTGTATGAAAATATTTGACGGGACCGAGACCGAGATCGAACTGTTACCGGCACCATAGTGTGGATCGGGCCTTACTCTTTGCACATGACTTATTGGCATATTGATCACGGTTCATTTAATGTCAATCAAATCGATATGCTGATCAAGTGATTGAAGGAACAACTCAACGAATATCATCCAGATCACGTTCTTGATCGCCGACAAATAAGTTGGAAATGAAGAGGTTTTTTGATTTAATTATTTGGATCGTCAAACTACACAGTATTTATTTATATTGGAGCAAAGACATTCATTTCAGGCAGAAATTTCTTATTGCAACCCTCTACGAAAAACGATTAAATGGTATCGCAAATTGGCCTTCAAACTGCTTCTAAATACTTCAATAGTGAATGCTTTAATTATCTTCAAAGAAGTAAAAAAAGAAAAGATCACTATTGTAGAATTTAGAAAAGAACTCGTATTTTATCTAACGTCATGTAGTGATGTTGTCGAGCCATCTATTTCAATGGCATCATCTATCATTGCAAGACGATCGCGCCATGAACTTTTGAAAAAAAGATGATTCATCTCAAAATGTTCGTCGTTGCTGCACCAGGTGCTATAAATTAAATTGCAACATTGGAAGAAAATTTGCAAGGAATAAAACCAAACAGGTTGTAACGTATTGTGGGGGGTGTAATGGTTTTCAACATCTATGTTTAGCGTGTTTCAATATAGTACATAGAAATATTTAATTAATTTATACAGTATCTTATACATAGAGCCTATTTTTTAAATCATATATTATTTTAAATTTATTATTCTATTGTTTTGTATTATAAAACTAGCAAATAATGTTCATGATCTAATGTGTGTGTCGAAAAAAAAGAGTTTTAGGTTAAAAAAGTGTAAAAAAAACTTTTTTAACTCTTTTTTAACCTAAAACGTATTTATAACATGATAAAATATGCATACATTCATCTAAATTAGTATATTGTAAATGTTTAATTATAAAAATGTCGTAGAAGAAGAACATGGAATATACCTACCGTTTTTTTGGATATGGTTTTTTTTAAAAAAAAAGTTCGGGTGTTCCGCTTGTTCAGGAACACCATGTCTATCAGATTATATATTAAAAACTGTTAAATGTGTAACTGACGGCGCACAGAGACTATTTTACTAAATCGAGTGCCATCAGTCACCGGTGCCTGCCACGGCGCACTGGTAACAATCGTCATCGGGCACCGGTGCCCGACGCGGCGCGATACGTGTTAAGCGGCATTTGTTCGAAAGAGAGGGAGACACGTTTATAGTCTCTCTGTTTCTGCCGTATCGATTATAGACATGCTATGCGCATGCGCTGCGCCGTCTCTACTGTGTATGTATTTGTGTATACGTAGCACAAAACAATCAATAGCTAGTCTAATTTATTATATATTACACAAATACTATATCATTTTTTAGCTAAGAATTTCCTTTAACAAATGGAAAGAGCAATGATAAAATCATCTTTTCTTTCATTTGAGCAATCAATCAGTCCATGCGAAGCATTTTAAGTATTTAAGGGATGTTTCTACCTTGTTGGTTAATTTTTTTTCTTCATGTATCAGAAAAAACCAATGTTTAAGAATACGTTCAGTAAATTTCAAATCGATATACATGAAACAGGTTGACGAGGAGAGGAGAAACTTTAAACGCGTTTTTCTCGAAACTACTTTTTCCAAGATCATGGAAGTGCTTCCACACACCCTAGATAAGCATTCTTTATGAAATTTGGCAGATACATTTATAATAAATGTCTTCATCGTATAGACTACAATTATCTAAAAATATTAAAAAGTTTTTATTTAATTAACAAAAAATTACAAAAAATGTTGGTCAAAGCACTAACTTTTTTTTCGATCGCTCACTATTTTTTTATTTTGCAATATTTATTCTCAATTGTAGTCTAAGCTATACACAATATTATTCTAAGTAAAACTATGTTTAATTTTTTTGCTGCAAATCGCTTGTTTAGGACTTAGGATTTCCATGGTGTAGAATGTCATCGCTCACGCACCGACATACGTGACTCCCCCCATTCCCATTATCATATTTTTTCAAGCTTTAAAAAATATTTTTATGTTCAATAAAGATTGCCTAGTTAACACACTAAATATCAACATTCTACATTTAATACTTTTCGCGTAAAAAAATGTTAAAAAATCGATCACTCTCTTCTTCTCAATGTGTCTTCTTCATATGGCTAAATTATGATATAGATTATTTTAATAAAAATTTTAGGTAGAAAAGTATTTATGAAAGTGAGTAACAAAATTATCATTAATTTCAAATACCACAAGTCAGACAGGTTCTGAATGCAATCAAAGATTGAAGAACTTTGCACTATCAATGTTGATTTTAAATAAGTCAAATATAACTGGAACAAAAATACCAAGAAGGTACGTAGTATCAAATCATCTTAATGTATTTCCATTTCTTGGTCTCAATTCATTATAATATATATATCATATACTAGTTATAGAAATGCAATGAAAATCTAGCAGATAAATATACAGATATGTCTTACGTTTTCCACAGCTTAAAATCATTTATCTTATTCATCATAAACTGATCCATCTTTCATCCACTCACCTTGCCACGTAATCAGCCCACTAACCTTCCATACATTATGTATCCTTTTATATAACATTTGGGTCTCCACTAAAGTGTACGAATCCATTTCGAAAACTCTCAAATATTTCGAATCGATGAAAAATATTTTAGCACATCACAAAAAAGTTGTTTACTCCATTGAACTCTTTATTTAAGAACACAGAATTTTGGCTATGCTGGATGTCCTCATTCGAAAAAAAAAAAATACAAAAAATAGGTCATCGATGTCATTCGATGGAAAAGCCCCATTGCATTGTAAGTAGGGCGTAGCTTTTTGGGTTGCCCTCAGTTTCTATTCGCAGCAGTCCAGAAGATGTTTTTAATCTGGTTTGCTTTGGGATAATCGAGAAATATAGCAGCAGTATAATTGGAACGAATACAGCATTTTATACAATGTTGCTATAATATATATATCAAAGACACTTATCCTTGTCCTATTTACTTTTTGTGCAATTGTACAGCTTCGGCATTTCATATCATGATATTCATATTGTGTTTTTTAGAAATTATTACCGAAATTTTACGTATTTGCTAAAAATTTAGAAATGCATTACTTCTAATATTAAGGCTCATAAAAATCTATTTTAAAATTGTAAATGTGTTGTGGATTCTTTTAAGAAGTAATCCTTATCTCGTAGTGGATAAAAGCGATATTCGGCACGATCATCTTAGTAGCTTATAGCGTGAGCACTTATAAATTAAATTCTATGGCTAAATCCATTTAACATAAAGTGCATGATGAGGTGAATAATTGTAGAGGTTTTAGTTCTGTAATGGATTGCTTATAGTTGTTATATAATTATTTAAATATCAATGCTTATTTTGATAATACTGTTCAGTAACAATGTGATATTTTCATAATAATAGTGTTTAAATATTAAAACAAGATTATTCGGCATGTAGATAAATCTGATTAGGGTCAAATTTCATACAGTCGCCATTTTTGGCTTCCGATTTATCACCCACACTATTATTTAATATTCAACAATATATAAACGGATTATTATGATATATAAAACGGTATATTATAATATCATTCCTTAATTTTTTTTTCATTACAATGTATCATACACCCGTAAAAATATAACGCAAACAAACTTACATAAAGCATAACGTATCTTTTTCCGGACCATTGCCAAAAAGGACGAACTGCCTCTTTTCAGCCTCCGTCGTAAAAACATCCAACGTAATTTTTATTTAAATAAATTTGCAATTATTATGCGAAAAGGATTTGTTTTGTGTTTGAGTCCGGATTTCGAGGACTTAATTCGGGGAGCTCGAAGAAAATGAATTTATGCAGTCTAATTAGAGTCTAGTTCTTGGATAGTACAGCGTTAGATTTATCAAGCTCCCGGAATCCAAAAAGGTTGATTAGGATTCCACTATCGTTCCAGTGGAAATACGAAGACTTCTGCAAAGTGGCACTCGATGGATAAAACGAGCCTGGAGATGAATGGCGTCCGCATCTTGAATTACGTTCATCCCCCAAACGCAATATATTTCCCGTCCGACCGAAACAAATTTTAGAAAAAATCGATACGTTTAAAAACGATTTTTTAAAAATACAATCTAACAACCTTTGTAATTCTCTAGTTTTCGAACATCACACGCGCTTAATTTGAACGAAATTATACTAGGGTGTGTCTTTAACGTCGCCCCCGTCTCTATCCTCTGCGACATGTTAACGTTTCTGCCGTTTTTATTTTCATCCCATTATGATTATTTGTGTAGTCGTTACTTCACTTTATGGCACCAATAAAAGTTCTCCCTTGAATCTACTGCCGAGTGGGTGGTATGAGGGTTGACTTGGCCGGCGTCCTTAAATGGGGTTTTCCGTATGAGCTGCCATATTGAGAAAAATGGAGAATCAACGAGCGACCATTTTATTTTACTTTAGCCCAACTGTATATTTGAAAGGGAGATTATATGAAAACACTATTGTGTGGATGTTTTCATTTCAGGGTAGGACGTGGAAGATACGTAACACGCTCTACAAACAATTTATGCAAAAATTTATCTTCAATGCTAACAAAAATATATATTTATAATAAAACTAGATCATGTAAAATATTTTTTAATAAAAATATAAACTAGGCCAGATAAAAAGATTTAGCTTTTTTTTCTACACATCCTATTTTCGGGGAGATGCATTCATTTACCATTCAGGGCACATGCTCCATTCAGCGTCAACGTCTTTCTTTTATTAATTCTGCAAGGACAGGAGTATTTGTTTGTGGGACATTTTCAGGACATTAAAGTCTTTCTCACCATTTTATGGCCAATTGTCTAGAATGTGTAGAATATAGACAATCACGGAAATATAGATAAACTTTAAATGATTCAAATAAACGAAGATAAACATTTAGATATTATTATTAATGAAAAACTATGATTTTAGATCGAAATTTAAGATCAAAAATTCTTTAAGAACCATTAAAAATTGATTAAAAAAATTCTTAAGTATTTAGCTTTTTTATTCTCAAAATTATACTAATAAAAATAGAAAAGTAAATTGTACTTTTGGACAAAAAATATACGTTACCATACGATCATGCTCGTCTTTATTAAAAACGGCTACTATAAAAATGCAGTGAAAATACAGCAATCAAAATACATAAATCAAAAAATATTTACACAGTTTAAAAGTAAATAAATCTATTCAATTTTTGAAATTGTAGAAAAATATCTAGAATTATCATAATTATATGATCCGTATGAAAAAGATTTGGAATTAGAAATTATTTTAAAAATAGGTCAGATTAATAGTGGTGCTATTTGGTCACGCTCGTCCATAAAATGTTAATGCTATACCAAACGACAATTTCATTATTTCACATTTATATTAGCACATAAGTTTTTGAACTAGGGGTAATATTTAGGGATAAATAATGTGATAATACGTACTTATGAACTTATTATAATATTTATATTCTGATAGGGTAAATAATTCAAATGTTGCTTTAAATAAAAAATTCAGTCGAGATTTAATCTGAATTTATTGCAAGCCCAAAAAATAATGGTTTTAAGAATACTTGTTTTATGAAAATTTTCATTAGCGGTTTTCTTGATGATGAGAAATTTTTGATGTGGATTTGATCCTCATTACATTCCATATATGAAATAACTGGATTAAGGATAGGAAGATTAGCGATCCATAAGTGAGTTGCAATCCCTCTTATTTAAAATTCATATTAAATAAATCACATCCTAATTTTACCCCATAAGTAGGGAATCCAATCCCGGGATCCCGGACAGTTTTAGGTGCTCATGAATCCCGGGATTAGTAAGCGTAATCCCGAAAAATTCGGGGTTGAAATTTTTATCTGACAGAAATCGTACACCTCACCAGCACGATGAAGGTTACTAAATTGAAACATTCTTGCTAAAATTTGGACGCTTGGAAACAGTGGCCTACCGGTGATGTATTTACTACACCTCGACTCTAATAATGGGAATATCGATATTAAATATAATAGATACGGAGTTCAGAATTTTTGTGTTCGTCCGTAATATAATTACGAATCACATCAAAGTATTGTAGCATATAAGTATTCATCTGCAGCGACGGAAATAAATAATTTGTTGGAAAATCGGGAATTTTACGAGTTTAGTCCGTGCCTCAGCAGAATGGAATTTTATCAGTCAATTTGATGGTATTATACGAAAATGAGGGCTCACACGGTCTTTAACTCGAACTAGTTTTTAGTGTTTTATTAATCTTGTTATGAATTGTATTTTTATTTTTTCTTAAATAAATAAAATTCTTTCGCCTTCAAGCTATTTTTTATATTAAACAAATGGACTTATTAGTAATTTTTGATCAAATTTATCAATTTAATTTCTTAAACTATTGAAAATCCCGATCCCGGGATCTCAGGACTGATCCCGGAATGGTCTAATGCAATCCTGAAATCCCGGGATCGAAATTTGGCTCGGGATTGGATTCACTACCCATAAGGATGTTAATAGGAAATCAGCATATGAAAATTTTTTTCGCTAGAAAATTTTCTTCTGGTTCTCTCCTATATCCAACATCAGATATGGTATTGGATAAAGATGTACAAATATTAATTCAAATATAATATTAGTACAAATTATCCAAATGTATTGGTACACCTAAAATTATATCTTAATTTGGTTATGAACTCGAGTCTGCAAAGGAAGTAATCCATTTGTTCCATGCCAATATTACAATTTCATTAGACATGTCAGAAAGTTATTGTCTGTGAATGCTCGAATAAAAGCTTAAAAGGACTCGCTATTGTTGTATGTCATTTTGAATACAAGTTCACCACATCTGAGTGAATATCTGCAAATCAAATTTGACTAGGTTTCACATTTTATTGCTGACAATAATATCTATCAGTCCCTTTGCTGATTCGATTATCACGTAGGCGTAATTCTCCTAAGTAAACTGAAGCTCTCGCAGATGCCTTTTTGTTTTCTCAGATCGATGTTTCCTGTTACCTACCCAAGACCGGGATAAATTAATTAACCTTGAACAGGAGGAAAGAAAATGAAGGAAAAGCGAAGAAACATAATGAGGGCGAGGAGAAGAGGCCACGGAAAAATTGACCGGTAATAAAAGTACTAAAAGGAAGAAAGAAAATAAGTACAATCGCGTGAGACGTTTCGGATGGGAGTTTTCTCACTTTTCCCAAGACGCCAAACAAAAAGCAGTTTGACTTGGGCGTACTATTCCTACACGAAATCCATGTGGGATTTGTAGAAATAATTAATTTCTTCGGCAAAAACAGATAACGAATTACGTTTGTACACGCAACTCAAAATTGAATCGTGTAAAAGGATGTATAAAATATTATATGATATTAACGGGGGAGAATAAGGTGCGGATGCAAAGAAATAACAGGAATTAAAGGATAAAAATATCCTTATCTTATTTTATCTAAGGTCTCGTCCTACGCTTAACGGAACTTTATCGTCGTATCTTTTTAGTTTTCTCTCCTAGATTTATAATGATGGTATCTGAACTCGTAATTGAAAAACTTTACGTAATAAAAGGTGAAGACGACGTACAAAATGAAGATATATGGCAGCGGATTTTATTTGTGTATTCTAAAATATGTACGTATTCTGTGCAATATGCATGTATGATTTCTTCCTGTGTGTCCAGGATGCATTATGGATTTATGCTTATCATTTTTTTTTTCTAGAGAATTGTATCATCTTATGGCATGATAACACTCGAGCACAACGCACAAAACGAAGCAGCTAAAAATTTATATTTATCAGATGATTTTATTCTTATGAACATTGCTAAAATGATTCAATGTAGTCTAACCATTATTTGCTGAAGGTATACCGACAGAAAGCTTTTCTCCATGTATTTCAAGTTCCCTGATACCATGTCGTCTTTTGAATTTTTCAAACTAACCAAAACTTACTTTGAAGGTGCAATTTTCATTTAATTTTCTAATAAAAAAATATTGCTTTTTCACACAATAATGGACCAGATATTGGCTCTCCAGTTGATCGTCTCTGTATGAACCACATAAAAATACAATTCAATTTCTGTATTTTCTGATTTTATCATAACTTTTCGCTTTGAGCTTCCATCTTCTGATATGAAACAATTAGTAAACTTCGTAATATGCAATCCATCATGTGCGTGAGCAAAAGTGGACACAATTCACCACGTACAAATGAGCAAATTATTTATTTTTTGTTTTATTTTGAACAATTCGGATAATCGAGGTTCTACTGAACTTAAACTATGTGATTCTAATTTTTTTTATATTTAGGTATAAATTACTATATTTTAAATCCTTAAATCAATATTTTTCCCATTCTAAATTTACGTAAATTCTTATATTGTAAAGATGTGATAAGATTGGGAGATTCTTATAAAATAGGAGTAGAAAATTTTCAGGACATTCATTAAATGTGATATTTTCATACTTACCCCCAAAGGAATGCTACCTCATTTAGTATTGTTTAATGAGTCAATACAGAATTTATACGTACTCTTCCTATAAATATTAGTATTATATTTGGTCAAAAATTATACTTATTCATTACATAAAATAAAATAAATTATTTGAAACGGAATAACGGTGGCTTTCATCAAGCGGAGTAGGATATAATCGAATCTCTACGATACAAATTCTCACAAATGGAATTATCCTTTGGCCTAAGCCTCTTCTCCACAATGGTCTACCAGGCGTTAATTTTCCAAATAAGATGTAATCTGTGGTCGCCTTTTACGGAAACCCAACATGTTCATTGTTCTCACGGACGTCCCGTCGACTGAGGATTTAGCTCTGAAATCCTCCAGAATGAATCGTTAAATCCACCATGAATATATTGACACATGTACATACAAACCCAAATTTACACGGGCCTTTAATCTCACAGATAATGAAAAGATATCATCCTTTCTGACCTGACAAAACATCCCTTTAATGCGCACTCCTCGTTCCGGGTAAGCCCATTTTTAATACGTCCCGTGGGAAAATTTCAAAGCCTTAATATATCGACTGATTGGAGATCCTACGAAAGACTCGCCTTAATCTCTCTATAATCTGATAATGTTTTAATCAGACGACTCCACATATAATAAAGCTATTTGCATCACAGCTTGATATTAATTAAATATATTTCAATAATATGACGTGGAAAATATTTCTTTTACCGTAGAGCATTATTCATACAGGTCACAAACTCTGCAGACTGTTTGCAGATTAATTTCCTGATTTTGAGAATCGGGAGCGGTGGTGGATTTGAAGCGCACCAGTAGAGTTCGAACAAGACTTGAGACAATATTGAGATAGCATATAAAAGTAGACGGTGCTCCATTCAATCAGAAATCTTATGAAGCAATCGCATAAAATCAGAATATTGGATATCCAATTTTTTAAAATATCAAAATGTCACGTTTTGCATCAATTGAATCAGAATATGCTATAATTTAACATCTATAATAAAATATGAGAATGAAGTTAATAAAAAAAGCATAAGCAAATTGGTATCATATATCGATAAGGTCTTCTAATATAAATATGCTCTTTATAATATTTTATATGTTGGATTCTCCAAATCAAATGTTATCTGCTGAACATTCTCTTATTGGATGATATAGTATTTATTAAAAATATAATGCCGTCAATAATTTGAATCAGCGAGCAACCATGAATAAGCGAGAACCTGTTCAGTTCATAATTTGAGCTGTGTTATAAACCAAAAGTCACCGGTTGTTTATATATTTAAACGAAAGCGTAAAAATAAGTGTACAAATATACCATAAAATTATATTACAAGACGCATTCATGTCGAGAACGTGTGAACAACTTGTTTGCATAACTTGCATATTTTAAAAGACTTAACGCTGTTATAGCATGGTGCTAAAATTCTATAAACTTGTTCATTTAGGGTGGTTTTAAGATCACTAAAAATACCAAGGCATTAAAGTGAGTCTGCGATAAGAACGGAGCGTAAAAAATGGTAATGGATACTTTCATCGTCAACATACGAAAGAATGACGATTTTATTGAAAAAAAGTTTATGTATGTAAATTTTGATTGTTTTTCTGATATTTATTGATAATTATAACTTAAAAATCATGAAAATCTACGAAATTATGGTGTTTTAGATTTGTAACACTTGACATGGCGTATTTGGTATTATTTTAAGTCGATGGCTTTCTCAGAATACTATGCAAAGTTAACGTATTTTCCATTGCCGTGGTGAATTTATTAATAATTAATTCTGAGTTGAGCTCATAAGTAATAAAGTTTTGTTAGATAATTTTGAAATTACGTTGAAGTTTTCTTCGTCAATGAACCCGAAATGGCTTTAAATAAGTTTTAAATTAGTTTGATTTAGCCATTCTTGAGCAGATTAATTTTAGCTTTTGATTTAATCAAATTTATATATTTTTTCGCATTTTCTAGCAATGTCTCAGTAGAAAATTTTAAAAAATAAATGCCACTTACCAATGGTAGTACTTGAAGCGGGGTCTCCAGTTGGGGGTCCTCAGCAGGGTCTGCAGGGCACACGCGAGGTTAACGAATCCGTAGCACATCAAGAAGAACATGGAAAGCAGCGGAGCCAAGATGTCGACGTTTCCGAGCAGGATTCCACATTGGCAGATGCACATGGTCAGGACGAGGGCTCTGGTGGGTTCTCCTCGGCTGGATGAAGTCGCAAACGGTGCCAAGAATGGAATGATGCCATCTTTGGCGATGGCCTGCAGAAGACGCGGGGCACCGGTCAGGGATTGAAGTCCAGCTCCGAGCGTCGAAAGGAAGGAGCCGATCAAGATCACCCATTGATTCGGCCAGGCGATGTTGGCCACCACCAGTTTTCCGCCTATAGATTGTCCAAATCTGAAAGAACATAAATACTTGAGCATATATTCGACACTCGAGTGCAAAGAGCTAATTAATTCAAACCTTCGGTCGTATAATATGAGCTTCGCATGCGATGAAGGCTCACTTATTTATAACAGCGTATATGAATTATGTACTCGAGATGTTATTTAACATATTCATAAGCACTTAAAGCTTTACATTTTTAATTTTACAGCGCCCAAATGTCGGGTGGAAAAATATTTCGCACAATATAGCCTGCGGGGAAACTCGGCGCATTGAAGATTGCCTAGAATAAATTTCATCCTATTTTGCATCTCGGATTATTGTACTATCAAAAGATGGATTTAAATAATAATAGATGCTTAGATTCTAGATGATGGTTGTTAATATTTGATTTTGTAAGGATATGCTTATTGACCTACATTTAGGATATCATATATTTGCATACTACTGGCAATATGTGAACTGCAATAGTTATATATTAAAAAGAGCTATGATTATATTATAAATATTTAATTCATATATTTACACGTACACAAAAATGTAGTAATCATTGATTATATATGAAATATTGGATTTAGCTATTGAAGAGTTGAATCTTATGGGCATATCTCGAATTTCAAATAGTTTACTCAAAATCAGTATTTATTGAATTTTTGGTTTTGAAATCATCGATTCCTATTATTTTTTCAATCATTTAAGAGTTTAAAATGGTCTCTCATTATTTTGAATCGTTTTAGCATCGGGTTTTTAATAAAAAGCATAGTAAATGGGGGTGAATATTTGATGATGGCTGAATAAACAACATTAGTGAGCAAAGTAAGAGGCTTGCAGCTACGGTCTCGGCGGCATCAAGCCTTCCGTAAGCGATAGAATTATTTTTAAAAATTCATGAACATTTACGAGCACTCCAGCGTAGGTCTTTGCATACAATCATCTCGTCTAAACTACCCCGTTTCGTGTAAAAGCCAAAAGAACGTAGCAGCTGAGTATTTACGCCCAAACAAAAACAATATTTTGTTAGAGCAGAAGGACGTTAGGAAAGTGGAGCAATAGAGAAACGGTCGTTGGACGGAGAAGAAAGGTTCTCGAGGGAGGTTTTATGTTTTTATATCGAAGCACAATAAGAGCATAATAGTTCTCGGATGATAATAGCACAATATGAAATCTTGAAAGTTTTTTGAGGGTGCCGCTTTTACGACGATATCGAACCGTATTGATAGGCCATCATATTTTAAATGTATATAATCGCTGAAACTTTGTATAAAACAACATTGCATTGGCAATGGCCATTCGGAATACAACGAGGGATGCAATCGGAATGAACAAACTGGAAATACACAATGGATATTAAAATTTTCCATCTGGCAAGGTTCAATATAAAACGAGGTCGATAATCGTAAAACGAGTATTGTTATATTTTTCCGCTTCAGAATAAACGTGCGGGTATTTTTAGACTTTTTAATATAAATGATAGAATTGAACACAAAATATCCTGTATCATTGTTTGATTTCGAGCGGGCAAAGTGCGGTGGGTGAGCAATTTATATGCACACGTTACTCCAACTTTTTCCGGGATTTTAACTAAGCATTTTAATATCAACAAAATGGTAGAAAATCTTCTCAAATTAGCAAGTAATATTGTGTGGTTAATGTGCATATTTACAGTACTCTCGATTATCCAGGCTAATTCTGGAGAGGACTCGAAAACACGGATAATCCAAATCATCAAATTTCTACTTGGTTGCGAATATAATATCATATTTGTAACACAAATTTTTGTTTCATGGTTTTAATACTTATTATTCATTAAGAAAAAAACCTTATCTTCTTCACTTGTAATATCATTCTCATTATCTTTCTTTCGAGAACAAAATAAGGATATCTGCAGCATCCATACATTCAAAAACTGGATCATTTAAATCATGATCGAGCCACTCATCGAGGTTTTCCCTATCCAAATTTATCCACATCATTTCTCTTCAGAATGCATTAATCTGTTCCCAAGAATCTTTCTCCATGATCAAACAAATGTTTCTGGCTTAAATTTTGACCAAGATATTGTTATTTTGTGTATAGCATCCAATATCGAATTTTTTTCCAGAAAATGATCAAGTTGTCATCTTCCTCAACAAGAATTTTAAGAAGACTGTGACGATAAAGACTTACTTTACCAATCCACAAAAGTTTCATTTTATGTATTTCTGATGCGTTTCCAGTTTCCAATCACTCCGGGTCCTTTTTCACAATCTTACACTCGTTATGATATCTGCCTCGTGTAACAAGTTTTTCATAATAATTGCATGAGAACTGGAGTTTATTTTGATAGATAAGACACAAGCATCATCCATAATATTTGAATAATTTATTTAATCTTGACCTGTGTAAATAACACCCTTATGTACTGTTTAGAAATTACCTCATTATCCGAGTATCTCCATGTTTTTTTACTATTTATGTTCATTTTTTTGTGTGGGTCTTATAATCATATAAGAAAAACAAAATTATTTAAATAAAAATAATTAATGTTTTTTATGCACAGATAATCCGCAAACCGGATAATCCGCACCCGGATAATCGAGAGTACACTGTATTTGGATTTTTGTATTTATGTCAGCAGATTAGGTACATATTCCATGCATAAAGTGCAAGAGAGAAATGGATGAAGTTATAAAGCTAGACTAAGAATTCAAAATATCAATATACACTTAAACCTTTTTTTGTGCGGTAGATGCGCGGAAAATCGCACAAAAAGAAATCGTACAAAAAAGCTATGACTTACATAGAAAAAGTAAAATTGCGTTCTATGGATTTTAAAAACCGCATAACTTTGAAACAGCTATATAAAATATATCCAAAATCGCACAAAAAAAGTTTTCTATATGACTCAAATCGCTCTCTTCTTCAGAAAAAATATTATACTCAGTGTCAATGTCATCATTGTTCTGTGTAGATGACAGTATAGTCTCTAACTCAAAAAAATAAATCACAAACTAGCGACTGTTTAAAAAACATCCAGTCAAGTCATTTTTTGGCCTGATTTTGTCACAGTTAATTTTTTTTTAAATAGTTGAGAAATAAATTTTGACATTAATCTGGTAGGAATAATATAGGGTTATATAGAAAATATTCGTACCCAGTTTGAAGTTAATTAATTGATTAAAGCTTGTGATATGAAGTCAACCATGTAGAAAAAAGTAAAAAAGAAAACAAAATAATCGTATCTATCGTAATTCAGCGATAGCAGATGTAATAGGATTGACACAGTCCCAAATTATGTTTTTTTTTCCAAATTTCGGTCAGCGTTGATGATTTATTTCCATTTTTATCCAAAATATTTCGATACGAACTCTTTATGAGATTAAAAAAATTGCTTTAAAAAAACCGCATAACTTCGAAATCGCACAAAAAGAGGTTCGAGTGTAATGGGAAATTCTTCAACGTTATATTTAGATCGACGACTTCATTTTTTGTAATAATGCAATTGAACTGTGTAAATCAATGTCTACTATATTTTTATGTAACATATTAATAGAAAATAATTTCAGGTTTAAAATATATTTTTAAAAATGGCGATCAATGAAAAAATATGATAGGGTTTATTCAACTTATAGCGCAATAATTTGAGTTTACATCTGAAAAGCGACGTCTTTATGTAAAAATATGTTACTTTTTGAAACTGTATGAATGAAAAATTAAAGTAAAGGCTTTATGGGTTGGATATATATGTACAAGAATAGTTACATATTTTACCTATTATTCAGATTCGAAGAAAACGTGTTATATGAAATATTCATGGGATGGCGCAAGGATTGTCATATGTGGTTCGGAAATATTTAGGACACGTTTTAAAGTCGTATATATGTGAATCTAATTGTGATTTTATTATGAAAATGCAATGGATATGCAAATCATTCGCAGATTGAAAAACGAGCCAAATGTTCATCTCTGAATTGCAAATGGTTAAAACAAATTCAACGTCGGAGAGAATATTGATTCAAAATGGTACGCAGTCATCCATAGCATTATTATGCAAGCGGGATATATCGAATGCGAATCTATAAATTGAGAATTGTCTACAAAAATATCTTCTGTGAGAATTATTGTGATTTTGATATATTTGATTAGGGTTGGTCGATGCTCTCCAGGGACGCTAAAAATGGATTGAAAGCCTCAAATAGTTTGTAATAATTTTGGAAATGTACTTACTTGTCTCTGAGCAGTAGATTGTCGACAGTTCCGGCAAACAACAATACAGAACTTAGGTATACAGTGGAAGTGGTGAGGATAGCGCAAATGGTTCCCACGGGGATACTTTTCTGTGCGTCTGCCAGGTCTCCGGAACGGTTGGATCCGGCCATAATGCCTGAAAATGAGAACATATCGATAACAGAATGGAATAATTTAATATTAAACCTAGATATACAGTACAGTAATGCTCCGGGGCCTGAAGAAAGGCTGTGATTAAGGGAACAAAGGCTAAGTGCGAAATGGATATTCATCCTCGACGTTAGCAGACACATTAGCTACATGCTCGCATCGTGATAAATTTTAGTGGCCGAGAAACTTTGCACTTTAAAATTTATTAAACGACTTTGGATTGAAGGTGAAGTTTGTTTGTAACATTGTTCCGAAATTAATTTAGCACAAAATTACAATTCTGTACTTGTGTGTTTCTTCGGGGAAAAGTATACAACGCAGTTTTGTTAAAGTGATGACGCGCCTTCTCTTTCGCACGCGATCGAACCGAACGCGCGCGAAAGAGACGCAGCATTACAGTGTTAATCACTCCTCGTAGAATATTAATATTCGATGAGGGTATTACATAAAAAGCAAAATGTGAATATTAAATGTTAATAGAAAATTATAATTTTTATTAATGTTAATGATTTTTGAGCTTTCAAAATTTCAATTTTAATCCGTATCTATCAATTAATCAATATTAATTTGATATTATGAAAGCATAATCAAATTACTAGCTAGTTTGGAGTTCCTCGGTGTTTTGTAAAGAATATAGTTATTAATAAAGCTATCCTTTGCGCAATGAAGATTTATATATAAAGCCTCCTTTTTCTTCATGGTTGACATCATATTTCTAGTTTTAATTGATTAATTAACTTTAAACTGGGTACGAATCTTTTCTATATAACCATCTATTACTCCTACCACTAAAAAAAACGAACAACATAAGGCCAAAAAATGACTTGACTGATTTTTTTTTGAGTTAAAAGGACTATAGTGACATCTTTACTAATTATGAATTATATTATTGGAAAGAAAAAATCTACACAGAACAATGGTGACATTGATACTGGGTATACAATTTCTTCAGAAGAAGAGAGCGATTTTGATTCATGTCGAAAATCGCAACGAAAATTATCATACAGGGATAATAATTTGTAATTAAAATAATTAGTATTTCTCTAGTGGATATCTGGCATTTAAGATGCTAGATGTCAGATATCCTTAAAATTTTATCAATGATGCAAGAAGATGATAAGAGCGATACGCATGGCTTGATTATTAAAACTTTAACGTGTATGGTAGGGTGACCGTGTATTTACCAGCAATTTGATTCAGAAAGAGCACTCTTGTACGTTGAGCTCGGAGAAAGACAGATATGTCGTGGGCGACATGTTGGGCGACGAAAGTGTTTGTCCGCAATGCTTGTCTACCCGGCTTAACCCTTTTTGAGTAGTGAGTTAATTTAAAATCTTCATAGTCGTAGATGCTATATTTGCTTGTCCGCTACTTATCATCTGTACAAATCCACTTAACTGTCAGAACCGCAACAGCGCGTATGACGCTTATATTTAACACTCTTAGATAGTTGTCATTTGGAAGACATTCGTAATGTTAACATTTGCAAGTCGTTATAAAAATACGTAACAATGAGACGCAGTATTCGCTTTTCGGAGATTTTGGACACTTCGGAGACGCACATATCTGGAAGACGCAGCGATGAATGAGTTAAATAAACACTTTTGCATAAACAATACACCTAACAATTTCATACAAATTTGATAATGCGTTTGCTGTTTTTTTAAAATCTATATCCATTGGCAAGGTATTTAATGGTAAGTATTAGTTAAATTGACCTGAAAGTCAATTTAAATGAGAAATAATATAAATCTCTAATTTTTCGAACATTCTAAATCTTTATTACTATCATAAATTTACAGTATAGCGGGGGTAAAAGTATAGAACGCAGTTTGTTAAGTTTGATAATGCGCTATCTCTTTTACGCGCAATGCTTTAGTGTGCGTGCGAAAGAGATAAATACATGAATATGATTAAATTCAACGTTTAGATATATAATATACATATATATAGAATTACAGATAAATATTTGAATTCGAAGTTAAATATATTTTAGCATTGAGCAATATTTAAAGAGCGCCTTGGCGAATTTCCTTTTTTCTCAAGTTATAATCCGTTTAATACCGAAGCAACAAACAGCGTTCAACTTTTCAGCGCAAAGTAAATGGGATTATTAAGAAAAAAAAATTGCGGGATGTTTGGGGGAGATTTTGAGATAATAATCAGGCTTGACTGATCCAGTCCAGACTTAATCTCGACTTGATTCTATTATTCTCGAACATCAAAAAACACTCCGAGGAAGCGCCATGACGTCTTTAAATATGAAATTTAAATTTACGCACATTTTTCCAGATGCAAATACCATTGCATCGTTGGCTAGCGTAGCGAAGACTTCTGAATATTAATCGAGCTCTCGAGGAGTGCATCTTTTCTTATAATGCTGCAATATTTGCATATAGATTTGATAATATAGAATGGATGACGTCTGAACGTGGAGTTGTTACATGGAATGGCTTTAATTAAACTCAGGGATTATAAAGTTGACGCTGTGGAGGTGCAGTGAAATGTAATCGATATTGCGTTTGAGTCTTGATTAAATTGCATAATCTGCCATATATCGTCGGGATAATTACTATTTAGCAATTAATTTGGCAGACGAGACTCTACTAATTCCGTGATATATTGAACAATGTGACATTTTGCAATTTAACGTGCGGTTTAATTCTGTAGTAATTCGCTAGATAAAATTTAATATATCTGCATTCATTAAAAAATATGATTCAATATAAAAATAACGTATAGATTTAGAGGTTTTATTTACGAGGCATATCCCGAAAGTAAGTGTACTAAATTTTTATATCTTGTTAGAAAAAGTGCATTTGAAAAAAAAAAAGAATATTGTTGATACACTTGATTTTTCAACATAATCGCCATTTTGCTCAATGCATCTGGTGAGCCGTGGGATAAGCTTCTTTATGCCTTCCTTGAAGAACTCTCCCGTCAGCTCCTTCTCCCACTTTAGAACCTCTTTTTGCACCAGCTCTTCGGTTGAAAATTTAATTTGAAAGCTCCAAGTCAAAGGAATACGGAAGGAAGCTCAAAATATTTCAACCAAATAAGTCCAAGAGTGCCTTGGTGGCTAAGGCTGTGTGAGGACAAACATTGTCGTGCAATAAGCACACTTCTCTCGTCAGTATAACCCTCCTTTTGTTTTGAATACTTTTTTGAGTTTTTTTAAGGTCTCATAATATTGTTGTGCATTGATGGTCTCTCCCTGAGGTAGAAATTCGACCAAAATGATGCATTTTCGGTCCCAAAACATTGAGGTCATGATTTTTTGCCCGAAATTATGGTTTTGTATTTTTTGGCAGATGGGGAATTGGTGTGACACTATTTCACGGCTATTTTTTGACATAGATGTATAATGAGCCACCCAATTTTTATCTCCATACACAATAGAGCTCAAAAAATCCTCACTTTCCAATTCAAGTCGCGCAAGAAACTCGCGGACGCTATTGACTCGCTCACACATGGCGAGATTTCTTTACGGCATCTTTCACGTAACTGGACACTATAACGTGAATTTACGTACTTCCGTATTCCCGCTATGCTTATTTTATAAGGAGATTCCCCTCTACCACTCAATATGAGCAAAATTTAAAAAACAAAAAAACACAGCCTGTTATTGCCACAGTACACTTACTTTCGGGATATCCCTCATATATGACATCGTACAAAATGTATTTTTACTCTGGATTAAATTTGTTGTTTGAATGATTCATGATCGAAATCATTACATTATTAACGTATATTTTACAATTCAAGTGTTAGAATAATGGTTAAATCTTATCCCAAATATATTCTATTTATGTTTCTTGCTTCGAGTACAATTCTAGCATAATCATTTCATATGCTTCCACACATCAGCAAGCCCATAAATTATTATTTCTTGGGGTTAAATCGAGTTTAATAATATAACTCCGACATACGAACACTTATAAATGATCAAGATACACTTATCATCTTGATCATTTATAAATGAAACATAATGAAATGACGCAAAAGAGAATTAATAGTAATGTTGATACCAAATACTTTTCATGTATTAAAAACATTTATAGATTTTGTTACTAATTTTTGAAACTTGAAATCAGAATGTGATTGTTGTTTTATAAGATAAATCTTATTTTCTGTTATTATTCTTAATATTTTTGCAATTGCCAAGTATTAGTACGAATTTCTCTGAAAGCTATTATGTCCCTATATATATATATATATATTCGAATCCCTGTTGATTTATATATTCTAACAAAGTGTCAACACATGGTAGTGCTATCCTATAAGGAATACAATTTGTAACTTCTTCACTCTCATCTTATCCTCTTCTGAGACTTGATTTATAGAATATACGTTGTTTGGATATTTTCGAACACATCCCGATGTAGCAATAACAACATATTGTTTATTTGATGAAAATAATTTTTCATGCGCAGTTTATTGACATTCGGATATTTGAGAGATTGTTTGTAATGTTAAAATATGATGACTTAAACATAAAATATACATTCAAAATAGGATTCTATCGTAATAGAAGTGATTCTTAATCAAAAATTATATCGGTTGTCATAGAATATGCCAAAATAAATGAAATTTTGAACTATAAATTAGAGAATTTTTTGATAGAAAATGACCGCCGATCGACGGCGGACGCGCCCCCAATAACGGGAGGGGGCGGGTTCTTAAATCCTCCACGACAACGATCAGGATATGTCAGGCGACACCAAAAAGGAGAGCTGCAGGGAAAGATTCGGGATAACAAATTATAGCTTTCTATGTTGCAAACTGATGACACGTGCCTCGCGACGATCGCGAGGCACGTGTCCTCCATCCGAGGCGGCGATCTGTTGCGGGACCAAAATGTACGTCGTCCTCGTCCCGAGGCTATTTCTTCACTCCTTATTTATTTCTTTGCTCGCCTTTCGGTTAATCCGGGCGGTTCTTAGTTATAAAAAGTATAGACAGCTTAAAGCCGACCAAACTGTCGACGACAGAATATTTTGGTTCACGCAACAGTATAACATTCCAAAACTTTGAAAAATCCGTCATTATTAAAGTATTTTGAATAAATTAATTTTGGTATTGTAACGCGGAAGAAAATTCTTGAAAAACTGTTTCGGATTTTCTATTTCCAAATAGAGATTTTTGCAAAGGAGTAGTGGTACTTGGATGATGACGGCAATTCCAATCTCCCATGAGGTGTCATCACATCAGCGACGAATTATCAAAGCATCAGCCAACTATCGAAATAGCGGCAGATTGTCAAAAGGGCGGCGTTTTTCAAAAACGTTAGGATTTTTCAACGCAATAGACGGCATTAAGCCGGGAAAAAAATGTTAATTAAATAAATACGATGCCGATTTTTCAACATTTTATTGATCACCTGCCTCATTTCGACTTCTATCACCGAGTGAATTAAATCATAAACGTGTTCCGTCGTTCATCGCAGCCGACTCGTTTGTCGAGACCATTGTTACAAATTGCGCTGCGATCGATTTCGCAATCGATCACGCATTGCTCTGAGATGCCTTCAACAGCGGGTTCGCGTGTGAACAACGCGACCTTCAAGTCGCAGCGACGAAGATAACGACCCCCATATGTCAGACGGGACCCTGTGTTCCCTACAGTATATTTTCTTGTTGTATTTGGAAATAATTTAAGTTTATTTATTGAAATCTAGTTTTAGATATTGTATTAATTTAAGATATGTGTTAACGACATGAAGTGTATTTCCCATAGTTAGCTTGGTAGGATTTGTATTAATGGTTGTTCTAAAGTCACGAATGTAAAGTTCACATTGCTCGAGGTTCTTAATTTTTATTAGATCTTTTAGGATATAATTAGTTAGCTTAAAGTTGTTCGCTAGGAGTTTGAATACGCACATAATAAGGCGCCTTTGATTAAACACATAAACTTCTTAACGTATTTAAGGGATTGTTGTATCTTCAAAAGCAAAGGTCTCATTTACGGCGACGGATTGTTGAGCACCCCGCTTAAGTAGTTTTAGTGATTTTCAAGTAATTAATTACATCAACCGATATTCGCAGCGAGGCAATAAAATTAAATTACGTAACGAGAAAATGTGCTTCATAATCTTACGGGGAAACGACAAAAACGTCCTCACGTGTCCTGATTAAGGCGGCGTTGTGCGCAGGCGCGTAGCCTGCCTATTCCGCCGTGTATGCAAATGAATCGAAATGTCAAACGATGTCGTAATTTACTGGCACGTTAAAATAATGTCATCAACTCTAATACTTTCATGCTAATGTTAGGGCCAAAATTAATATGCGGAAAACCTAACGCCGCAAAGGGGTGGATGCCACGGGGGGTGAATAATTAAACCGTGTCATGAGCATTATGGAGCCGCATGTGAGGACTGACGTGTATTTCGCGATAAACAAAAAATAATCGTCGGACCTGACGAAGCGTCGTGCGCTTAAAAAAGTTTTGCTGGATTATCGAGGACAAAGGAAGTGCTTTTTTGAATCCTTTTATTCCCAACAGCGCGACTTTCAACGGTGTAGTCCTTCATGAGCATACGCGTCAAAATCCTAGATAAAAATAGCCTTAATTAAAAAATGTGGAGTTTCATTATGGCGGCATAGAACTTTAATTAAATGTCTGCAGGGCGTTTGCGACGCACCGGTGTGATTTTAAGCTCAGAGGGCTAAACGAGATCATTTAAAATATTCCCTCTGGAGGTGCATCCTGGACTTAAATAATTTATCATCCACGACGGATATTTTAATGCCTCGGCTCGCTACTTAAGCCAATTGTATATACATAATACCACCGTTTTTATTTTATGTTCTAAATTGAACAAAGCCTTATATACATCTTCGATTTTATAAAACAATTTTAAGATTAAAGAGCGAATCGAATGAATACAGAAGACGAAAACTCACTCAATTTAATTCCTAAACGTTTTTATGATCATATCGTCATTTTGATTAAAAATACATTTTTATTGTCAGACGTGGGTAATTTTCTTTGAAAACTGATTAAACGTTAAACGTTTATTAAACTAGAATAGCATCCAGAAAGACTAACAACTTCACTGCAGACAACCCTTTTCCTCTTCATCCCCTTTTTTAATTCTTTCCTGCGGGTACGTATTGAGATTGAGCCCTGCCCTGCTCATCATTTCAAATTAAGTCATTAGCGATAGCACGTGCTTTTTGTTTTTCCAATTATACGTACTTCTTATATCTCTATCTCAATTATACTCTCCACCATGCTAAATGGATGGTTAAAGCTATGTGTTACTTAATTTTCAAAAACATCAGTTTAAACTGTCGAAAAAGGAAATGAAAACAGTGAAAGATATTTGTCTTTTCCCAGTCATAATATGCATAAAATACTTGTTTCAAGCCTCTTTTGGATATTCAGCACCAATAAACGACTTACAGTTATTAAAATATCTTGTATCCTTTGAAAATATAAACCAAACAATTGCCAAAGTTGCCATGAAAAAATACTGGACCATTTATGATACTTGTCTGAAGAGTCTTTTGTCTTTTGCATTTTTGACGACGAACTTTCAGTTAAAGATAAGCAAAATATGATAGATGCAATAAGAATCGAAGGTATAGAAGATTGCCGGAAAAGAAAAAGCAAATAAGCATACTTTTGAAACTTTGCATTTGAAATTTTTACAACATGACAAAGAAATGAATGGATTTTTGCTTTAAAAAATGCACACAAAAACTCTTTCGCTGTTCTTTGTTTGCTGTGGATAATTTATACGATATCCAAAGACCCATTCTGTTAAGCTTGCCAATAAATTTCAAATGGTTTTGAACATTGGTCCTTGGAGCTCCATGTTTCTGAATTAATTCTGTGATGCATTTTTCGAGCTTTACTTTTATAACTTAAACTTTTGAAAGTAGCTTTGATATACGTTTAGTGTTAATATTTCAGTTATCAGCTTGCCAAACGATAAAAAGAATCATAAATGCCTGTTCTATAATATTCGCTAAGTGTGATTCATAAAATGTTTAAATATTTAAAACTGTTGTAATCGTAAGAATAATAATTTCAACATGTTTTTCTTTCATCATATAAATTTAGGAATAATGTATCCTACATACTGTCAAATACTATATAAATATTTTATTTATCAAATAAACATTAATATTTTCAGTCGATTTCATCATAACGTCAAGTCCTTCTTTTATATAGGACTTCATATCCGATTTCAGATATTTGAGACTATCTCTTCAATCAACCTTAAACATTTCTCCCAATTTTGAAATAGCTCTTAGACTGAGCCTCGAATTATATTTCCAAGATATTCCATTTTCTTCCGTTTAATGGTTTGGCTATATCATGGAAAGAATTTGCTCCTTGGAAACATTCTTAATTCATGGAATTCAGCATATGTATCAAAGATACAACTCGAATGCTTCAAGTTATATTTATTAAAGATCATGTCTCACATACTTTTAATAACAAGACTCTCAATCATAGAACAAACAGCAGTTTTGAATTTAAGTTGTACATTTACAAAAAACGATAAAACCTAATCAAAATCGCTGTAAATTTTTATTTTGATACTTAAAATCAGAATATCAAAGAAGACATCGCAATCAATGAGTGATTGGAAAGCATGAAATTTTATCAATACAAACGATCTTAAAATGAAGAAAATATTGTCCATGAAATATTATGGATTCTTCATATCAACAAGAAGACGTATTCAACGATTGGTCATGAAATTTTGAAAAATGCTATTATTTCAGCCAGTTAAAATTTTGCGTCATGCAATATTATCGCCCAAAATGTGCTTTGATCATATTTTTCATAAATTAATATCGTCGACCAATTTTAGTCTCTCTATTGTTTGAATTTATTAGACATCCATTCAAATTGTGGTTTCACTGTGATGGTGCAATATTGCATTTAACCAGAGGAACCGTGTCAAAATATTTATGTTAATTAAAATAGAAGGAGTAAATGAACTAACCGCACATTAGTAACTAACTAAAATAAAATATTGCATTGGAAATTGATATCATAGTCAAATGATCTGATTTGTACAAATTTACAAAGCGATCCGTATAATTGGTTTGAATAATTCAAAATTTATATGTTTGTGCATATACTACCAAGCGTGCAAAATATATTTTATGATGGTTAAGCCAGGCTTTATAAAATGATCATAAATAATTCAATTTTCGTTCCCAGCTTACAATCTGATGCAGAAATGGATGGATTTATCCGCCGTTATTTTTATGCTATGGTTAATTTATTTGATGTCATAATATCTAAATTTATACAAAGGCTCTTCTCTCAATCCCTAATTCATCATTAAATTAGTATATTTTCAGGGAAATTGCTCCTGATTCATATCGTATTAATCAATTTAAGTCCTGTTATCTTCAATATATTATAAATTATTTATTGATAAAAACAACCATATAATTTTGTGATCATGTTTATATTTCAACCCCGAAAAACCCGCTGACGCCGAGCGAATATATGAAAAAAATATTAAGTCGGACCCTGGATAAAAATGGAGTGCTGTGTGAGCCGAGCCTATGAAATTTTAATGTGCAAATCGCGAAACTTTCACGGATCGTCCATTATTTTTAAGTGACTTTCAAACTTTCAGCGGTTGCAAAATGAATATTTATACGTATTTTATCGTAGATTTTTTCAGAGGCAAAATATGCCACCGAAAGATTACAACGAGAAAAGAGTGAATATTAAAATTGATAATGTCGCACTCACCGGTGACGGAGGGGAAGAAGATCCCGATGAGGATGGTGAAGGTGGTGGTGATGTCGGCGTACACTTGGTTATAGGTGGATCTGTCCATGGCCTCGATGTCTTGGGGATCTTTTCCGTATGAGATGAATTGTCCCAGTTCCAGGAAGGAGTCTGCCAAATTGTCGAAGAACACTCCGCTTGCGAGACCCTGGCGGAAGAATATTGTAGTTAAATCGCTTTGTCTCCACAGGAGACAAAAAATTACATTGTGTTTTCATCCCAAAGATGAGATAATAAATCTATTGTGTAAAATGTATTTTCTTCTCGATTGTGTAAATATGTTATTATGCTGCCTTCAAATATAATAAATGTGGTCCTTTTATTTTGGGAATCCATGTTTGTATTCGAGAAGCGGGTTCATCAGGAAAATCTTTGAAGTTACCTAATTTATGAAAACAAAGAAGCTTTATGCTTTCGTACATTTTTCGGATGGATAATCTTCTTTTATAACACAGCTCTGAAAAACACGATTGATTTTTCTTCCGTCTATTTTAGAATAGATGTCTAGGTCATTCGAAGCCTTAAATAATTATTGTTCCATGAAGTTATTTAAAAGTATATTTACCTTAATTCCTCTTACGATGCTGACATTGTGAGTCATGTAATACGGATCACAAGTCTTGTTAGGGCAGAATAATTCGTGAAGCGGTCCAGTGGCATTTTTGGTACAATTTTCCAAAGCTATATCCTTAACTAGTCGTCTTCCCAAAACACACATACTGCAAAAAGAAAATAAAACCATGTTAAAATTAGGAATAATTTATACATCCCTAATACACGACCGATATCAATTTTAGTCCTCAATGACTATAATACATTTCATTCAAAAAACATGATTATTCAGATTATAGGAAACTTTACGAGAAAATTGGTTCGAGCACAAACGGAATCAATTTTTTGCCAAATATTGCGAAACTTTTTGCTCTATAGTTGAGCTTTATATTTGGAAGAAAGTTTTTTTTATATAAATCGTTGAATTCATTAGAATACATTGAGGAGCGTATTCAATAACTTTCATCTTGGTAATAAGAAATAGAATATGAAGCATAAAACGTATTCGATAAGCCATATTTTTAGCCATCGAAAATATTTGGCAAGAGGGTTGTGTTTTTATCTCTATCATAAACAACCAACCCATTTTCGTTATCTAATTTACAATGTTGTTGCCATATCGTCAATTTGGCCAGTCGTATGGCATATTGGCGTATACATGCTTATAACCGTGCATACAATTTAAATACTGTGAATTAATATACATTTTAACGTACTTCTTCATAAGGAGGTTTATCTTAAATATTATAATATGTTCTTAAATTAAATAAAAATGTTGTAAATTTGCATGTAAACTAGATATAACTATTTCGTAGATTCAAGGATCAAAGTATATGTTTTCATGAGAACATTCGATAAAATGATGTGAATTTAAGTTAATTTTTGCTTAAATATATTTTCAAGATTTGGGAACAAATAAATTATAAATTGCGAAAATAATGTTTATATTACAAACAAACTCGATACATCAGAAGTATTAAAATAAGCTTGATTTCGTGATTGAACAAAAATAAATATATAGATGGTTATTGAAGTTGGGCAGGCGTATATATAAATGATTGATTTGCAATGTAAATTTAAATCTAATTTTAAAAGAATGATAATTTCACCCCTTATTCATAACTTGCATTGTTAGGAAATCATCAAATAAAAATAAATCAACCCTGCGAAAATTTCCATTGTGATTTTGCGAAATCTGGATTTGAATCTGGAACAAACCTTTGTATTTATTTGAATCAAAATTTTCTTTAGGTTCGGGAACAAATTGATGTATAATTCAATAAAATGTTTATTTTTTCAAAGGAGATTAATCACAAATAATGATTGATGGATAAGGGCAAAGAAAAGTGATATCGCACTGTAAGTTTTTCATCGAATCTGATAATTTATGGGATCGCTTTAATGGAAAACGTTAAAATCGAAGAGGGATGCTTTTTATGAAAAACAAATTAATATCTTTCGCTTAGTCCGCACAACACGTTCAATACGTCTTCGATGAATGAAAGGCAGAATACTCAGAATTCAATTTCATCCCCGAGTATTTATTTTCATTTTAGTTCCTCCGGAACCTTTCACTCGAATCCTTCGCCGTCCTCTTTTTCTTTTAGGCGGAAATCTTTATTAAATCTTTTGATGTGATACTCTTACCCTTATCTGGAGTATTTCGTAATTCAAGTAAAAGTGTATAAATTTAAAGCGTCTCATTAGGGGCAAAAAAGGCTCCGGATGAATGAATCGGTATCAGGTAAATTTATAGCGTATTAAAATATTTTTAGCGATAAACGTTTTGTTGAAAGTCCTTCGGTGTACAAAAATTAATTAATGGATCCTGGATGTGACAGCTCATTTACTTGGGGCTGAAGGACGTCCGAAAAAATAATAAATAGACAATAACTTCGGGCTCAATTTAATCTTTGATACATGCTGCACATGAAGGATGAAGGGTGATTAATAATTATAATTTCCCCCCTTTTCAGTCTTGTTATTGTGGCATATTCGATTTATTGGATGTAGTCCATCTCCATAGATTATTCCATAGATAAATTTCATATATGACTTAAATTAGGTATTGTTTGATATGTTAATTTTTAAAAAATAATGATTTTTATTACAAATCTGATATTGATTTGCTCGATAATATCCCGGTAAAATAACTCTCCAAAACAATATTCCCGATAAGGGTCGAAAAACCCACCCTCTATGCCGATCCTCGCTTAAAACCCCTAGCATAATTATGTTGTTGCCAATATTAAATAAATATTTAATCTGTAAACGGTCGGTAAAAAAAGGTAATTTTTCATTGTATCCGAATGTTTGCGTTCGACGTTTACTAATGAACTCGCATTCAGAGCAAATGCTGGATTGTACATAGGCAGAAATTTTAGTAAAGCCAACAATTCATGACACACCCTTTTTTGTCACACCGCAGATTAAATGTCGGAGGAAAACTCGGTCGCAAAAAATTGATTCCAGAAAATATTGCTAGCATTAAATTCGATTCCGACAGAATGAATGGCGTGATTGAAAATTGCTGCACTGCCACAAATGCAGTTGACGATGATAATTTGAGCGGCGTATTCAATTTACCACTTGCAGTTGATGGCTGTGCTTTTTGACAGCGGGGTTGAAATGCATTTCTGACATAATAGATGGAAACACCACCATTAAATTATATTATACTTGCTAATGAGTCTGTCGGAGTCATGATAGATTTGCCAACTAGCATCCCCATCCATTGTCCCTAAAGACTCCTGTTTTACTATTCTATATTATCATCAGAGACTTAATAAAAATATTTTCAAATTAGTATAAATCTAATACTTAATTTAAACTGTTTTAAAGAATAAAACCAATACATTTTATTAGTAGTTAAATGTGTTTTCAATTTTGATGAGTTTTTAATACCAATTCCCAAAAGCATACAGATGACATGCATCAGAAGATGCAATTAAATATAAGTCTATATAATAAATAGTTTTTCGCTTATCATATATTCTCCCGAATGAAAACATGTGGGAATTCAATTGTATAACAGATTTACCACCGCTGCAATAAACGGATTTAATAATTGGAACATTCGATAATATTCTGCTGAAATGGAGCTTTCATTTTGTGCAGACTTAATTCAATTTTGAATCATATAAATTTGTAAGCTGTTTGAGTGAGATTTTACTTTTGTATCAAAAATATTATTCAACTCATTATTGAATATGGTCTTTTCAGATAAGAAAATATAAATGATCTATCAAGTTTTCAATCAGAAAAATAACTGATGAATTGAAGCAATGGTTGACTCAAATAAAATCAAGATTGGCTCGGGTCATGATTTGGACTTTGCTTTTTTTGCAATTTTTCATATAACAAATTTGTCGATACTGCGTAATTACGAGGCTTTTTCATCTTGTATATCATATTAAAATGATTTGATTTACAACCCCGTAATAAAAGGTGCGAACCCACTAATTGCTATCGGTCGCAAGGAAGGGCCTTTACGACCCGATAGAGATTGTAGAAAACTCCGGGGATGCATTTCCCCCCAAAACTTGTACAAAAAGCCCCAAAATAAGAAGGAGTGATTACAAAGTTTCCATGTCCAACCGGACCGAGTTTCGGACCACTAACACAACAAAGGAACGCCTCGCGATCGGACGCCATGCCCGAACATAGTCTGCGTTCATGAACGGATTTCCGCATGGACACTCCGAAGTTGTTAAAAGCCCAAACCTAACCAACGAGGCCCTAAATCACCCGTGTCCTGTGAGTAACTGAGACGTACAGTGATTTAGATAGTGAATTTAGATACATTTATGTTGAATGAAATACTACCCTTTTTAGCTGATTCAACCTTGATCGTTTGAACTTAATCGTTTGAACCAGAACAAGGAGCCGAGAACTAACTTTCATAGATGAAATAATAAAGAGTAAAAATATCAAACGTCAGTATTGAGACATAATTGAAAATAATTGAAGAATATGCGAGAAGGAGTTGAAATACGGTCCTTATTTACAATCGAGCGAAAAGTATACGAGCCAAAAAGACAATGAATTGTTAAAAAGTCGTTATCACAAGGAAAGTATAGCCTTTGAGTGTAACAGTAGGGCTTAGAGCAGGTTAGCCAGGGCTAATAAAAGAGGCTTTTTCGCATGGAAGGGCTCGTTTATAGCTGGAATCGCAAGTGACCCAGGCGCAGTTAGTTTTATACGCTCGAGCTGAACTCCTCGCAATCTACTTATACTAAAAAAGTGCCCCCCCCCCCTTATCATAAAAGTTAAATTTAACCGGGCGAATTTTCTCCGAAACATAAATTGGAACGGAGGCCACTCTTCGTCTTGCTTCCGCCCTCCACCATGGCGAATGAATAAAGATGCTGAGATATGAATATTTAAATAAACTTTAGCCGGGAGTTTTACGTTTGTCGAACAAATGGAATTGTATGCTTAATGCGATATCAAAGGAGGATCGCACTTGACTTATTTTGAAAGCGCTCTAATACAACTTTGCGAAAAACACCTCCTCTTTGATGTCATAAACTTTTAAGAAGTCATTAAAAATTTGGGCATTTCACCTACCCAAAGGTGGCTCAAGATCGATGACATTTAATACAGTAAAATTTCTGAATTAAAAAGGTTAGCAACTTAACTTTTGTATACATGTTTGAGATTATTGAAAGTCGAGGATACAGTAATAAAAATGTCTACGCAATCAAACATTACATTTTTAGCCCAGCCTTAACGGAATCCACATCCAATGAAATTACCACAATTAACACTTTATATGACATTAAAAATACCTGACGAGTTTTCAAAAGCACCAAGAGATCAAATCAATTAAAGATCATATATTACATAGTACCACATGAAGATTTAAATTTTCAGTTCGACCAAAGATGGAATTTCTATTAAATCACAGGGACAGTAGAAGAAATCGATCAACTGACTTTTCAAAGGATTAATTTGTGAGAGAACAATTTAAAAATGGTACAAAAAATTTAATTCCTAAAGCACTTGTTAGTGATGAAGATTTAAAGACTTATCTCATATCTTACTTGAATAGGGAAGTGGGAAAAGTGGGTGTTGCACGAACTGCTAGAAGATCAAAAACTAAGGCGTTTAGAGGTGTATTCTTTATTGATAATTCGTAATAATTCCCTAATTTTTCCCTTAATTTTTAAAAAAATACTACGTCCATATTATTTACCAGATCTATCTCCAATATATTTTCATCTTTTTTGCCTTTTTGAGTACTTTAAGACAGAATGAATTTGAACTTCTGGAATGATCGAGAATTGGAGTAATCTCATTGTTAAGTTGTTCAAGGTATGGTAATCAGCTATTAGTGTTTGTAAATTGATGAATATAATTGATTTTAACTGAATTTGTATTTGATTGTATTTATATAATCACCTATCGACTGATCCATATTCGCACCCATATACTAGATTTTCTGCATTTCTATGATAAGAATATGAAATACTCATTCTTCCAAAATCTAACAGTCTCGATATTTCAGATTGTAATAAATAGGCCAAAGTCAACGATCCATGAACCAACAAACGTGATAATTTTTTATGTTGATGCGACCATATTTAAATTCGACCGACCTATTTTTAAAGCAAAAATGAAATATCGCAAAATACTGCCATCGGGGTAGAAATTTTCAAATTAATCTTTCGTGAAAATTGAAATTTTTCAAACCCCTGCTAAAATAATTTTAAATCTACCCTGCAATATTTTTGTTTGGTTTAAGCTTATTCCTGAGCTTCAGTGCATCTGCACCGTCTGTTTTGTATTATTATATGAAGTTTGGTCGTCGCTCCAGACTTCGTTGAATAATTGAAGCATAATTCCCATTCAAAAAATTGCAAATTAAACTTTACTAGTTTGTCGTGGCCATTTCGTAATATTACCATGGTTCCGAGGGCATACATATGTAAAATTTTAATTTTGCCCGCTTACACAAGTATACAATAACGGGTATTTGAATAAAAATAGCATTTTGAACTATCACGTTGAGATTTTCATTTTTAAAAATGAAGTAAGTTAACCAATAAAAGGAAAAAATAGCTTGAAAAATATTTGACTAGATATGGATATGAAAATTGAGACAACAAGATTAAAACTTAAGAATGAAGTATGCTTAAAAATTGCTTGATATAGAGTAAACCCAAAGTAGGTCTTTACTTATAACTCATTTTTAAAAGGCATAGAAAACACAATTTTAGTCTAATACAAATATTTTAGTATTGTTAGTGGAATTGAAAGAAGTGTTCTTCCGATAGAATAAAAATAATAAAAAACTTGTTGAAAAGTTTATAGTAACGGTTATCTGGGATAGTAAAAATATTTAATTATAGTAAAGAATCGATACTTTGTAAAAGGTCGTCAAAGAAAAAAGACGAGGAAAGTTCTTAAAAGGCTTTCATTGATCAATGAGAGTTTTAACAAATAAATCTTCTACCATATATACCAGTTTTTGCTCCTTCATAGTCGATAAAAAAATTGTTTACAGTTGTAGAAATATTTATTATAAAATACATGTCTATCTGTCTTGAATATTGGATATAGTTATATTTTTACGATGTAAATATTATTGTTTGTCGTACAAAATTTCGAACTTTTAAAGAAGGAGTCTTTCCTAGAGATAAATAGATAGCTAAACTTCCAGCTAATCCTCACCAGAATGATCCATCTCAATTGATGTGCCATTACAAAATCGATCATCCCCATTTCAATCCATCATTATAAGTCCTCTGACGCATTTTCGATAGTTTTTGATCATGCAGTGTACCGAACGTGTACGTTTGTTTTTGAAATTTATTCCGCACAACAAATACTGGGGGCTTTCATAAGGAAAATTGAAAATTTACCCAAGCAATTTTTCGCGATCTTTCAGCGTGATTTCCAAAAAGGGTTGCAGGCAAATCTCTTCAAGTGGATCACGTAGCTTGTGGAATTATTAGGCTGTCCACGTATGTCAGGATAAAACATGCTTGGGACTATCTGATTATTGCTGACCCCTGGTGTTGGGTGCTAAGCAACTCGATTTATTTCGGTTTAGCTTCGGCCTTTTTATATCAATTTCGGTTTCATTGGTCAGCTAGTAGCCGAAGATCAATAGATCGCCTTGATTTTAAATCTAATATCGTGAAAACGAAGCATATCATTTTCGATTCCGGAATTTTTGGCCTTTAAAGTTAGTGAATTGATCAATTATTTTTCATATTTGCACCAATATATTAAAGGAAAATTTGGCCGATTTTATTTGATAATCGCTTGAGAAGTCATTTGATGAAAGTTGTTCAAATGAATAGAGACATTCGATTAGATTCAATGATTAATTAATATCTTAACTCGTTCCGATCCGCTCATTTGAAAAACGTGCCTTCTTGCCGCTTCATCATATCATCTGTATTTATAAAATTTCATATTTTATCACACTAGTACGCGTACCACAAATTAAAGCTATTGTTATATTTATGTTGATAGTTTTTGTATAGACACTTAGAAAAAATTGTTTCAATCTCTTTACTGACAATGCGTCCATCGATGTGATCCAGGCCGGGGGATTTCCTTGGGCGGATGTTTCTAACAAGAACTTCTAGTTCCTCTAAGTTTGGTGCTGCAGCATCTGGAACCATGTCGCACGTTGTAATATCTGCTTCCAATCTGATGGTTCTGTGTGCTGGCGTATCTTTTAAGGGATCGTCATGGGGTAGCAGAGAATCTAATAGATACTCCATGGACTCTCTCATGTCTATGGATATTCTGTCGGTTCTGGGATTTTGTATTCCGGCCAAAATTTTGATTGGCCCGTTGGTAATATAAGCATGCCACCAAGGATCTTCCAAGATTTGTTTCTTTACATAGCTCCTCCAGGATGCCAATTTGGATATCCTGATTATTTTTTTATATGCAGCCGCTCTGAGTTTCTTCTCTGTTGTTTTCCTGATGAGCTCCTCTGTGAGATTATGTGGCACATCATCCAGCAGAGTATTCCTAAGTTCTCTTTTTAGGTGTTGTAGATCTTTTCCGGCCTTTCTTGACCCTCTTCTTGCGACCGGTTTAGGAATTCTACCAATTTTTACTTAAATTCTTAAAAACTCTGTTGTTAATTTGGATGTAATATCGATGCGGCATATTAAAGGAGCGCTTTATGCACGTCTCATCCTATAGCTTGGTTGACGTGCCAACTGTCGCATACAAACACGTTAAGATCATAGCGTCAAAGCTTTCGCATACATGCATGTGATTACATCTCTCACATTTATTATATACGTAACTCCGGTATTAATTGCACCACTTAGCTCATTTGAACCAAAATATTATTGTCGAAATATATTTCAAGAACGTTAATGTCAAAAGTTTTGCTAAGTCACTCGTATTTTCTTGCATGTTATTCACTGAGGAGCTTCATAATTAAGAAAGTATGTTTATGGTAGACAGTAACCGCGAGTAGTAGTGAGCCACGATAGCTGGAAAGACATACATCACGGAGGTACTAAAACAGCAGTACCCCAAGAACCAACGGGAGCATCGTAGAGCGTGAGGGTGGGATGAGGAGTCCGGGAGAGACAGATCGCAGGTGTGAGGAAAATCTTCGGTGTGGGGAGCAATTAAAATGCTAATACCCGAGGCGGTTACCACACCTTCCATTATATCCAGAAGATCCAAAATAATTAAGCGACACAATGATGTGGACCACATCCTCATCTAGGCCTGGAGGTGCGTCCCCCTGCGCTCTGCTTGTTATTAAGAAGACAATATATTAATTTATCCAGCAGGTTTTTATGATGCGACGCACACAAGTGGGCCACTTGGATCTTCAGAAATTTCAATTTTCCGGAACGCGGCTGCGTCATTAAGTCGCTGCTGAAATTCACCACGATATCTCCATTACGTGCCTGAGATACTATCTAATTAAACGAAAAAAATGGCATTCGCTTCATACTTTTCAGATTTCTTTAGCGACCATAATAATGATCTCACAGCGACAAGACTTCTTGCCGTTCTAAATTAATTTAATTATACAATATGCAAATATCCGCCTCCATTAAGGGTTTTCTTCGGTCCAAAAGAGCAGACCCGCTGCTCTAACTTTCTTTAAAAATAATTAAGCTACATGGCCATTCTATGAGTCATAAAATTTAATATCTAGTGATAAAAGCGCAAAGTATATTTAAATGCTTCCAGGTACAGGATATAAAGATAATCGAACGGTTCTGAAGAAATGGTGCTTGAATACTGATACAAACTTATGTTTTCTTCGTTACTTATTATGCTAAATAAGAAAATGTTTCGACGAATTGTGTGTATATTTGAATGCGATATTATTATTGACAGATGCGTATGATAAAAAAATATCAGTTCATCCGAGAAGAAAATAGATTGATATATATAAAGTATTAAAATACATCGATAGATACGAACAATTGTATTCATACTCGATCCTTGATTTGCGCGGTTTTGATCGAACTCTGGCTGGCTGGAAAAGTTCTAAAAGTTGACTCGTTTGTGATTTAATCTGTTATTTTTACATTCAATTTGTGATTATTATTTTTAACACAGTTTTCCTATTTATCCTATGGGTTTTAGATCTAGTTTGAGTCATTTTTATTTATATGATTTCATGCGATTTACCATGAATATCCAATATTGGTCCAAACTAACCCTAAGAATCAATTATGAGGTTAATTAATTACTATTTGTAAAAAGAAAATTACTCTTTAAGGCATTTGCATTTTTTTCTTCTTAAATTCATTGACGCTTAAATGTACTAAATAAACTGAATGCTAAAATTATATGGTTTTATTAATATTAATATTGTAGATATATTGTATTAAATTCAACAATACATAAAATTTTGAATCAACGGTAAAATAAATTTGTGCTGAAGGATTGTTGCAGAAAAATTGATGGGATAGAAACATTGAAGCCATCAGCATTTTTTCATCCCTTATTCTTACACTCGGAAATAAAACGTAGTGAAATAGAATATCTTTTAAACGAAATATCACCAAAATGCAAAAAACGGAAAAGAGCAAATTTGATCAATTGATACTAGAATTGTAACGTCGAACGAAGGATGAATAAACAGTGCTATAACGAAACACGTACGTGCTTACCAAGATTGGTCCGAAATTGATTCGGTGTTTACATAATTTCTCTATATCTGGAGAGGCTTACCTTAATTAATACCCGCGGGATGAAAATAACGTAAATTTAGCATTCCACAAAATTTTTCATTAAAATATCCGCTCGAAACTCGAGGGATGGGGAAGGACGTCAAAAAATAAAACGAAAATCACATTTGTGCCCCTAACGTATTATCATATTGATTAAGGGACGAACAGTTTCATATTCTTCAATTAAGGGCGAAGCTCGACACTTTTTAGGCTCGAATTTATGCCTTATAAAAATTCGAGATTTTTTCATCGTCGGTTCTAATAAAAAGAAAGTCGGCGAAAGAACACCCTATTAGGGCACCGAATCAATATCGCTCGGTTTGTAATAAAAATATACAAAATCTGTTGCGGCGTAAGCAGCAGATGTTGTCCCAATTTTATGTTCGCATATTAGGGAGAAAAAATTGAACTGTGACAGTATATTGACATTCGCAGTTCGTGAACTAAATTTGCCTTTGGAAATACGTTATCGAACTTTTTTTTATTATTAAAATGTGTGGATAAATCTAAAAGAAGCGATAATGGCGTGCGAAAGAAGCGTATCGTGACATTTAATTTGACATTTTGGGCCTCTTTAAAAAGTCTACGATTGAACTCGAAGCGCAAAGATGAATTTGTGAAATAAAACTCGAGTTATCGTCTTTTGATTTTTCACCAACATTTGGTTGTATGATGAATATTTGAATGCATTTTTGTATGATAAGTAAGTCATATATAAAATTCGTAAGAGTCTTTCTGAGACAAAAGCGGCTCGTATGGCCCGAAAACAACAGTTAGTCGAAGATAATGAGCTTTTTGAGAAAGCTAAAGATCTATTATATGCACCTGGAATCATTGGTTGATCGGTAAATCACTAAAACTGATAGTTTTATCGCATTGAAACTTTAAACGAGATCTCGAAACTAAATTTTCAAAATGTTTGCCAGTTGTAGCTTAAAAAAAAATATTGATCGATTTGACTGAAATTTTGAGATGTTTCTCACTATAATATTATCTAGTCAACCAAACTAAAGTTTTAAGGTTTTCATGTAAATAAATTATTTTTTTTGAGTAAAAATTATCGAGAAAATGGTAAAAAATATGAAAGTTTAACTAAAAAGCATACTAAATTTTTAATTTTATACTTTTTTAATTTTTTATAGTTTAGTTGACTGCCTACACATATTAAAAATAAATAAAATATTTCCAGTTTTTATTTCAGTTCAATAGGATACATTCGACAAGTGGTGAGCCGTTTGATATCACGAGAAAAGGCGCCTAATAGAATACCTTATGACTCTGCCATTTTGTTATTTATTTTTTAAAAAATAGAATAAATTAGCACTTTAAGGTTGTAATAAAACAATGTCAAAAATTTAGAATGATACGATTATTTTATCACCATTAAAAAATCATAAAAACGACTCATTTTCGAGCGTCTAAACGGATTGCCCCCCTTAAGTTGCTATCCGATGTAGACGTTATTAACAGAAGACTATTCTAGAAAAATGTTTTTTTTTTTGTACTTTTATTGAGAGAAAATTGTTTGTACTCACTCATTGTATACATTATAGACACGCAACGCACATGTACGTCTAAAAGCAAGCCTATTTTATTATATATTACACAAAACACAGTGCAATCTTTTAGTCAACAATTTCTGTTAACGAATGGGAAAAAAACAACGCATAAAATAAATTTTTCCTAAGAGTCGAGAAGTTTCATTTATATTTTGTGTGTCACAGGTTATAATTGTTAATGGCAACTAATATTTTTCAAGTGGTCTTATTTATTGCATGAAAATGAAATCGACGAATTTATAAATATTTTCTTGTTGGACTCCATAAATACATTTGTTGGAGTTCGGATTTGGAATGTGTACCATTTGTCGGATTAATTTAATGGAACTTCGATAACTCGATGGTTTTTGGCAAACAGTATACCTCGTTCGCATTATATGGTCCGTTGCTGTAGACAATGGATTTTATTACGACGATTCCGATGGCAATAAAAGATACTTCAGATAGCTCTCGGAATATGAGGGATGAATTTCTAATGTGTTGTATTTCAAATACATTGGGTTTATCTCATTTTTGTATGTTTGAATCTGTGATTTATTTCCAGATGAAGGTGCTATGTGTAGATTGTACTAATATCCTAAGCATTAATAAAATTAATCTCGGTCAGTTAAAGAAATAAGTAATCTCGAGCAGTAACGAGGAACTGGAACATAATAATCACGGTGTTATGAGACCCCCGGACTGATGATTACATCCTGGAACATCTTTGTGGTCGTAACTCTCTATAGCTTCGGACTACTATCACGTATCTCTGATGAAGATAAAACGGCAGGGAGTGGAAGACGGAAGCCTTCCTTCCCACGTAATGATGCAATCTCCATCGTTGTTCAAACAGCTCAATTTACCCTCGACATCAAACAACTATAATTGTACATGAACCACAGCAAATAGTCACAGAATAGATTTTCCATGACGAAAAATGTAAAAAATATTTTAATCAAGCGCAATAGGAAAATCCACCCCCGTAGATAAAAGTAGACACGATTCGTAAATTATAACAATTTCGCTAAGCCTCATCGGGTTAACGGCTTCAATAACCTTGTACTTATCGTTCTAAAAAACGAACAGGAGCAGGGATGTCAAAATACACCCACACGGTAAGAATTATGTTTCCCCTCCGGAAAAACAAAATTGTATTAATGAAAAAAGGGACAAAATTTACCTCGCTTTCTTTTGGATTAAGCAAACATTCCCAAAAAAATTAATCTATTAGAGACACACGTGTAGACGCGTAGGTCTTACGCAATGCCACGGAGCCTCAAGAAGTTTCCCTCAAAGGACGAAACGCCATATTTATGATAATGGAGTAATCCAAAATGTGTGCTTAAACGCAAAATAACATTTTAGCTTATACTCATTAAATATTAATTTTATGCTAACAACCATAAAGACTAAAAGACGTCAGTAAACCTCAAGCTGAAACATTTTGCTGGCGTTAATGTCACACCGAACAAGACACATCAAAGATAAAGGGACGGATTTTTTTTTCGCAATAGCCGAACAAACTATACTCTATCTAACAGATGGAAACGCAAATTTAAATAAAAAGTTCACGGATTGTGTGGCCTTTATATCGTCGGACGGATGGGATAAGAGCCTTAAAGTTGATAGAGAACTGCCCATTAATACAGCCTTAAGGGACAATCGATCTTACCGGAACGAAAATACCTTTTATTTGCAAAAGGATGTTTCGATTCTTGGCTAATCCAATGAGAGTATTCTGGTGAACTCGGATTTTGCCATAATAATACGTGTATTTATTGTAAATTATGCTGTGTACCATAATCATATGAAAATATTTATTGAAAACATTTTCATTTTAAACTGCTGTCACCCACAGCAATCTTTATACTTTATTCCAGTCGCTTACATGAAAACTTTTAAGGCTTTGATGCACCAAAAAATGATGAATAAAGCTTTATCATTTTTTATATTTTATTACGTGGTACATGCACCACAGATTGAAAACTAATATTTGTATATCTATCAAGTACGTCCACGTAATAGCATCCAGAAAAATCGTTTCAATCTGGTAATTGATTAAAGAACCATATCGACTTTTCAAAGGAAATATAAATTTGCCAGTTTGTCAAAATTCGCATGAATTGGAATGTGGTAAGGAGATTACAAGTCCTTAAAAACGATTCTCTCACATTGATTTACGACCATAAAATATTTGGTGAATGAAAAGTAATAAAAATTTGACATATACTGTTTTACAGTGTTTTTGTTGTTTGTATATGAAAATTATGAATTTATTATTACAGATTTTTACTTCAAATACTGTTAAATAAATTGGAAATGATGATAGAACTTTCAGGAATGTTTCAAGGACAGAAAAGTTCTAAGCCTATATTAACAATGAAAAAGGTACATCTCTATGATATGATTGATACATTTTGAATTGCTTAAACCTGATCTGATATTTCCAACAGTCAGGCTGAATGAAACGAAGCCTTATATAGCAAAAAAGCTGTAAATTTTAGACAATAATAAAAAAATAATAGATCGAAAAAATTATACTAAGCCTCGTTCTAAAAAATATATGCATGAAATTATAATGGAGCAGAATTTAGAATTTTTGTTCTATCCATTTTATTCAAATATTTATTACGAAATTAAACGTGAATAATGTTAGTGGGATAAAAAAATGTCTGTGATAATTACGACTCTACAGCAATAAGAGTCATTAAATTTTGAACCAAGTTGTATGGAGTATAAAGACGAATATAAAAACTCAGATGCTAATAAACTTTCATGATTCAAAAATTCACAAATAAAAACTTAATTGCGCTTGAGTAATAACAACTTGCAGAGTAAAGTGAAGGATGTGAATAAAAGTAGATGAGTATTAAAAACTACTAAAAAAATGGTTGTAGCTTTTAGCCAAATTAATGATGTAGCACTGAAAGTTCTTCAAAGCCGCTTTATTCACAAGTATTTTATTTTTAAAAACTGTTAAGAGAAACATAAAACGACCCAAACAAAATTGGGTCCAAAATCCAAAAACAAACACTATGCATTATGCATTAGGTAAAGCGGAAAGAAATCGCATTTTTTTGTTATTTGGTCAATTAAATAACTTTCATTGTTATTTATAATCACTCCCTATAGATTAGGTAGCTTTGTAGTCTGAAGGTGCAACGTCGAGAGAATATGGTGGATGTTGCAGCACTTCCAAAATCAGCTCCCTTATTTTGTTCTGCGTAATCCTTGCTGCGTGTGGTCTTGCATTATCATGCTGTAATATTCTTCTTTGAACAAATCATGCAAAATAAGGCAGTTTTTCATGGAAAAAAGATGTTGAAAGATATGTCTAATCAACAGTATTCGAATTTATATGAAAGAATTGTCCTATAGCCGTGTTTTATGAGATACGTGCCACCAGATATATGTCGCATGAAATACGTGCAAGCTGATTGTAATTTATACGCACCTCGCATTTAATGGGTTAAAACAGCCTTTTGAAATATGTGTTTTGATCGTAAAAGCGACACTTGGGGATGATAAATGATGAAAGTTTATGGGATTGTTTTGCGAGTGAAACGTTTTAAATGAAAGTGGTAAAGCGAATGGATGAAAGATGGACAAAGACGTCATGGAATGGTTCACGACCGGTAGCTGGACGCTCGGATGAAATCAGACAATGTGCAGGGTACAATGGATGAGATCTGTTCATGATATAGATGAAGCGAGTATGAGAAGCCTTTATCCTGCAATGGACTTTATCTGGCTGACGATGATTGAAGAGTTCCTGCTCTTTTCCATTAGCGAAAGGAACGTTCAATAATGTATCTACATAAGCAAGGATGTAACAATAAACTTATTCTCAGCAACTAATCACCGATGAAGAAATCTTCGGATTGTTTGCCAGATGAAGTCATCAATACTTTCATCACTTCTTAAAAGTTTAAAAATCGCCTCAAAAATAAGCGACTTTCTTCTTCTTAAGTTACTATAATGTAGAAATTTTTCATGTAATGGTTCAAGTTAAAATTGAATTATTTGAAAAGCCGTTAATTCGTTATTTGCTTTTTCAGATCCAGAAAATCAGGGTAAACTTGGTAAAAGACGATCAATTCGAAATATTAATAATTCTGATCTCCCAAATTTGTTATTGTGGTTATTATTTTGCAAAATCTGGTTTTGAAGCTTTCATGATAAAGGACCAAATTCAAATCATTGTCTTAATGCAAACTCTTGATTCAAAGGTTTTTAATAACATCGAAAGAGTAAATTATTCAAGAAAGCTATCTAATCTTACGGATATATTAAAACCTAATTTTTAATCTTCTATTGTTGCAGTCTTTTTTGTTGTAGTTTTTGCTAGCAAACATTCTTTACTGTTTCAAGTAACTTTTAAACAAATCATTTTTAGGAGCAGAGAAGTCTTTTGTTTCACTAAGAAAACTCTTTTCTGGATACAGAGTCTTGATGATAGACTCCAAGCTTTATTTATTCAAACACCAAACAGTGAAAAAAATGTACCGGATCTTTCCCTGAGTAGCTGCAAGTTCTCTCAACAATACTTTCATGAAGTGCCGTTTTGAAAAAAGTCATCATTCTCAGAACCCATCTTGCATCTTATGCATATCCAATTTATTATGAAAATGTCTATAACTGTCCTCGTTGAGATTCGTTTACCACTTGCTATTTGGGCCACCTTCATTTGCATACATATTTGTCAAAATAAAGCATTGTGCTTATTGGACAATTATTAAGCAGACAATTTGTAAATCGTCAATCTGTGCTCAAGTGTCTTCGTTTTTATAGAATTCTACGTATACCTTTACTTGACATATTGTCATCTTTAATTACATTTAATGAGTCTGTGTATGTAACAAGAATCCATAAGAACAGTTTATATTGTCCCGCTCATTTATTTCAATTTTAGATAGAAGGAGATTTATCTATCATATCTAAGACATTTTAAAAATTGAAAAACTTTAAGAATGTAACACGCGAAATATATATATAACAACGTGATGATCCACGAAAGCCCCACGAAATGTTAACACCTGTGCTCCGGCGCTATAGAAAGAAGGTAAATCAATCAGTGTCGGCTGAGGGAATTTATTTCAACGTATCTTTCCCTGACCCAGCCTCCCTGACTAAAAGCCCCCATAAATTTTAACACTGTTACTTCATCATTTAAAATAAATGAAGCCTCGCTGGGGGCGAGCTGAGTTTTTACGTCGGCCTTTAAAAATCCACCGGGGGCTCTGCAGAAACATTTATATGTAGAGCGATGAACGCAGCAATATCTCATTTGCCAAATGTCTACACAACCGCTCCGTATTAGAGCGTCTCATACTGAAAGCAACAATTTGTTAACGATTCGTTTCTCTGCAAAAGTTCGAAAACCCACAGAAGAGCAAATGCGGTTTTATTTAATACTCTCAGTGAGATTGATTTCGTCTCGACTAAATGATCCCATCAATTTGAACGGGCAAATGTTAAACTCTCAATCATATAAATGTATCCATGTCGTCTTGCTTCGATAATGTGGCGCTTGGAGAAAATAAAGCATATCGATATGGCTTCGTTGGAACGAATCAATCCTGTCCATGATATCGGAGCAAGACTTGGACGAACTGGAGGAAGAGAACAAAGGAGCAATTTGGGTCTAATCCTATTTTCTCCTCGCTACCATTCTTATTTTATGGCCAACCAAGCAAAACGCTCCGTCCGACCCTCATACAAGATCAACCGTTAACTTGGATCATCTCAGAATTAACTCCTTGTCGGCCAGAAACAACAGATCGTTGACTTTGAACAACTCTCTCACAAATCAGTTCATGACTTATGCTGAAAAGTTCCAGTGATTCATCACTCAATGAGGTGGAAAAAGTAGATTGAGTACTCACATAGCACATTTCTTTCAAGTTTCATTATCTTGAAATGTTTTCTATTTTTTTTATTAAAATGTACTACTTCGATCAAGCTAAAAAATTGTATTTCAGTGATTTGGCAATGTTAAAATGTAACTTCATTAAGGTTATTAATAAATTTGTGTTTAACGATTGGTAAAATTTTTAGATTAAACTCTTAATTCTTTTTTGAAATTTTGGGAGATTTTTCATTATAATATTATCTAGTTAATCAAGCTAAAATTTTAAGGTTTTCGCGTAAATATTTTTTTTTTTTGGTGTAAAAATTATCAAAAAAATAGTAAAAAATTTCAAAGTTTAGCTAAAAAAGCCTACAATTTTTTAAAAATATTTTTAATTTTTTTATAGCTTGGTTGACTGCCTACATATATTAAAAATCAAAAAACGTTTATATAAGGTTGTTATAAAATAATATCAAAAATTTAAAATGATATGAATATTTTATCACCATTAAAAAAATCATGAAAAACCACTCATATTATTAGATTAAATTTAAGCAATCTATCTCTATTCGACTATTGTGTGTCTTCATTGCCTCTTTCCAAGATGTCTTCAATTTCAGAAAGTTCATTTTCACCAAAATATGATTTATTTTAAAATTTATTTATTAAATTCATATGAAAAATGATTATAAAATTAGTTATATTATATATAACAAATAATATTTTTTTAAAAAAATCAGTTTTATTCAGGAATCGAGCTTCCACCTCCAATGCATTATACCCGGGCAAATCCATTGCGCCACGCTGGCACTACTTCATAACAAAGATTTAAGACCTCCTACCACAATTCCACTCCCTACATACCTCCCACCACAATCCATCCCCGTACTTAACTACAGCATGCTATCCCCGTAAACTACCCCCACACGCCATACTCACACACCACCCCTGCATGTCACAAACCGTACATTGGCCCTCAAACACCACACTTGCACATCTTTGTTTAAACTACAACTACGAACGCATTTCAATTTTATTAATTTTTTTTGACAACATTCGTTTATTCAACAAAGTTTAAAATTATTCATTTTTAAACCCCCACTCCTCTGACCAATAGGGGAAAATTCGCCATTACTCTAAAAGCTGTTTAATTGGATTGTGGGTTGTATTGGGCTTCTAATATATTCGTGAAAAGTCATTATTTATACAAAAAAAACTCACACAGTTTTATTTACAAATCAGCATTTCTATCATGACGATCAAGACAAAATATTGTTTTGATCCTTATAAAAACTTATAACTAATTTCAATAGCCAAATAGTATTATATTAGTGAATGCTGATAAAAATAAATAAATGATAGAAAAATGCTGTAATATTTTATTGAATGATTCTAGAATCACAAAATGTGTAATTAAATCATATACGTGGTATTTAATTAAATGATTCAAATGGAAGACAAGTTGTCCTAATGAGTACAGTTTTTTGTCTCGAAATCAGAACTAGTTGGAGGCTGCTATCGATCGAAGCTTTCCTTTGTATTAACAGCACACGTAAAGCTCAACCCGAACACTAACAACTATTTGGAATCCTGACTTAAATACTAATGAATTCCTTTTCGTTTTAACTTTTTTTAAATCCTTTATCACAAACGTAGATCAGACTTGGCCCCGTTCAAGTATTGACTCTTTCAATTATCAATCAACGTTGAAAGATCGAATTAGAGCTTTTATTGCGTAAAAAAACAACGATATTACTGGGCTCCGATTGTTTAGCCTCGGCGTCGATTTGCGGAAAAAGTAAAGCTTTTAGTGTGATCAAATATTCTTGGCTTGATAAAAAATTAAGGCCTTAAAAGAAAAGCCACCCCATGACAATTTCCGCGTAAGTGAAATTGAATATTTAACACCGGGAATGATATATGCGCATCCGTTTGACTTATACAACTTAAAATATTATTACGCTCTTTGTTCGTTTCTTGAATATCAATTTTCTATTTAATTTCATCAGATGGCAGAAGAAGGGTCGGCTCTTTAAAAAGCAGTTTATTATTAACACGATCCTGTGTCCCGATGTGCACGACCCTTTCAAACGCGTGACTGGGGGTGTAAATTTTATGCCATCTAAATTTTGTCTATGTGTAAATACATTTGAAAGCCTAATTCTTGAACAAGGATTTTTGAATATTTCTAAATATTAACTACGCTTAATTCTGTGAATTTTTTATTAAAATAATGTAGTTCTTTAGGAGCCCGGAATAAAGTTATTTGATCTTAAGTCCTTGATAAAAACAAAGTTGCTCCCATAACTACCTAGATTCTTCAATGAATATTAAATTGCAATATTTTTATCATAAGCCATTATATATATTGTTTTTGTATTTCTACCCCTACAGGTCACCCAATTTTTTATTTTTGTCCACCCTCGTAAATTAATGTGAAATCGAGATATTATTTTAGTAAATGTCAAAAGTACCATCGGGATTCTGACAGATTTATTCTCTTTGAACGTTTTATTTTGTGCTACTGCTCACTGTCGCAATTGTATTTTAAATTAGCTTATTTATTAAATAAGAGTTTCGCATAACATTCTATAAAATTATTTTGAGACTGAGCGTTCTCTCAAAATAAGTTTCATCTATCATTTTTCAATACATCGACGTTAATACTTCTCGCAAGTGTTGATAATGACGATATATACGCAGGTTTTTTTTACTTTCACTGACTTTAAATCTTGCTTAATATTAGTTTTTAAAAATAGAAAAAGACTTACTGTAGATTGTCGTTTCCGTTGATGTTGACGAAGATTCCTGCATAAACAGCGATGATGGAAAAGATGACACAAGCCAATGCTACAGTGGCAAACTTGTTGACAAATTTGACACCAATGAAGACGATTGTCCCCATGACGAGCAGCAGACCGGTGCCGTAGACCCTGAAGTTGTTATACATAGCATCGGCGTCTTTGGTGAAGTCGCCAAAGATGGACAGCGATGGAGCCATATATGTCTAAAAAACAGTCAAACAATCGATCATTAGTCAAGTTCGGCAATATATTTACACATCGGTAGATATTGAGTTTGAGGGTGCTAACCGAGTGTTATAGCCATGTTTACAGAATCACTTCAAACCCATGTTCGGAGCAAATATACACAGATGTGCGATTGAACTTTTGCTTGGGATTTACTGTGGTCGTACAAGCGCCGACAAACCCATATTGTAGGATAGGATGTGTAAAAGTTTAACTGCGGAAAGTCTCACAAAGGCTTCGTTCTACGTAAAATGTGGGGTGATGTACAACTCTGGTGTTGGGGAACGGAAAACCCAAAAAACTTTACCGGATGAAACGTTTCAATTCTGAGAGAAACTCGTGAAGCGAAGGAGGTCAAGGCAGCTCGTTTGGGACAATTTTTCTCTTATTTTTTTTTTCACAAAAGCGACGTAAAGAAATCATAAAATGTGAATAAAGATTTTTTAGTGCGGAAGTTCATTGTTAAATATAAAAATTCTTAACCTATATTCGTGAAAAATACGCGCAAAAACAGTGAAAATTGACAAATTTAGACTCAATATTTTGATGGAGATGAAAAAGGACTATGATTAATAATTTTTCATCTCTTTTATATATTACAGAGCTGACCAGAACCCGTGTCTCGCACGTACCACACTGGTAATTGGCTTTTAAAGCATAGCAACATATGGGCTAATTGGTAGTGCCATGTAGAACATTTTATGGTATGTTCTAATTTCATAAAGCGCAAAAAATTCTTATACAATATTTAAATTTACTAAGTATACCTGACCCTCGTATAACACGGTTACATAGTTTCATTAAAACGTCCAGTTGCATAGTAAATAGAAGTACATACGATTACAAGATCATATAGAAGTTTAATTTTTTAATCGTTGTTACTCTTTTCAATATTTTTAAATTGTATAACAACCCTATTTATATATCTAATTATAAAGGGCTATGGACTTTTAAAATTCCATCTTAAATTTTAAACTAATTTTACTCTACATTTATCAGCCAATTCCAAACACATTTATTTTGGCAGATTCCATATCATCGACGCAAAATCTTATTATCCTACAAAAATTATCGATTTTATTTTGTTATCACATTTGAATATCATCCTAATTTTTAGCTCATTGGAATTCATAATTTTAATAATAGGCAATCAACATCATTCAAAATTTTCTGCAATATTAAGATCTAGTATGTTATATTTTTGATTGATATTTTTTCTAAAACCGTGTTATACAAGCATATGGTAAAATTCGTCGATCGTATAAATTCTTGCTTCTATTCTGCTTCTGATTCTTGTTTGTTCGGCTTAAACATTTTTCACAATGTATGTGTTATTATTTCAGGTTTAATTTATTTCACTTAATACGAATAATTTTAATTAGCAGTCAAGGGATGTTTTTTATAACGATTCGCTGCGAACATTAAAAATGCTTTGTTTTTAAATGGTATACTTGCGAATTTGCATACTTTGTTTATGTGGTGAAAAACAAATGTCCTTAAATGTATAAATAACGCTTTAATTATGCATTCAAATTGAAAGCAATGGTTCGTAAGCCATTTGAAAAGTCCAATGATCTTAAATTTATTTAGCTGTAATTATACTGCTGAATATAATTTCGGTTGGGCACTCGCAGAAAAATGGCGCTAAAAATATATAAATATCGCCTACGTGTGATATTGTAGACGATGTGTATTTTATGTATGGATTTTTGTTTGGGTGCCTTTTATGAATACAAATATGGTTTCTTTCATATAAATATAGTAGGCACATGAGAAATCCGGAAAGAAAGAGGGAAGCTTCGAATTTTACGAGGTGGCTGGGAAAAAATATGGAAACTTCTACTAAGTTCCGCAAACGAGCTCCGACACATTTTCGCACAAGGTTGCTCAGATGCCGAAGTTACTTAAGCAAAGAGTTCATATCCTATTGTCATTTGAGTAAGTTTTTGTATGTAAAAAAATATTTGATGATATGGAAATATTTTAAATAAAGACTTACCAGAACGATTTCGACAGCTCCGACTATGTACATGGCGGCTGCAAGGGTGGTTCCCGTATAGAACAGCATCCCCACAGCACCTCCGAATTCAGGTCCTAAAGATCGGGATATCATAAAGTAGCTCCCACCAGCGGGAACTACCCCATTCGTAGCAATAGCAGACATAGATATGGCAGTTAACATGGTCTGCAAATAGAAAAGAACGAGCACAAATCGTCAGTTTTATTACAGAGAGACCGTTGAATAAAATTTTATCGAGATGATAAGGATTCTATTTAATATGAATTAATACAAAACGGTTGTTGGGTGTTGTTTATTATAAAGTCTGAGTATCGTTATTGATTAAGAAAATAAATTAAATGCCAAATCGGCACTCAAGTTTTCGGGCTATCGATCCTCTTTAAACAATAGAGCATTTGATTAAATTTATGCTGAGGTCAATCGAATTAGGGAGCCGATGTATACTTTGTACACGAGGGGGTTGTTTGTAGGGGAGTTCGTGCTGTTAGCGCCTTAGCACTTGGATTGTTAATTTGTTGTGAATTATAAGATGGCATTACTCACCGAACAACAGCACGTCAAGACGATGATGAATCCCTGGATGGCGCCGGCCGTACCGACGACCCACGTCAAACGGATGAAGAGGATTACGCCGAAAATGTTCTGGATGCAGGGCAGGAAGACACCAATGAGGGTGCCCATACGGGATGCTGGAGCCGCTGGTTTGGCATCGGGGTCTCCCGCCGCCGGGATCGTGTTGGAGTAATTAGCCAGTGAGCTGATGAGGGTAGATATACGAGGCCGATCCTCCATCTCTTCCTGTGGGACAAAAATAGAAATTAATATAGACCGAATTTTGATCATAACCTTTCCTAATATATACAGTTTCATTTTGCCAGATTCCACAGGAGACATATTAAATTTCACCTCAAATAATCTACATGCCTAGCTAAAGTCTTTAATCTGAATTGTTAAGGGATGCCCTACGTTCAATTTTATGGATGCCAGAGGATTACGCAAATAATTTCAACGAATTCACAAATTTAAAGTATATTTTACATAAACTATACATAATATGTATGAGTAATTGTTTGAAGGTAGTGACCGTGCTTTTCGAATTGGTTTAATTATTGCTTACAAAGATAACTCTTATTATGTTTTTTAAATAATATTAATTCGTCAAGGGTTCAATTTCAATTGCACAATATCAAAGTGCAAAAAAATTCCACCCTGCCCTTAAGAATAGTACCGGAGGCAAAAATTTTCATCTATTTCTATAAAGCTGATTTAAGTTTTAGTCAGTATTTAATTGAAACGAATTGAGAAAGAATAAGCTTTGTAGGAATAATTACACAAATAATGTTGTTGCATCCCGTGCTAGTAGAGAATAAAATATTATACGCTATATCGAATTCTAGTAATATGTTAGCCAAAAATGTTTTTCTATCATTTATGCTGCCTGAGAAAATACAATACATTGCAAAATCAACATTATCCGCACACTCATTAAACATTCAAGCGGCATGAACTCAAACAAACAATATCGGAAATATCATTCTCTATATTTGTATTATAATGCAAGCAATAAATAAATATTCCACAAGTACTTGGCACTAACAAGCACGTTTGGCACGGATTATTAATGCCACATGAAATGCGCTTAATACGTGGAGTTTATGGATGCTGTGATAAGGTTAATTTACTTCCACGTCCGGTAGACTTCCCATCGTCTATTCAAGCCGGAGTTCCATATTTAATAGCACTTTTACGATAGCATTATTCTTTTATTATATGGGTTGTTACGTAGTTTCAAAGTTCCACCTCGCATATTTGCTTTTTCTAATAAACATCCCGGTAAGCTCACCAAATCTCTACACTGTTGCAATCTTGGGAATTTTTCTGAAAGATGATACTTTTGCGCGACCATAAAATTCCGTCGACTCAATATTAAACTTAACAAAGTTTTACCAGTATATTTAAGAGGTCACTACTAGAATGCATGAATTTTCAATACAATCTGGGATGCTGATTAAAAAACAATGATATCTATAGTTTGAGATCAACCTGAAGCTATCGTATATTATTTATTAATTGTTAAATATACAAGTAATGATACATTAGACTGGTTCTTGGGTTCTAATAATAAAATTTCGAGTTTAAATCGAGATTGTGATTTTCAGATGAAATTTCGCCATAATACATCACTCAATAAATTCGTAGGATTTTTTCCCCTTCATTCTTCTTTTTCATTTGGGACTTTTTTGCAAGATATTAAATGCTTAAATTGTTAAAGACATTATGAATGCATCAAATTTTCAATTTAAATCCAATTAAGGTAATAACACACAAATATATCCAGACGTGTTTATATTATTTTTTGAACCGCGTTAAAGCAAAACAATTCTGTGCATTTCCTAGATCGTGTTATTTCGTAACCGCGCTAAAAGAGATTCAGAATTTTTAGAAATTTTATGAAATAGATTAATAATAAGATCCACCAGGGTAGATCAATTCCTTAAGGAGAATATTCCGATTCTGTTGTTGAATAATGGAGAAGGTAAACAAAAAACATCTTTCGTACTTTCATACACATAATATTAAGATATAGAATACATTAAAAATGTCATTTGAATATCGCCAAAAATCACATATTATGGCATTATAATGTAATTGAAAACACCATGTTGATACTTCATGATAATGATAACGTATTAAAGAAGAAAATCTATGAGGATTAACTCAAAATCCCGATCGATCTTCCAAAATGAACAATTTTTGTCAATTTGTCAGATATTTATTTGATACCTAATTTTGTGTAAAAACGTGGTATATGATAAAAATGTGTCTCGTCGAGGAAAAACTTTACGTAATTAGTTCCATACAATCGTTGTTCAAAGTTTCCGCCCACGAAACCAAAATCGTCAACCCACGAAGAGGAGCAATGCCATGAACAAGAAGAACAATTAACATTACCAAATTGTGATCAGATTTCATTGGATTTACAGTAGATTTTGGTGAATTTTTCAAAAAGATCAGTCCTCGGGATGTGAACTTTAATTTTTTCTAATATTTGATCCTATGCCCGATTGTCCGGCAGCTTTATCAGCAATCACAGGGACCCTCTCAAAACTGGCGTATAATTGGCACAGCACAATAGAAGCTGAAAGCTGCCGGCCGTGCCATGGAAAATCCCCTAATTGATACCCAGCTTTAATTAAATATTGAGCCGCCATCACGCTTCACTTGCACACGGGAAATAATTAACTCTGGCTCTGGATGTAACAACAGCCTTTGGGCCCACCGCCGTCATATATAATTGATACAACCTTTGTTCTAAACACACTTGAAGCGAAAACAGATTAATGCTCCTATGAGAGCCGGATATTGTCAAACATCTTCATGCAAATAAATATGCTAAGTATTTATAATGGAACGGCGGTTATTAACCCATGATAATCTGATTAATTCATAATTATGCTCGCTCTAGATGAAATGTCGGTTGTTGAAGAAAATACAGTTCTATGTACATGCAAAATATATTCAAAAGCCCTTAATAATTTAAAACAGCGAGTGATCATGAAAAGGTAAGGACTCGCTAAGTTTATGATTTGGGTAGCAGTGTTCAATCGAGCCACAATGCAACAGTGGCAATCAAAAATATATGTGATGTTCAAAATAGTCAACGATGGTTTGCTAAATTCAGATCTGGGAATTTATCAACAGCTGATGAAGAAAGAGCGGGATGCCTTTCAATCATCGATGATGATGTACTGAAAGCCATACTTGAAGCTTGATTCCTGTCAAAATACCAGGGATATCGCAATAAATATATATATTAATCAATCTACAATGGTGGTGAGGCATTTAAATCGCATTTGAATAGTTTCCAAGTACGACGTTTGGGTCGATTGGCACATTTTCCGTTACCAGCAAACCTGCTGAACCTAGTTGCCACATGTTTTCTTTGTGTGCGAGATAAAAGCGTGAACCTTTTTTGCATCAACTAGTGACAGGGGATGAAAAATGGTTTGTCTATAACAATAAAACTAGGAAAATATCCATTAACCACTCTCAAGGCAGAACTTCATCCAAAAAAATAATGCTAGGATGGGATATGAAGGGCATTATGTATTATTAAAGTTATTGAAATATTGTGAACAGCTGCAAAAATTAAAGTGACCTGAACTACTCAATCGCAAGTGTATCAACTTCCATCACAAGAATGTGCGCCCTCATTCTGATGCGCCCTCATGACAATGATGATACATCATAAACGAAATGAGCTCAATTGGGGTGTTTCAAAGCACCCACCTTATTCTCCTGACTTTGCTCTTTTAATTTTTACTCGTTTTTACCTCTACAAAATTATTTAAATGGAAAAAATAATACAATAAATGAGATGAAAACAGTACTTGACACGTTCTTTGCATCGAAACTCGAAAGTTTTTATTTTAATGAGATTAAAAAGTTAACAGAACGATGAGAGATAGTACATCAACCTAATATTTCGTAAAATAAATAATATTAATAAAATAAGCATAATGCAAATGTAGCATAAATTCCATATATTTACACAAGTATACGCAGTCTAATTTTCATTCAATTGTTCATTTGAAATTAAAATAAGATATTTTTTTAGATTCAGAATACATAAAAATGAACTAAGATTCAGTATAATGAATTAAACAAAGCAAATAAGTCAAGTATCATAACGATATTTAAGAAAATCACTATAATCAGCCGCGAGGAAAATGGCCGTAAAAATGAAATATCTCCCTTTACTTTAATACAATTTGTAGTTGAGCAGAATTCTATATTTATAACATCAATAAATAATAGTACCTGGTGTGTGCTCAAAGAAAATATAATATATTTAAGCAGCGGGCATTTCACCTTATGAGGTTTATAAGGAATTCATATATTAAACGTCCTACTATCTGAAGATGAAGGCGAAACGGCCATCATTTAAATACATCCCGTTTGCTATGAAATGTTATTATATATTAGTAATAGTTCGTATTGCTACACACTGTTCTATGAAAGTAAGAACTAGCATTTTTAATAGCTGACTTATTCATATATTGGCCAATGGGCATATGTGTGAAAATTAAAGGACAAATAATTTAGAATACATTTTTAACGCAGAATGGAAAAGGGAGATATTGTTAGCTTGACAATTGTGAATTTATTCGTTTATTCATCGTTCTAAAATCATCTCTAAATTAAAATTATTTTAAAAATACTAGGTGGACAATTTTTGGAAGCCATGTTTTTGGGTTATAGCTTGAATTTTATCTTTATATTATGATAGCTTTCTTTGGCGTACATTTTAGCACTCTAAGTTCTTTAATAATGCATAAAATAGTTTCTATGACCTAAATTTCTGGTAGATTTTTCAACTTTTTAAGGATAAAGAAGTCATATAAAGCATTGGTCTCATATGTTATTTTCTATGTCATATGCTATTTTGAACTTACTAAGCAGCATCAAGTTCTTATGAAAAGCAGTCAATCTTGAATTCCTTCAAATGATATCATGTGTATCGATTTTCTTCCTCACTAAAACTACTTACTTTGCATTTAACCAACCTAATTTAGCATTAAAGCTTCTTTAGTTGTGAATTCATAAATCATACATTGTTTACATAGATATTCACACAAATATTCACTTGATATGCTGTAACTCTAATAATAAATATTGCCCTGAAATGAGACAGCACATGTAACATGTTAAGACACATCCAAATATATGTTGCTTCCAAGATTATTGTTGTTTTCTTTCATTTTGGAGATAATGAATTATTAAACGCTTCTCACAACTTTGTATTGGATTATATAAAAACTTAGGTTCTATATTTTTCTCATTAAGTGACAATGCTTAACAGATTGATCAAATTTTGGTATAGTTGGTGAGATCTTGAACTCAGATTATATTACAATACAATCTTTTCAATCCAGTTTCCTGAAGCTAACGGATCAATAGTTTTTATTTAATTTATCAGATAAACAAAACCATGAGAAAAGAGACATAATTAAAGAAATAGATCTAAAAATAGTAGTTAGTTTCATGGATATATTTAATTTACAAGGACTTTCTAGAATGTGCCATAATTATTTGTTGGACTCCCTAAGTAGACGGGGTATTTGTTTATTGATGGAAGACATTAAATTAGCGGAGTAAACTTTCGTACCCTTGCAGGTTTCCACTCAATAACCCAAATGTTGTGGAAGCTCCCTCGGAGGAGTTCATAAATTTTCAATGAAAGCCCCTACGTGAATTTTCCGAAGAAAACACGGAGGCGCCTCCCGAGTATATTATCTCCGGTAACATGATGACCTGCCCCTCAGGTAGGCTTTATCACCTTAAAAAAAGACTGTTCACCCCTTTTTCCGGCAAAATTTGAAAGGGAAAAACATTCGCGCGTGAAATCGTTACGTGACCGATAAACATACATACCGTGAAAAATTTTCGAATGCGAGAGGTTTCTAGGTTTCTCCCCGTTTGTTAAAATTGGATACCTGACTCCATTTTTCGTCGGTGCGATAAAATAAATTCTGCGAACGTGTTTGCACTCGAATACGAGAGCCTTTTAAGTGCCTGAAGCCTTTTCGGGCCTTTGTCAGTCTTCGGGTCCCCAGGTGGAGGTCCCATTTTAACCAAAGCGCAGCATTCATACGCAAAAAGGGGATATAGATTCGAGGTCCTCTATAAAAAAACTTATGTACGTGGATCAAACGAACATTGTTAAACTGTGCGTTTAAAGCTAAGCTCCTCAAATGCGTAGATTATAAAAATATATATCCAATAAAATCGACTCGTTTTGAGTAAATTTAGGGATTTGTTTCGTTGTGAATGTTGCATGGATAAATTTTTCACAGATTTTCATGACGTGCAATAATTTATTAAAAAATCAGCCATATTCGTGGCAAAAAAAATATAATTTTGAGCTTTTCTTTCTGCAAATTTCAATATGGACACAATAATGTCAAAAATACAAGGTGCAGCAGGGAAATTACCTCATTACCTAGCCTCAAAACTTGACTATTTTAATATATTGACCAGAACGGATACCGACTTAATGATATAATTTTTGAAATATACTTTATACCGGATCAATATATATATCAGCAAATTTAGCGTATTTTTATCATACAAATATCATACATTATTTTTTTCATGCTTCACAAGGCTATCAAACTCAATGAGTCTTTAAATACTGCATGGATGAACGCAATCCTATTTTAAATGTCTCATTTGTTTGCATCAAAACGATGGATGCAATTACAGAATGCATCGGATACATGTTACTAATTGCTTTCTACATAACTTTTATACGTGTAAAAATATATTCAATCTACACTTGAGTCTGTTTTTATGCGATAGATACGTTCCACGGGGAGTCGCATATAAAAAAATCGCAGAAAAATAATTGAACTACCTAGAAAACCGAGGGATAGGTTGCATCATTTTTAAAAACCGCATAACTTCAAATAATTGTGATAGAATGTACCAAAAATCGCATAAAAAAAGTTTGTAAAAAAATTCACATAAATAAAAACATATATTTATCTTAGAATTGCTTTATTAAAGTCTATTTTACTCAATAATCACGTTGAGCTTGGAGACAGACAGAGATAGATATTTTTTTGCATATTGAGTTTAAAGAGAAAAAGAGAAGGAGAGATTATCATGCGTACATTGTACTATTGCATAGATCGTTAAACCAACTTTATCAATTTATAATGATATAATGAATCGATTTCAAGTGTATTTCATGAGTACTGTTTATGTTTACTTGAAGAAATGATCGAAAATTGTGTGCTGCTATCGACAGTGTTTATTTATTTAAATACAAGTTTCATACACGCTGCGACAGTCCTGACAGATAAGTGGATTTGTACCAATAATACGTGGTGGACATACAATACGTGGGGCTTTGTGCTCTATTTCAAAAATAGGGTTCCATTATTTTTGAAAATCGCATAACTTCAAAATCGCATAAAAACAGACCCAAGCGAATTTACAAATATCATCATATATCAGGACAATAATTTGCTAATATAAATTATATCGCATATCCAGTAAAAATGAACAAATTTATGCAGGGTTCCTATAAAATATTTAAGGATCATTCATATAAAAATTGTATTAATTCTGAATAAAAATGTAGGATTTCTTTCAAAGAAAACATCTTTTTATGTATTGCTTCAGCCATCTTTATGCTGCGCAATATTGTTTTTTTTATGCCTAAGGTCCAAAACATTAATTCACCTTTATGTATTTTATATGGGAAAATCGACATATTTTATGTACATCCCTTGCTTTTTGTTTGTATAGGAAGTTTGTTGTATCTGGCTATGTATTTATAGGATGCATGGATCTAAAATCTGAACAATATTGATGCTTGTATGAATTCTGTATATTTTTGGCATTAAAAATGTTTCTTTTAATTACGACGGCACTAGTGGTATAATTCAGCGATTTCGCAAAGGCGAAGAAATAATTCATGTTGTTTTTTTAAGCTTCACAAAAGTATCATTTAATCGTTGTATATTTTACTATTATGAAGAAGACCCGGTGCTCCTTTTTGCGCCCCAGAAAAAAAATATAATTTCGAATAGGAATTTAAATGAAAAAAAAAATTAGCATACTCAAAAGACTTTCGCTATTCTTATTATTCATGACCTTACACAAAGGGTTGATCTTTCCGTCTGGTAAATTTAAGCAGGGTCATGAGCTTTCTTTGTGATTATAATATGAAAAGTTTCCGACGGACGAAATTTTTCCACCCACAGTGCGGCCATCTTTCGCCATAGGCAATATCAATATTTTCTATAACATCGCCTATTTCAATTTTCCCTTCGGCAAAACATATTTTACAATGCGCTTTCCGACATCGAAATTGCCTTCACCCTTTTTTATGTCGGAAAAATGTGATTTTTCTCAGATACCCCTTGTAATTTACAATGGAAATTTTGGAGTTTATACAAACAGAATAAATGACGTAGTAGAAAAAAAAGCGTTTGCGAGAAGGAATTCGCAATTAAGCCCTTGGGCTTTTGTCTTGCTTTTTTATGAAAAAAAAAATGTTTTGAGATCTCTCGGATTGCGTATAAATAGCGTTGTTTTATTTTTTTAATTGCATTGTCATATATTTCGGGATGACAAAGACACCCCTCAGTATACATTTTTCTGGAAGAAGTTTAAGAAATAATATTTCTGCCTTAAATGCTCAACTTTAAATGCATGCATTGAATTCATAATGAATATCATTACGTCTGTTCGTCTAAAATACATGCATCAAATGGAATATGTAAAATTGAAAATCACAGGAGACTTCAAATGACGGTTGTTAATAATGCAATGAAGCGCTTTTGTCAGAATGAAAGCTCCATTGTTCAATAAATGTCACGTACAAATCTCAACGGATATTAACATCGGATTCAACAAAAAATACACCGAACATATATTCCATTATATAAAATTTGATCCATTTTCTTAATGTGGTTGTCATTTGCCAATTTGTCAATATTGTAAAAAGGCGCATCCCATAATTTACGCGGTTGACATATAACATGAAAAATGGCATAAAAGGCACTCGAGATAATTTAAGGTTTATCTTCTCAGGTCTTTTGTTGCGATCGTCTTTGAATTTATCTCTTGTACTAATATTCAATGTCTTATCTTCTTTGAGTTGATTGTGTCCTCCATGGAATAATTTATTTGATTACATCCATTTAGGCAATTATCTATACATAATCAAATTTCTTCCCTTATATATTTGTATTGAAATTCACTGATAATTTAATAGCTTTTAGTTCACAATGACCATTCAGATAACTTTTATAAAGAAAACAATGCTTAGAAAAATACTATGATTAAAATATAATTATTTTTTATAGTTAATTTTGCAAAATAAAAGTCCTGCGTTATCTTGCTAAAGTATTATTTTTGATTACTATTATTATGTTATAATGAAATTCCTTGTTTATTTGTTTTATTTATATAATAACGATATTCTGTTGGTCTTTGATTGTTGATCTTTTACAAATATATTTATCCGTCAGGACCGTCGCAGCTTGTATGAAGCTTGTATATAAATAAATAAACACTGTCGATGGCACACAATATTCGGTAATTTCTTTGCGTAAACATAAACAATACACTCGAAATCGTTTCATTATATCATTTACATATCATTACTAGTTGATAAATTTGGGTTAACGATCTATACAATCGTACGATGTATGCAAGATACTCTCTCCGTCTCTGTTTCTTTCCAAATTCTACTTGCAAAACAGTCTCCATCTCTGTCTGTCTCCGAGCTCAACGTGTAAGAATGCTGAAATTTAGAACTTTTATGCTTTAAAAATACTCTCATTGAGCTTAACAGACAATCCAATTAACTCATACCGGACAGGTACACATACAGAAGTTTGACGCAGACCCAGAGGGCGTTGTGTAGAAATTTGTGTGTCAAAAACAGCAGATATTCAGGTGGTTTAATGGTTTGGGGACGCTTCTCAGACTACTTAATTGGCAGCCGAGCTTTTATTGACGGAAGTACGGCAACGTTTCTGGGTGAAATTTAATCACGTCTTCCAAGGATCAATTTTGATCTACCAGTGGTTATTTTTAATTAATAATTAATAAAACTTACCGAATAGAGATAGAGGTTGGTCTCATATCCAGAAATTTTGTCCTTGTCATTGCCCATTCCATCTTCGCCTCCATCTGCAAAAATAAATGATAACTCATTTAAAAAATACAACATGTAACATATCGGAAAACGCATTATATAAAAGTTCATATCGGCACGTATTTAAAAGCCTCGACTAAGCTTTTAACTATCAAACGGCGATGTATGTAATTTGAGCTTATGAAATAAGCGCGATCTCAAAGAGCTTTCAGATGAACGCTTTTAACCATATTAGTCCGCGTGTACATTTTAGCAAATTAAATATGGAAACCACCGCGGGTCAAACAACACGTTTGTGGTTTCCATTAAATACAGTTCCATCGAGTTCGAAAACTAATATATTTGAAACGCTTCAAACAGTAACTATTCATTTGGCGAGACAGATTAAATTCACATCAACAAATAATATTTTTAGTTTCGAACTAACAATGTATTAAATAATTATTTAAGCTTATTTTCCAAAATAATGCAAATGGAGAAATTAATTAATTCGATCATTTTCATACGTACAATAATAATATCGTTGAATTATTAAATAGGCTTTATTGATGTTGTGTAATCAATGTGGTCAGTGCTATGAATAGAAAACATATTTAATGCATTCATCACACATAATTAATTGAGCAAGTCCTACTATTATCACAATATATCATTTTGAAATACTTATTTTACATATGGTAAATGATTCAAAATAAATTTAAAAAAAACCTATACATACTTCGATATACAGCAGTAATTTAGAAGCCGCTTACTATTGAAATTAATGAAATTTATTAAATATAAAATTTGTGTTTTTATTTTTCATAGTTCTTGAAAGTAGCAAACATTACATATTACAGCAATCATGCAAATATTTTTACATATCAACAATTATTAGGGTGGTCCTTATTTTTCGACTTTTTTTTTAAAGATTTTCGAGGTCGCTACCATAAGTCATAGTTTCAGAAAAAACGCTGTATGTCCACTTAACTATTAATCAGACTAATTGATTCTGGTATGTTTATTAGTCTATTTTGAAGTAAAATAGCATCCAGAAAGACTAACTACTTCACTGCAGACAACCCTTTTCCCCTTCATGCCCTTTTTTAATTCTTTCCTGCGAATACGTATTGAGATTGAACCCTGCCCTGCTCCTCATTTCAAATTCAGTCATTAGCGAGAGCACGCGCTTTTTGTTTCCCCAATTATATGTACTTATTTCAACTTATCATGGCGTCCATAAGCAATGATGGGAGTTTATTAATTAAAAATAAAACCAATATTTGGTTTATCGACCAATCAACACCAAATCTGTATCAGTAAATGATACCATCTATTACCTTTATATATTTAACTCTACAGTTGTAAACACCGGATTAAGAAATGGAGCTTGTGTTCTTCTGGAGTAGAAAATGGAAAAATATATGCTTTGCCTAGCTTGTCACCATCTTATAATGGTAATTATATTAGAAGCTATAGTTAGTAAATCGCATGATCCGTCTTGTGCTCCTGTTATCCAATTGTTTAAAAGATTTAAGAAGAATTGAGATAAAATTGATCAAAGTGATTATAAAACAGTAATTTATGATACCATGTTCTCAAAAATCATAGAAAATGTTACTGCAGACAGGATTACTTTAGCTTAAAAACAACTTCAAGTGTATGACTATAATATGTTACTAAATCTTTCCATCATTTACTTGGGAGAAATTTCTGAAAAGGAGTTTCATTTAGGAGGCCTGCTGGTCTTCATCGTGCTAAATGGATGGCTAAAACTTTGTGTTACTTGATTTTTTTTATTTGAACATTAGTTTAAACTGAGGAAAAAGGAAATGAAAACAGTGAAAGATATTTGTCTTTTCACAGTCACTATATATATATAAAATACTGGTTTCAAACCCTTGTCGGATATTCAGCACCAAGAAATGACTTAAAATTATTAAAAGACCTGATATCCTTTGAAAATATAAACCAAACAATGGCCAAAGTTGCCATGAAAAAATACCGGGCCATTTATAATACTAGTCGGAAGAGTTGATGTCTTTTGCATTTTTTATCGATGAACTTTCAGTTAAAGATAAGCAAAATATGGAAGATGCATTAAGAATCGAAGGTATAGAAGATTGCCGGAAAAGAAAAAGCATTGATGTCGAACACATCACCGAAAAAAGCAAAGAAGACATTGTGACTAGCAACTCTTTACGATTTTTCCAGATACTGGGTATCTCATCATAGGTTTTGAATAAAGATGTTTAAACTTAGATGACTGATTTTAAGACTGCAATGAAAATGGTCCATATTGCTGAGTGTGGTGTTGCCTTAATGAAGGAATATAATAAATTGATGACAATCGAAGAAGAGCAAAAGCAAAATTTGCTTTTGATAGTAAAATCTTACAGAAAGAAATATCCTAATACAAAAAAATCAATGCTTGTATCCTGAATATTTATAATTTTAGTATTAAAACGGTATCTTTATTTGTAATCTAAACATTAATTTTACACATAAATGTTTTGTATTAATAAATACAAGTTAGTGATTAAAACAGTACTTAAATTTTTTTAAATGAAAATTCAAACCCTAATAGCTACCCCTAAATATTATTTTAAAAAATTGAAAAAAAACACTGAAATAGTATTTTAGGGCGATTGGATCGGAAAAAATTTTTTTTGACCCAAATAAGGACAATTTTTATTAAATTGTTTAAATGCTCCATATCTTTCCTACATGATTTTTAATAAAAGAAAATGTCATTAATTGAAAGAAACGATAATAAATATAGTATGCTGATACATCACTCAATAAGTTCGTAGGATGAGTTTTACAATATGAAGTATCCGGGATCCCACTGGGTTGAAATATCACAAGTTCAGTTGAATCCGATCAATAGATATATATTTATGTTATTGAAGGGAGGGGGTTATTTTTCGTCAAAATGACGTGGCTGCTTTCACATAGATAGGTGCAAAAGTATCTTTTTCATAAGAGTTCTACATATTACCCAACATCATTATAATGGAGTATACGTCAGTTCTAATAGTGATAGAGAGGTGAAGCGAGAACTCCAAATGGGCTCTATTACTCTTCCTACAAAGACGCGGAACGAGCTCAAATGTGTAGATGTGGAATAACAGTTCGCGCAAAATATAGAGCATCCTCCAGGATATATAATTTTACTAGGACATTTTCATCCGAAGGGGCCGAGCCCTGAGGCGAATACTTTTGTCCATAGCGGGGGCTCACAAAGCGAGAAACGAATTGAGTCCGGGGGGTGGCCATTTAATGTAATTAGAACAGGAAATTATGCTAATTACAAGTATTCATTCAGTCGGGGTTTCTGAGCTTTAATTTATTCATAGAAAAACTTAAATTTCACTCTAGAAATTAATTGATTTCAATTGCAGAGGGCTTGAGATTTAATTTTCGTCCCCGTATTTTTTTTTTTGAAGCCACCCTCATATCTAGATTATTCAGACAGAGTGATATATTAATGATCTTTTTCATGCAAAATTTAGCTAGAATTATATTTCTAGACTAACGGATCATTTTCTCTTTATAACTGCTAAATTCCGCGAAGGTTAATTCTGCGTCAACCTTCGAAGAATTGAGCTATTAAGTCTATTATTCTCACACACAATCGATTAAAACTCTTCAAATTGTGAATCCCATGCGAAATTTAGTTTTTTAGGTTTGGATTTTTTGTCGTTGATAAATCGTTCAATTATGTTATCAAAATTTCAGTATAAAAATATTTTATACGTGATATAATTAAATCGATACACATCTAAGCATAGATTCCAATCATTATGTGCGAGTGTTTGTTGAGGATCAAAATTTAATTTCGCTCAAACAAAGTCGGATATTTACGCCGGATAATTAATTAAATATATTTACAAATATGCTGGTAAGACTATAAGCGTAGTATAATATTTTAGGGGGATTAACTAAGACGAGCTGTGTCCACAACGAGGCTTTTCTGAAAACAACTTGAAAATAGAGACTGCACATAAATTCAGACGCCCGGGGCACATTTGGCGAATGCCTCCGAAAGACGAACAAACTTTTCTTGGCAATATTGTGGGATAGGAAACTGTGGAAGACCACGTAAGAGTTGAAAAAGCTCCGTACAGCATAGATACGTGGATCTGAAAGAAAGTGGGGTGGCTGCAGCGAATTTCAACCGCAGGGGGTTGAAAAAAAAAGAATCCTATTTTTTTAATCAAAAACTTTCTTACGCTATTTAATTAAATTAATTTGGATAACAGCTTAAGTAAGGCAGCGCGCACCGCGATTAACATCCCCACATGCTCTCGCAAAATATAATATCGTAATTAAGTTATCCCGGAATTAAACTGCGAACGGGGATCATCGCTCGTATAAAGGCAGTATAATTTTCGCATATTGTAATTTATTTCAGCAAATTATTTTTTTATTATCACTGCTTTCCGCAAAGTATTCACGTTTTAATTCAGAGGTGTCAGAGGTAATTCTGTTACAAATTTTCACGAGTGCGGTTGCCCTTTGCCCGTTATATTTCATACCTCGTATTAAAGAGTCCTCGTGTAATGAGGTCAAGCGTTTTCGACATCGACCCATAACCCGTGGTTCGCGAGCTTGAATTACATTAATCCGCTACACCGTACAAACAAACGAAATTAAACACTCCCAGTCCTTCGGACGCCTGCCCTTCAGCTGAAATATTATTATTTATATACAGAGACGCAGGGATCAACGCGGGCATAGTTTTTCCTACAAAAAGCAGAGGCTTAAAGGAATATAAATTTGGAAAAAAGCTCCCGCAAAAAAAAGTGCGATTTGTGCGAAGATTTTCAGGCATGTGATGAAAACAAACGTATATTTTACGTGTATATGCGCATAAAAGGCACATATTTTAACCCCCGTTACAGAAATGAGTTTTATACGGATATGCTTTGTGTGTACGCTCGTATTATTCAAGTTTCGTTTTATAAGGTAGAATAAGCCCCATATATAATATTCGAGGGAGCAGAAAAAAGGTAATTGAATATTTTTTCGAACCCCGCATACATCATAGACAATATCCGCTTCCTTGTCAATCGTATGTATTTTTCAGATCGCACATTTATCTATGAGAATTTGACTTAAATCGAAAACCCAGCTGACTGACGCAAGTCAACATACGAGCCACCGAGACGTATGTGTCATAAAACTCTATCAATAATTTTTTTAAATTTATTAATACAAAAAACAGTCATTCATATGTGATTTTGCACAACTTTATTAATCATGTTTACATTTTTAGATCCAAGAAATCATGATAGGTTAGGCAGATCAATCTGATCAATCTCTAGAGTTCAGAATCCAGTTCATCCTGTCAAAACTTGACACCTTTTAATGATAACTTTAATTTGATCGATTAAGCTTATTCCGCAACAAAATATATACATCATATTTTTTCATTGTATGTATATATACAATAATTTGAATACCAATAGGTATTTTATTTTCCAATATAATCTACCAACAACTCATTTCTCTCTCCAGTTTAATCCTCAAAGAAAAAAATGGAGTTACGCAAGAGCAGCATACCGTTTGAGGGCTTTTCTCGCCTTTTCTCTTTGATGGATTGTCGCAAAAATGTAATTACATGTGCATAAATATCTCTTGTTTTAGTAATCTTCTACAGCCTGAATTGTAACAGGAAAATCCATTATAATCCAAGTAGAAAACATTGATAATGACTTTTCCGTAATATTTTTTTCTGTTAAATACGACGGAAATTTAATTTAATAACAGTAAAAGTATAGATATAAAATATAAGACAATATTAATTCAATAGTCAAACAATATGCTATTCCACTTTTATATATTAGAATGATTATATGTGTGGTTTCATTGGCTAATTGTGTTTGATTATGAGACTCAAACTTCAATGAAAAAATTACTAAGCACATATTGATTGTTGGAAGTGAATGCTATAATTATACAATATTTATTCAGTCTTAACCATCGCGATGTCATGAAACCAAGCCCACAATTAAATATTAACGTCATAAATCCATATTATTATTTTTCAAAAAAATATATTGCAATACAAATAATTATCGACCAAGAGAAATATTTGCGTTGTTTTGCAGGAATTATTGATAATTTTGAGCCAAATATTTATAGAAAAATCTTCCCATTTCTATGATTGATTATAGTCAATATATTTCAGGCGTATTCGAAGAGGCTTATGTAATTTAATGATGGGTAACTCCAGGTATTAACATCGATATAACGAAATTACACCATTAAGCAGAATCAATTCCTTCCTCCCGATAAGCACACAATCGTGCCAAGGCGGTGATGAAATTCTCACGGAGATTACAAGAAAACAGTTTGAGTAATTACAGAAGAATTATCCGATATCCGGTTTCTATGGCTTGGGACTATTTTTGGATCGGTCGACGATCTCACAGCTTAATCCGAACAAATGGTTTCTCACCCCTAATGCCCGCTATTTAATACCGGTCATGAGGGGGTCCGTTGCAGAAGATGCTGGCCCATTTCTCATTCGATAGTGCTGGATTTAGCCATGGTCACGAGCTCGGCTAAGCACTCGACCGTTTGCCTGAAGACTTACGACTACGACCCCTTGATGTGGTATTACAACAATTTAATTAGAAATAAAAACACACAATGAAAAAATACAACACTCCAAGATGAATAAGATTTAAAAAAATAGCATTAATTTTATTTTTTTCCTTTTGAATTATTGTATTTAGGTTTATTTGAGATTAATTTCTGGTTTTTTAGTTACATCAAAATCACATAAAATATATATATAGGAATGTTGCAATGAATCAAAAGTTAATTTGTGGGATGAAAGATTAGGTATTCTAAGATCAACCTGGATTATAATGCAAAATATATCATCTTGATGAAATCGATTTACCCTTTTAAATATTTTTATATTATAGACTCTAAATTCAAAAAAATATAAAACCATGTTTTCCCATGTGTAAAAATCATACAAAATATGCAAAGACTTCTATTTATCTATTTACTATATTGAACGCATAAAATTCAACCCTTATTTAAAATTTGTAATTAAATCCGATTAATTATTTTTTTCTTAATATTAATAGAACGTTTTACATAGAAGCGTATACAGTAAAAAATCATTTCATATTCACTACGGTTATAGCATACAAAAGCAGCTTAATGAGAAGGATGTGATTGCATATATTTACATACAAAACCGATATCCTACGCAATGTTCGGAATTCTAATTCGCAATGCTTGCTATTATAATCGAGTTATAAATATTAATGGAATTTTTAAAATCCCTTCAATATTTGGAGGCCGCTACCCTCAATTTGAGAAGCACTTAACTAAAGAAAGGGCATTACAATCTCGTTTCCTCTTTATATAGATTTATTATCATGTATTTAACTTGGGATTGGATGTAACTTTAAAGATTGAAATAATGAAACAAACTAAGATATTCGTTTTCAATATAATCAATCATTAAGTATTTAGCATTATTAAGGCTTACATGTAAAGATATGTATTAATATAACTTTCATAAATGTCAACACTCTTTTCATCTATTCTACAGATTTCAAGTTGTTTCAAAGTGGAGTTCAACATTGTTTTCGCAGTATTGAATATCACATAGTTTAAAATATAAATGTCGAGTCCAGCTTTCAACAAACGCGACAAACGTCCAACTTTTCGCAGCATAAAACCCAGTGGTGCAAAATCATCACATAAATTTGCATTCATAAAAATATGCAAACAACTTTATCGCAGTATGAACGACGTGAAAATATTTTGCATGTCAAGGATAAAAAACCCCTAGTGATATTTGCATAATATTATCGTTGCGCCTATACATTAGTACGGGGACGAAACCTACACCATCGAAGGAAAAGAATGTAAATGGAATCAGATATGTGGAGAGATGTGGCAAGCAGATCGTAAATTTGTATGTAATTTTATTTGACAGTGTTCAGGGATTGCGATTTCCCAAGAGTGGTTAGGGAAGCCTGGCAAACAAATGAGCTCCATGTCCCTATCCTGCTCTACAACTTCTGCTCCTACACACACTCATTTAAATCTATATAAATATATAGAGCCTTTTTATTATCGTCGTCTCATCTGAGATGAGATCTTCTTGGGAAAACCGCCGAGGAAGATTTATATCCGTTCATATTTTAATATTTTCCATTCTGATATATGCTATATTTCGTGGAAATTCTGCTCCCGGAAAAACATCGCTTATGGGTTTATACAATGAATTTATAAAACATGCTAATATTATTTTTTATACCATGAAAGCATACCAAATTCTTCGCCCAGCTTTAACTACTGAAATATTATAATGCTTTTAAGAGTTTTTTTTTGCAAAAAGTTATATAATACTGATCTCCATAAGTTACATGGGAATATTTTTTTACACGTACTTAAATGCTGTTATTTTACAACCTCTTCCATAAAAAGTATTATTCTTATACAGATAAAAAATGTCTCAATATTGAAAATGTCTCTGATGTTTAATTGTGAATAATCACTTTGTGAGATACTTGGATGAATGCATTGAAGGAATCTTTGCTCAATAGAAGATCCAGGTGTTTTTTTAAAAAGTAAATAGTTTTTTCAGGAAGATAACAGAAACCTTTTCTAGATGATCATTTTGAATTTAATGGAAAATATTTTTTGGAGTCCTTGAATTTCAGTCCCTCTTTTCTTGACAAGAATTTATCCAAGTACATATTATTCTCTCTTTTTAAGAATCATTCCAAAATTTAGATATATATATAGAAGGCACTCGAAGAATTTCAAAGTGGGAACTGTCATTTACCTCATTTAAAAGCGAGTTTGTATACTGCTTTTATTGCTCTTACGCTATTCTGTGAATTCGTCTACGTATGATTGATGAAGTGTTATATCCTATGTAATAATAGTTATAAATAGTAAATTTTGTATAGAAACACGCATAAATCTATATGAGACGTTTGAAATATTTGTGTTGGTACCATATGAGTGCAATCCAGACAGCAAGGCTTTTTTAAAGTATATCTTTTTTTGTAACGATCACATTTATTTTTTAAATTCAATGTTATTACATTGATGATACGTATTCATCTCAGCTAATTTTGAGTCCATTTGTGTCAATAATTTTGCAGTTTTGGACATTTTTAACTTCCATAAGATTACTAAAGTGAACCGCTGCTATTTCATCGGAGCATTATTCATTTGATATGTACGTTTAAATAATTTCCTTTTGGAAGTAGAAATAAATAGATTCTTACGTGAAAACTCGACGTGACATTGAGTGACAATATGAAAAAAACTCTGAAGGCCTGACGTATATTAAATTGAGCCAAAAGAGGTTCTTAAAAAAAGAGCAGGTGGGTGTCATTGTAAAAGATATGTAGGGACAAAAAAGCATTTGGAAAGTGAAAAATGGTACTTAAATTTCATGTATTGCTTTTTTCCATTATTAAATCATATTTCAAAAATATCAGTTATAATTGTGGCTTTGGTGTGTGTATGTGTGTGTGAAAATGGCATATTTCGATTGAAATAAAATCGTTTGGAGAGCGCTCCTCCCCAGAGGACATTAAATGAAATTCCTCATGCCGAAACATAAAATTGATCACATTAATTATATTGAAAAATCGTTCATTTAACGCGAAATTTTCCCCTCGTTTGGAGATCGTTCCGAAAGCTCTTTATTCATATTTCCCAAATCCGGCAATGATGCTTTTCCGAACGGGAAAATTGCTCTGCTCGTCCTCTCGCACTGATGCGGAGTTTCCCGCTTCTTCGTATATATACTTAACTGGTCGTAGACCGTCGAACCTGTCGTAGCGAGGTCGTTTAGGTTAAATTGAATTTGTTCGTTGGAAACGAGGATTGGCATTTCCGCATCCGGACACATCTCATTACAAGTTTTCTGACATACTTTTGAAGGAGGGTGAATCTGTTTGACGGATTGAGAACACTCCATGACGGACCAAATTAATGTTTAACAACGATCGTCTGCAAGAGATCGGCCAATCTTGGAGCTTGGGTCAAAATCCCGACGGTCAACTTTACGATACTTTATAGACCCTAAAGAATAACGACGTATGTTAAATTTGGTCCATACACAGGGAGGATGAGTTCTTCGGTGGCATAGGGTGGCTTTGCCCCTTCAAACTTCCAAAGTGCAATTATGGAAAGTTTTAAACAATAGGCATTCAATATTTCAACTTATATTTTGTGCTTTAACGACGAAATTTTGGGTATTTTTTCAAATTGTTGAAAAAAAAAAATATTTCGATAACTTTGACATTTAGGAAATATGATCTATGAGTGAAATATAGCAAAAAGTCTCCCTAGCTCCCTTTTTCTTTCTGTGCCGTGTCAAGTCCTCTCGACATTTTGTCTGAAGACCTCTCTGTCCTGGATTGCTCGGAATAGTTCGTCCACTCTTCTTATTCCGGTCCACTCTCTAATGTTACGCAGCCAGCTCATTTGATTCGTCTTCCCTCTTCCTTGTCCTCCAGTATCAATCAAAGAAGATGATATTTATTTCCACGCAGTACATGTCTTCGTTTCGGCTCTCCTAAGTACGTCAGTGTTATTGATCATGTCGGTCCAGGGTATACGAAGCATTATTCTGTGTATCTACATTTCAAATGCTTCTAGTCGATTCACAATGTTCACTTTCAGATTCCATGTTTCACAGCCATACAGAAGAACTGATCATATGTAGCATTTGACCATTCTTTGTCGGAGTTTGAAGGTCATATTGTCATCACAGAAGAAGGCCCTCATTTTATTAAATGCAGCACATGCAACTTCTATTCGGCACCTTACTTCTATATCTGGGTCAAGCGCCTTTGTTAGGATGATGCCAAGATATTTGAATCGGTTAACCATTTCGACATCCACTCTACTTAGCTGCAAAGATGCTCCAGAATAATCGAATATCCCTAATGTCATCCATTTGGTCATATTGGTCAAGATCATATAAACTTTCAGCCAATATGACTCTGTCGTCAGCATATCTGATATTATTTATTACGACTCCATTGATCTATACACCCAGATTCGAGTTTTCCAGAGCCCTTTGGAAAACTTTATTAACATATTTAAAAAGAAAGATTTTCGCGACATTTTCGCACATGGATAAGTAAGTTCATCCTCTAAAAAAAGATTCGTATTTCTCCCGGTGATTTTTGCATACTTGAAATGCAATCGATATTTATCACTCTCTCACTTAGGATTATCTCGATTCACTCAGCGAGCAAGCATCATTTTGAATAATGCTTCCTGTCAAAGATACATCGGTGCTTTAGGAGCCCGAGGGGGCTACACGGTCAGATAACACCGATTCGTAAATCATCCAGACTCAGAGCAAGCTCACCAGAGATAACGTAGATAATTTTAACGGGGTAAACAAACATCATTACGCCTGGACACAATGAGCGAAATTTATTTATGGCCGTAAAATTAAACCAGCGGAGCCCCCAAAGCCCTCAGAGCCTCCAACGTGCACCATTTGTTTCAAGGTCATTTGTCACGAGCCCGTCATGAGCCTTTTTTTATTTAAATCACTGGAGCAATGTTATTTTTCCGCAATTTCCCGTTCGTAAATTTTCGCCAAGGACCGCTGCTCCTGTCATAAGTTTCGTCTCTTTTTTTTTGACGATAGGCGTTTTATATTAATTTGGAAGCAGATGTAGTCGGATAGCGGTTAAATCGCTCGTCCATATTTCAAATTTACTTGGGCAAGGACGTCTATGATCACACACAGCATCAATCCGTAATTTGAGCCACAGTATACATTTGTATTAAAAAAAATGTTGGAGGGTCTGATTTTATTTCGGACGTTCAAAATCCAGTTATTGAAACTTAGCCGATATATTCGCTCAAAGGTTTTTCGTACCACTGAAGTTTGATTTGCTGCTATAAAATTGAGTCTCGATATAACAAATCAAGTTTGGCAAAATTCAATCAAAAAGTACGTGACGAAGCAATCGAAGTTTGAAAATTGTGTGTCAAAGGAGTACAAAATATAATAAAAATATCTCATTGCAAGCTCAATTTGCGTAGTTCTAAGCCAAAGTAAATTTGTAAGATCAATGAGTTGATTTGATGATAATTACAAATATTGAAATATTACTAACTAACTATGATTATTCGATTTAATATTATAAGAAAAATATTTTTCCTAAAGAAATTCAATTGTAAGAAGTCGTCAATTAGTAGATTGTTTCCATTTTTTTACAAATAATATAATTTCTTGAAATACCTACTAATTGGCGAGCTTATGTGACGCCCAGGGGCAGTAACTGTCTAATCTATGTATAAATATATACAGTACATGAATGTTTTTTTAAATTGTTATATTAATCTTTCCCTACCGGTGATGTATTTACTACACCTCGAATCTAATAAGGGGAATATTGATATGAAATATAATACCACCAACAAGTATGGGAGTTGAGAGTACATTTTCAGCAGCAAGTTGCCTGAAATCAGATTCAGACTAAACGAAGAAACACTCGATGCTTTGATGTTACTTCGGGTATATTTTTAAAATAATTTTTGAATTTTTTAGTGTTTTATTTATCTATTTTTGAATTTTATTTTTATCTTTTCTTAAATAAATAAAATTCTATATTTATATATTAAATAAATGAACTTATTAGTATTTTTTTTATTAAATTTATCAATATAATTTCTTAAACTATTGAAAATCCCGGGATAGTCTAATGCAATCCCAATGTTCTGGGATCGAAATTTTGGAATTAGATTCCCTACTTTTAGCATGTGTGGAAGGTGGTAGAAATTTAGCATATTAAAAAAAATGTAGAAAACTCTTACGAGATGATAGCCTTCATCCTGTGAACGTAAATGGATATAAAAGAAATATCTTAGTCGTATTATTATAAGAGGTACTAAAAAAATATTCAGCATAAAAGCACACAGCTTTATGTATAATTTGGATACATTTCTTGTGATTTATTGAAGAATAAAAATATTTTATGTCAACATGTTAGGTAAATCAAGTAGTAAGTAAAAATATTGTGATCAATCAGTGTACAGATTATCAAATAAGCAATAATGTAAGATTTTTTCTGTGGTATCATTATTATTTTCAAGCCTCATGAACTATTTGAAAATTTTGAGCAGGATAAACAAAATGGATATAGACATATAGATATAGACATTTGAAGATAAAAGGTTAATGTATTTTATCCATCAAATGATTTTGTTTATGTTACATTTTGGTTATGATTGATTATCTCTAATAAATTTACCTATTTCAAGAACTAAGATCGATTTAATCCCAAGAAAGGTTATTTTGTTTTTATTGGGATATATAGGGAATTATCTATTTAAAATTACTCAAATTAAGCAAAATACTCAAAGCAAAAGTGTGTCGTAATCAATTAGAAAGGCTTAACCAGAAAACCAAAATAAATGCTTAAGATTGATCATAAACATATTAATCATATTTCATAATAACAATACATGTCCCCATACTGAATCCAGGAATTAATTTAAGGTGTTTTATTATATCTTTCTTAATATAAAAAAATACGTAAATAAGAGTAAAAAAATACATTTGTATTAAAGATTTTGCTCCATCCAAAGAAGAAAGAGCGTTTATTTTAAGCAAGCTTATATATTTAATATAATGAATGACCTTTGAAATCCGATCACCATACTTTATATAAACGACTTGAGCAATTTTAATTAGTGTTTTAAAATTTATGATGGAGCAAATTCAAGCTCTGTCAATACAAAACGTTGCTAATTGTAAAAAGAGAGAATTTAATTAACAGGAAAGGCTTTGAGATGAAAAATTATTAATATGGCCACGAAACTCTTTAAATTTGAAAAATTCGTAAACGCCAACAGTGGGCCAATAGCGAGTATATAAATGTCTATTAAAAAAATATATCACTTTTACTTGAAATTCAATTTTTAAAGTCTGTTTTGAAAGGATCGTTCTCGTAGTGACTTTAGCACGCTGAACTTCCACGGCATACATAAAACATGTGGAAATTGGTTGGCAAATAGAAAAAAAAATTCAGAGAGCCGGGAAACATCAAAGCACTTAAGGTAATTTCAGAAAACGGTAGAGTAAGCAGGTCCCTAGCGGGATGAAAGATAAGGTTTTTTTTACGGGAAATGTCTGCCGATCGAAGGAAGACAATTTCAGGAGTCCTTACCGGTCCCGGGTAGATATCTGTTTGATTTGACAATAATATATTCTGCTTTTCATGATAACATGACGTCTACGATTTACTACGGTGAGTCAAAAGGAAATAAAAATATATTTCTTGTTATTAAATTATTGAGAATGTGGATGGCTTAGGACAAAATGGGAAGGAATTCCAGTGATTTTGTCATGACAGAATGAAATTGAGATTTCATCTCAAATTATATATATATGTATATATATTTATCAGTAATAAAGGATTTCGTATTTATATGACCATAAATAATTATTTTTAATATGTAAAAGACAAAAAATAGCTTTCAAACATATCCCACGAGAGTTTGACGTTAAGCGAGGAAAAGTTTCAAAAGCAGAAAAACTAACTTTCGATCCCATAGGTGGAAATGTTTTGTCTGGAAAAAATCTGATATAAACTTTATCCTGTGTGATTTCAGTGCTATTTTAATGGTAAATAATATATTTTGTACATTTATACATTGGCAAAACAATGTGCTAAAACTAATTGAAGTATAGAAATGAATACAATAAAAATATATTGTATAGAGTAAAGGCGACTGAATTTAATATGAAATGTTAATATAAATTAGTTTCTGAAAAATGAAATATAGAAAATTCATTAAAAAAGGCGTGAAATTAATAAAAAACAGGGGTGCTTCTAAAAAGGGAGGACTCTAAATTGGATGATATTATGCTAACGTCATTTGTGAAATCAGATCATTGTCAAATATTAAGGAAGTGGTTAGGAACTAAGATTATATGTTCATAATCAACATTTCAGAAACACCATCATATCAAGGATTAATTTTACAAACAAGGATTCTGGATTCCCATAAATTGTCTCTAATCGCATTAGATCAACGTTGATCCATTTGTAATAAGAAACAGATACTGTTCAATAACACTAAGTGAAAAAAATAAATAATCTCATCGGTTATGTTCCTATTTCCACCCCTAAGCCATTATTAAAAGCCATAAAGGTTATATTGTGTGCATGGGGAGAATTTTATCGAAGTAATTGAATATGAACTACTTAAAGCTGATCAGATAATCACAGCAGTAGTATACTGTCAATATTGAGAGCACAATAAATATAGACTCATAAAAATACGATTAATTTTGTCAATAATAATCAGCAAGAAGCAAATACAACTTTTAATAAAGGGTTTTCAAATGTAAATATACATTTTCAAATTCATTATGGAGTTTCACTGAGCGTTAACGCCAGAAGCTGATGATGATGATTTATTTGAGATTACTCTTTATTTTGATCTCTAAACAATTCTGATTTTTAAAAAAATGTTCCATTTGAGGATTTATAAAAAAATATTGAAATATGGTCAACGTCTTGCGGTTTCACGAAGTATAAAATACCTTTCAACTTGTACCTCAGAAATATTACAGTTTTCTCTTTGTGGTTTAACCTACGTCAACGCAAATGCGGCGAAGCCAAGTTTGGCAGAAAAAAGATCGCTCTCACCACAGAAATAGGGATTCAAGGATCAGTTGAAACGAGAATATAGACCTTTATTTGATTCTTAAAGGACTCAAAGTGCCTCGGAATAAACAAGAACTTTTTTGACCCTCTGATGAAATTTACGAGGGTCGAAGAAAACCGTCTGCTTTCGAAAGCTTCATCACGTCGATTCGTGATTTCCGGATAATGCGGGACTCCAAGCGATTTATTCCTATGATTATTGTTCTACAAATAAAAAAATATGATGGGAGATTCTTTATGAAGCGTCTTTGAAATTTATTTGAGATCCTCGGAGGGTCCTTCAATTCTGCGAGGCTCCGGGGACGTTATCTACTTTCATTCTTTCAAGAATCGTACAAAGCTCTTGTGCTTATAGCTTGATCATTAATACAGCCTTTAAATCCCCGGGGATGCGTCCGATTTTACAATAGGAAACATTTTCATTAAAATGTAGGGATTCGCGGAAGATCTTTATACTTGGATAATATATCATTTTTAATCCTTGAAGCTGTTAGTTTCGTCTTGTTTGCTTAGCGACAACGGAACCAATGGTCGAAAGAAAGCTCAATAAAAATAATTGAACATCCTATTATATGTCTCGGCAAGACCTTTCATAAAATTTATAGTGTTATAAAAAGCGCTCTCGAAGATAAAAACCTTTTTACTTACGGGCGTTTTGTTGAATTGAATGAAAAGGTCGACAATTCATACGAATAAGATTTTTTTAATGTCGCGGAAAGCCTTCAAAACATGCTCTTTATCTTTATGGATATAAATTATTTGTTTAACAAATGTAACTTGAACACAACTTTGGTATTAATCTTGTTAGGGTTGTTTCTAATTCGAAGAATATGCTTTTGTTCAGCTTTAAGCCAATTTATCCGACTTGCTTTTAGCGTCCAACAAAAGTGAGAATTACAGAGATCCTGCTTCGAATTTAAGATACAACTCAGTTGTATTAGTAAATTTGGGTCCAGGAATTTAATTAATGCTTTTTAACCGGAGACAAAGAGGGTCGTTAAATATTGAAATGTTTGCATTCACTGAACCAATTACAACCGACGTTATTTACACGCATTCGTCAAAGAAATCTTCCCTCGGATCATTCAATTTAAAACCAAATGATTTTACACATTGTTTGAGAGCAAATTCTTAAAATCTGTCGTGTTTTAGAGTGAGTCTGAATGAGTGCTTTATGATGCTGAATTAGGGGGATGTATTGTGTAAATAGAATACTTCGGCATAGCAATTTAGGGTAATGACAAAGCTAAGAACACCATAAAACGACTCTGCCAAATGTGATGGAAAATCATAAGTTAAGAGGACTTGAAAGTTACTTCAAGGCCCTCTTCTTCCTGCAGGAAAAGGCAACGTCTTGGAAACTCTGCCTGTGTCAAAACTTGTGCTCATACATACAGCGAACACGGCTCATTAACTCTTATCACCATTATGGGGTCGATGCCAACCCCCAGCTATGTAGCCGTCTAACTTATGGGGCCTAATTAAACGAAGATCCCGGTAAAACTTGCTGATTTCCGACCGACCGCGGCTTATTTCGCACTCGCGAGCAATTATGTCAAATAAATTATCTGCATGTGTTTGCGCATTCCGCCCCTAAAATATTGCCGACAATTAATGTCTTCTGCGACATTTCGGATCGAAATTAACTAGTAGCTTTCAATCATTGAATATATCAAACAAATAAGCTTTCAGAATGTATTTCATCAACAACACATTAAAAAATATCATATAAATATTAATCAAAAATGACTCATGTATTTCCTTTATAGAAAACTGTCATACTTATGTTTGTATATGTGATTAATTAATATAACATTTTGATTGATTGGCAATTGAACCCTTTATGACATTATACATGGAAATGCTCAAAGGTGCTGATAAAGGGGTTAAATTATTTTACAGAAATATTGGATTGCATGTATTAAAATCATTTAAAGTGATTAATTAATGATCGTTGCAAAATATGAATGAGATGTCTTGTCGCATATACGAACAATATTTAATAGATTTTTAACACACCTCAAGCGGGCGAAATAACGGAACGCATGATACAATATTTTTAAGCAAAATTTTGAATAAATATTAACCATAAGTAACCGCATTGCTCTATTGACTTGACAGGAAGAAAATAAATGTTCACTTCTTTTAAATTATTCATAGTATACATTATTACTTATTTTTCTTAAAACTACTGGGAACGATTAAACTTGATTGATTTTTTTTTTATGAATGAAATTGTTTTAAAATTTCACAAAAATTTGCATAATTTATGGGTTGCATAATCTTTGGGCGAAAATCTTTTATCACCACTTCTTAAAAGTTTACGTAAGTAAAAGTTGTCCTAATAATGATGCTCAATGTGATACTTTTGAAAGTACGTTTTATTTGAAAATAGACTATTATACTATGTTAAATATAATAATCATTTTATATTATAGCTCCAATTGCGAAGAAAAAATTACTAGCCATCCCGCCTAAAGTGTGTTAATTCGATATTATAATAACGCGTACCGAATTTTTTTTCAATAAAAATATATATTGATCTTTTCATCCTTCCATGTGATAGCTAATCATGTCTCACAATATAAACATGAAGTTTTTGATTATTTTATAATTCACATATAATAAGGGCAATTTTAATTATTTAAAGACAATTTAATTATATAGTTCATAGTCGTTCCAAATAGCAGAATCATTATATGGTAAGTGGTCTGACATTTAAAACGGATTTGATGAATTTGAACCATATTAGAGGATCTATAAATATGTACTGAGTAGACAACCTCTAATCACAGAATTCATAAAAGATAAGATTGTGGTAGAATTCAGCGACAAAGACACACAACCATCAAGGAAAAGGAAATGAGTTATTAAGACTGGCAGTGACAGTGATAAGAGAGATGAGAAATATGTATTTAAATAATTTAAGGTAGATTTCGTAATTTCAACTAATATCTTAAGTAATTGGTCATATATTTTAATTTAAAATGTAGTATAGATTAAATTATTTATTTTTATTCTTTTATCAAGTAATTACTCTTTTATTTTTTTTGAATTTTTTACAACATGATTTTGCTCTGTATTGTAATTTTAGCATGTTTGCGATTTAAATGGCCTCATAAATCAAAGACATTAGATCGTCAATATTGAATGCATGCTGGGAGTCTTTTGACCAATTTAAGTTCAACGTAAATCTAATCAAATCAGTCTTTAGAATGGAAAGTGTTTAAAGATATGCGCATCGAGACAAAACAAAAATTAGCTTTGTAGAAATGGGTGCAAAATTTTGCCCAATCTAGGTCAAAAGCAAAAAAATAATGGAAAACTCATAAATAGATTCAAGAAATATTTGTGAAAGATTTGATGATATCTAAAATGATAATATGATAGAAGAAATCATGGAAACATTGTAAAAATATCAATAATAATTGAGAAAATATATGATTGAACCTCAGAAAAATTAGACCGTGAAAACAAGATTTCCGGGAAAAAATGTTGATATTAAGGGAAAGAGATCTTACGGATCTCAAGGAATCTTAAGGCAATCCTTTTATAACGTTCAAGTTTAGTTTTATTAGAGAAGATGACCCTAAAAATATTTTAAACAAAATTATCGTTATATTGCAATCATATATCTGTAACTGTAGGTATGCGAAATTAACGTTGATCGAAGTCAGTTTAACTCGATAGTTTGTCGTGCGTGGTTGAATTTTCGAAGCAAAAATCTCATAATATTTTAATAAAGGAACGAAAGGTAGAAAAGTTTGAAGAATTTAAAAAAAATATATCATGGGAACCCAAATGGAGTCAAAAGCTGGTGCAAATGGCAGAAAGCTATGCCCTTAAAAATATCCAACGCTTGAATTTTTTGGCCTCTAATTGTACTTTCAATTGGTACTTTCGTTCAATTTTAATGTCAATTCAAAATAAATTATACGATTCAAAATTTATTTCCATAGAAAAAGGCAGTTACTTTTAAGCAGAAATCAATCATTCACAATCTGTTTAAGTAAATTGGTGACAGACTGACTAATTCATTAATTAAACACACAGTAAAAAATTAAATAATTCAATTTGTCAAAAATATTTAAGATTACTACGATGTTATATTACGTTTTTTATTGTGACTAAACAACATTTTTTGGTACGATTGCGTGCATACATTTTTTCTTTGTTGTCCAACATTTTACGACCACATAATGTTGAACTCAATCAAGTAAAGATATTTGTATATTCATCTCCAATGCGTCTATGTTTACTTTAACAATCTTGTCGGCGAGGATAAAAAGAAATGGTGAAATGGCCAAAAGATGATAAATGACGGATGATAACCGCGTCAGTTGGGTTTGGAAACGTTGACCGTGATAAATGCCTGTCCACTTAACCACCTCGCGGTGAACTCTAAAGAAATTCAGGATGGGCCTAGGAAATTTATTTTCCTCCATCTTCATCCACACAACAATCGACCAATCATCAATCAAAATCCTTTACAATTTACTCCTCGCAGAAGAGGCGTCGGAGCCCAAAAAATAGGAATCGGAGGAGGATGTTTGTCCGGAAGCATTGTTCGGGCGCTACGGCTTAATCGATGCTTTCTTCGGATTTTAATTAAAAAGCTTTGTTTTCGAGAGCAAATATCGCACAGTTAAATTTAATTTTTAGCGTTAATCGAAACTGGTAAAACTGGTAAGAAAAGTCATTGTTGGACTTTCCTTCGCTTTGTGCTATAAAACTTCGTTTTGGTCGCCATTGTAACGATTCTGAAAAGCATAAAAATCATTGATTTTTGAAAATAAGTTGGTTTAATTGATATTTATTTGAAGTATAATAATCCATTTCTCATTTAAAACGATGCTTTTTACTTGTACTTATTTTTTTAATGTGTAGAATTCGTTATTGAACTTATGCAATCTCCATAGGATATTTTTCTAGAGAATTAATTTTTCATGTATGATATGGTAAATTTAAGTTATTGGAATGATCTTAATTTTTTCTTACGTTATCTTTGCTGCGCAAGGTCTTGTATTGTCATACTATATTTGTTTATCGTTTATTTCAAAATTCCCTCTAATTAAGCCGAAAATTCTTCTGATTATTTAAATCTAGCCAGATCTTAACAATTCAATGAATTACCTAAAAAAACATCCCACCAAACACAAACAAAAATATTTATAAGATCAATAACTTAATTAAGGAAACTCCAATTGAAAATCTTCCTGTCGATTATTATAGCCAGAAACGGGCATGGATAGACAGAGAGATTTTTGAAGATTGATTAAAAAATAAATAGATCCTAGAGGTGCAAGATTTAAAAAAAAATAAGGGATTTATGGTTACAAATTTTTTGCCCCCTAATGTAACATATTTAATCCAGCCCATGGACCAATGTGTTCTAACTTGCCGAGGAAGATGATAACTTGATAATTTTCTGGAAAAAATACGATATTGGATGCTATACACAGAATAACACAATCTTGGTCAAAAGTAAAGCCAGTAAAACTTATTCGATCATGGAGAAAGATTCTTGGGAACAGATTAATGCATTCTGAAGAGAAATGATATAACTGAAATATGTGGATTATTGGAAAATTTAAATAGTTTGGAAAATGTGTTGTTAAAAAATTGCAAAAGGAAACATAAATTACGTATTTAAAAAAAAAAAATTGCTTATGCTTAGTACTAACTACTAACAGCCACTTATCTGCTTAACTATGAGCGTTTTTCTTAATAAATAATAAGTATTAAAATCATGAAATAAAAAATTGTATTGCAAATATGATATTATATTCGAAACCAAGTAGAAATTTGATGATTTGGATTATTTCATAATTTAGTTATTCCTGTCCATCTTCTTCGGTATTAGCCCGGATAATCAAGATTCTATTGTAGTGTGATCTATTTGTCGGGGTTACTCTAATATTTTGATATTTGAACCATCTGTGATATTTTTGTAGGTTGAATTCCCAAAAACTTCGCAAATAGGGTAGCAGATTTTGCTTTCAACCGTTTAACGAATAAAAACAGCAAAAAAGATCGCACATTTGTCTATCCAATCTCACGCTTTTACCAAGGGCTAAAATTATTACTGTAAAAAAAACAGTAAGATTATTCACAAAGCTTGACGGCAGCAGTTGGTCAACCTATTTCAAAACAACGCTACCAAAAAAATATCATTTCTTTTCGCTTTGCTTTATATTAATACATATTAGGAATATTTTATGGCGCAAAAATGTATCGAATCTACAATTTTCGTTTTAATGATCGAGTTAACTTTCCCATTTATAACGATCAAAAGCAGCTTAAAGCAAATAAAACACAGCGAAAAGCTCTTTCATTAATGTTGTGAATCAGTTAAAAAATGTCAATAGAGTCGTTTCCCGGAATCGTTTCTCGTCGACAAACAACAAAAAATAAGACTTCCACACTTGAAAGAGTAATTAAAAGAATTTCACGTTCCATTGTGCTAAGAGTATGAAAGCGGAGATGTCTCATAAAATAAAAGGCTTTTCTATTGCGAGCGAAACAAACATCTCTGATGAATTTTCAAAATCAGAAACTTTTTCAATATTAACCGAAAGTCGCTTTGTCCACGGATGTTATAACAATGGCGAAAATTTAATTTCTGGAAGCACGAAAGCGTATTTTGAGCGGATAGTGTTTTTCGGCGAAAAAAGGTCCATCCGCAGCCCTAATTGTGACGCGGAAGGGTAATTTGATTGCCGCTCTTGCCTATGTTAAATCACGTTCAAAAGATGGCCTAATTGGGCGTATCATTTAAACAGGCTCGTGTTGCAGGACATATTAATGAAAAATACATCAGGCTTCCAGCAAACAATGTTTTACGTGCCTATCGCAGCGGATGCAATCTACGCCTTTGTTACTCCGCCAGTTGCAATTTTCAGCGGTAAATTGCATTTATTTTTCATTGTATTTTGAGTGGCTCGAAAAACTCGTAATACCGCGACTCGGAAAAGGACTATAATAAAATGAGTAAACATCCGGTTCTGACATTTTCAATTTGCAGACATTGATTGGTTACTCTTAGGAGCTTGAACATTAATGGCTTTTTACTTGCTTCCGTTAAATATGAACGCTCAGATTGGATTCTGGGGCATTTTCAACTGCTTCAAGGAGCGTATTGTTTAATATTCCAACGTCTGAACGGTTTGAGGGCAAATATCAATATTTGACATTTCTAAAGGATTAATCTTAAATTACTTCCTAGATAAACTCACTTTACTACGTCTTATAAATACATTTTTTCTAAATAAAACTTCAATTTCATATAAATTTCTAAAAATAAACCACGATTAAAAAGTATTTATTCTTACTATTTGTAGATTAAAATCTTGTAATTGAAACTAATTTTAATAATATTTACATAAATTGCATAAATATTAGAAGCACCAGGAATAAATCCGTTCTTTAATCGAGAAACAAACATGATTTTGATTCGAAATATGTTTGACATTATTGTGCTACGTTGATCTATTCATCGGATACAGATAATGAAATCATTACCGTTTAATCATATTCTAATAAATGAATAACTGATCGAAAACATTTAAACAAGTTCTCATTTGATCTGCGAGTCCCAACGCAAAATTCGTAAAATTCCCGACTTTCCGACAAGTGATTTATATCCATCGCTGCAGATGAATACTTATATAATATAATATTTTGATGTGATTCGTAATTATATTACGGAGGAATCCAAAAATTCTGAACCCCGTATCTATTATATTTCATATCGATATTCCCATTATTAGAGTCGAGGTGTAGTAAATACATCACCGGTAGGGAAAGGTTAATATAAAAATTTGAAAAACATATATTTACTGTATATATGTATACATAGATCAGACGGTTACTGCAAATTAGTAGTTACGCCACTGTTTCCAAGCGTCCAGATTTTGCCGGAAATGTCTCGATTTAGTATCTTTCATCGTGCTGGTGAGATGTACGATTTCTGTTAGATAAAAATTTCAATCCCGAATTTTTTGGGATTACGTTTACTAATCCCGGGTTTCATTAAATTGCCCGGGATCCGGGATCCCGGAATTGGATTCTCTAGTCATGCTGTAATTAATCATATCGGACATGATGATGTTATGTCAATTTATTTGCGTTCGGGCATATACCTCGTATAACACGGATTTGTATTACACGACATTTTTGTAGAATCATATGATCGTGTTATACGAGGTCAAGGTGTATTTTAAATTATGGCAAATGTTAATAAATCATTATCCATTTAAAATAAAATATTTAACTTACTGTGATAATATTGTAATAATATTTGAAATTTTTGATCCACATTAATACAACAACGCCTACCTTTACAGTAATATTGTGTTGAATGTATGAAGATGATCAATTACCTGTAACAAAAAAAATATAGTATAAATTTATATTCAAAATAAGATTGCCCCTTAAAATTTATTTGAAGACATTATGTAGCTTATATAATATTTAAATAGGAATACAATTGCAGGTTTTTACATTAAAAAAATTAACCCTTAACACATTGATTTTTATTCATTTTTAATAATAATACATTGATGACAAGATGCAATGCGTTGCGTCTAGTATTGATACATATTCATTATTCGAGCGTTCCTATGGACGTACAGATTCATATTCGAATGTGATTTTAATTATGATATCTTTTCGATGTTCGTCTCATGCGTCATTGGGTCAAGCGATTGTTAAAAAAATGTAATTTGGCACTCGCGGACTTTTGATATTTCCGCCTAATTGGTGAATATTTCCAGGTAAATTGGGGTCAAAATAATTAAGCTCCCCGAGGAACACAAAAAGATCGTTAACAATTTACGTACGCACAAAGATAATTTTATTACAGTGCTAATTAAAAGCCCCGTAGAATTGCGAAAGGCAGTTTTCCGGCCGAGTTTTTATTGACGAATTTCACTCGCAGTTGAATATTTTCTTCCATTTCAAAGTTTGGCAGACTCGAGTAGTAAATCGTTCGGAAACAAAAAAAATTAAAAAGGGACATAAAAACTTTTCCGAACATATTTTTTAAATTCTTTACCCTCGCCGGGGGGAGTCAAGTTTCTGAAAACTCAATGCGCGGGTCACATTTCGGACGACTTCGCGAATTAGCCACTCGACGAAGGACACGAAACTTTTAATTGAATGAACTTTTCGTTTAGATTTTTTATCCTCCATCCAGAAAGGAGGCTTTTCAGGTAGTAATAATAATGCGTTCGTGCTTTTCTGGCTCGCGCACTGCCTACTTAGAGCTCTAATGAACGGCCCGCCACGAATTATGCTACAGTGAAGAGCTGACTTTGGTAAATATTTTCTCTTTACTTTCTGTTCCCGTATTATTCCATGTACACTGTGCCCCATAAGTCACGTAGACAATTTGCTTTCGTATTCGTTAAAACCAACAAAAATGTCACATAAATTTGGCAGCGATAAAATTTCGGCGACGGGCTCGCCAACTTGTTTTTATTCCAAGCCAAATAAGCGAGATTAAAACCATCCCCATATGCATCTAATGCTAATAACCAAATTATTTATTTAGATAAAAGCCTTTACTTTAATATTACTGGTATGATATACATGTGATATTCATAATTATATAAATACGTAATCAATGAAATTTAGCAATTTCATTAGCATATTTTCCGACTCTAATTGTGAGGATTATAGAAAAGAGTTTTGTTTTCAATATATTTGCAAAACCAATTGCATAAAATTTTATGCTGATTTACAGGCTTTTAAATTGTGAATTATAACACGATTTATTAAATCAATAAGAGTTTCGTCAAAAGTATTTAATTTGTATCAATAAGTATAGTTATCGAAAATCCAACGAAAATTATCATACAGCGATAATAGTTTGTAATTAAAATAATTAGTATTTCGCTAGTGAATGTCTAGCATTAGAGAAGCCAGATGTCAGACACCCTTAAAATTTTACTAATGATGCGAGACCATTACTATTGAAAATTGGAGGAGATGTATTATATTGTAAATTTGATCATCACTGATGTCGTTATTACCTTCAAACTCACTTATATTAGTGCTTTCTATCACGATTTTTGACATTTATTTAATAGCTGATATTTTTGTATAAAAATATTACAAATAAAACATCACTCAATAAATTTGTAGGATTTTTTTCGCTTTAAGCTTTTTTGCTTCTTGATTTAGGGTTATTTTTTCGCAAGATAATTTTTTTTTGGGGATTAGGGGTGTCTTTTGCAAGGCTCACACACACATAGGCCCTCTGCATGGGAACCTCTGTCGTGTAAATCAATTCTTTCGGCGGCCCTATTGCGTGGCTCGTACCGTCTCCAGACCTGACACCGCTGGATTTATTTGCTTAGGGACGTACGAAAGAATTAATTATTATAACAGAAGTGTCCGCAAAAAATTCTAATTAAAGAAATAAACGCCGCCTTTGCAAAAAAAGGAGAATTAGAGGGGAATATTCTTGGAAAAGGGAATCTAGAGAACTTTTTGAGACTAAACTAAGTTCATAATATTTGTTAGCATTTTGTTAAAAGAATTTAGAAGTTGACATTTCTGATTCGTTTGTACATTTTTTTTGTAACTTTAGAAGATCAGAAATAATTTTCTTTAAACCAATTATATAAAATATTGATTTAATTAGGTCAAAAAACATTGCAAAATACAAAACAGTTATGCGTGCAATTACGATCACATTAAAGATTTATGGTGATTTAAAGGTGAAATTTTGGGTATTTTTTCAAAATGTTTCATTTTGAATTCTTGCAAAAAATACCCCATTAGAAAAAACCCTTATTTATACTAATTATCCACATAAATTGCTTATAAAATAAAATAAATATTATAGTAATATACGTACTGAAATTAAATGGCTTGCCATCTCTTGATACAAAGCAAGTATTACAGATGATTTATTCAAGTTATGAACCCACATTTATAATTAATAGCATTTTTTTTTTAAATTTTATTTGAGCAAAATTTTCTGAATATTATATAGTTCTTATATCTTTATTTAAAATTTGACTATAATATATTTAAAAAAATGATTGATAAAGTGGATTAATTATTGGACGTACTGAGATTTATTATAAAATATATCAGGTCAAATCTTGATTGTGGAATAATTTTGTACCGTACTAGCAAGTTTGGAAGATCGAAAGTGTTATATTAATATTTTCTTCTCATATAATAACTATTGGAATACTACTTATGTAAGATATGGGATAAATCCGAACATCACAATTAAGAGTTATGCACATTGATTATGATCTATAAAAAATGTATTTGTAGTTTTTCAAAAATGCATTTAGTTAATAAACACATATTGTGGTTTTCATTGTGCCCTAATTAAAACCGCAATATGTGCTTCTGCAAATTCGACTCGTTTTAATTACAGGCAGAAAATTATTTTATTTGTTCCATGAATAAATTTATGATTTAATTTGTAGCTCTCGAATTGGAAGCGTAAAAATACCCCAATTAAAATACTGTCATGTTATACAATTAATCGAATAACACAAATACATTTCATCGAACTGAACAATGGGTTCGGCTCGAAATTTCGCTTGAAATCTAATTAATAGTCGAACAAACAATATCGCCGGGTGGATATTTTCATTTTGTAATTTTATTAAAAATCCTTTATTTCACGAGGGGCGTATTTTATTTTAAATAGGTCTCTCGCCGTATATTTAACTGGTATGTGCTCATCAAACACAAGGATCGCATAAGGTATTAAGCATATATTTAACCACCCCCCCAAAATGAGTGAAGGATCCTATGGCATTTTAAGCTGTTATTATGATGGGGCTTGAGAAATTATTCATACAGTATATGGAAGATCGTATCGGGGTGTCAAATATTTGTCTACAGGGCTTGATTTAAAATCAGAGGGGGTTCGTTTCGTGTTATAAATAATTGAAATCTGAGGGGATTATTTTTTTTATTATGATTCAAAGCAGATAACTGGCTTCAATTCTATTCGAGATTTAAATATTTGAGTATTTCAAAGTTTTATAGTTTTGTTTGTTAAAAATTGTTCAATGATATTACGGAAATCTCAATGAAGGATGTCAAAGCACATTTAACATCCTAAAAATAGAATACTAGGACTAATCATTCTTTTTTCAAGAGTTTCCAAATATAATATCTATGAAAATCCATATTTTTCGGTTCTTTACTGAACAAGGATGATTTTTTTAAGCATAAAGCACACTCTTCATATATTGCATTATCCATTATAATGAGTATTTTCTTATGACTTTATTCTATAGCGGAATAGTAATAATTGCTAGAAGAAACTCTAACATTGACTTTGAAAGAGTTAAGTAAAGAATAAGGTGAGAATAAAATAATCTTACCATCTTTTTAAGGCGTTCCATTAAATATTTGGCTTTAAATTAAATTAAGCTCTTTTTGCTCTAATTAGATCAATATTCATAATAATTAATGACACATTTGATGATACAATCTAAGAAACAATAAAAGAGATTATATTTACGTGATGGTCAGATAATTCGCATAAAAGTATTTCTAAGATATATGTTATTTGTTGAATTAGCTGACAATACTATGAAATTTCAAAATACACTCAAAATTCTTTTTGTGCGAATTTTTTTTGTGCGATTTTGAAGTTATGCGGTTTTTATGAAGCATTTTTTTTAATTTCATAAAGAGTACGTATCGAGATAATTTGGTTCAAATAGGAAATACATTTTGAAAAAAGAATTTTTCCAATGTTTCGACCTTTAAAAATACATTCTCCAAGGGAATATCCAAAAATTCCAACTACTTACGGAGTTATAACTATTTTAGTGACGTGGCAACTTGGCAGTACCTACCATAATGAAATCTTTCAACGCGTTTTTCTCGAAACTGCTTTTTTCAACAGGGTTGTTATGATATTTCAAGTTTTAATTAATTAATTAACTTCAAACTGGGTACGAATCTATTCTATATAATAAAGCCATAAAATGACTTGACTGATGTCTGGCATCTGAGATGCCAGATGTCCGACATCCTTAAAATTTTACCAATGATGCAAGATGTCCTTTAAATGTTATCAAATATGTTATTTTTTAATTGCCTTATTGTTTCCTGTTTTTTAATTTTTTTTGTGCGATATTTTATATTGCTGTTTCAAAGTTATGCGGTTTTTAAAATCCATAGAACGCATCTTCACTTTTTCTATATAAGTCATAGCTTTTTTTGTGCGACTTTTCGTGGAACGCATCTACCGCACAAAAAAAGGTTTTAGTATGCTTCAAGTCATCAATCGTAATATCACTTGAAAAAAATCAAATGCCAAGTCTGGATGGATTTAAATCAAATTCTTCCCGCTATGGAAATGGTTATTATTTATCAAGATAATATATAATAATACATAACAAATCAATATGTTTTTCGCCAGTATAATTTTTTTCTATATGTGTACATTTTTTAATAGATTCCAATAACTTGATGATGTTATTTTTTTTACTTTTTTTCAACAACTGAACCAAAAACCGATAACCAGTAAATCGCTATTTTTTTCTGGAACAAAAACCTGAATGAACCGATTCGAAAATATTTTCGGTTCGGTATACATTATTACACTTAATAGAGTTTGATTGCTTTTAGATTGAAGTAATGTGTGACAATCACCATTCTTGTGCAAATTTCATTTGATTGTATTCATCTGATAGTACTGTAATCTTTGTACTTTATTCATCCCGTTAATTGTCGTTTTAAATCAATATTTCGGATAATATTGTTATCAACCCAAATTTCAGCTTGCAATCTTAAGTTGTTAATATGTATTAATATTTAGCTTATCTTTTCTTATATATTTGCTGTGTATTTAAACTGAGACTTTCAGATTTCAATATGTTTCCTAGTATTATATACCCATATTGGGACTCCCAAATTCCTAGCCAATAAACGTCAAGTCTTTTCGTTTTATAAATTAATAATTCTAATCATTATACCGTTTATTTATTATTTATATGATATATTTGTCGCCTTCGTGATTACTATAAAATTCTAGACATTATCAAGAAAGAAATTTCTATGAGTAAATTGTAAATACATAGATACAGAAACGGAAATCGTTGTTTTTCCCGGAATCAGTCGTAATTGAACCGATATAAAGATTTAGAACTGAACCGAAATGAAAACCAAAATCAAATAAATAACGATTCAAAACCCTTGTATTACAATTGTATATTTATAATCTAACACATATGAATTTGAATTACCAACAATCTCGATAAAAACATCAAATCGTTGTTGATTTATCAAGTACATAGTATTATTTTAATACTTAAATTCCAAATTCTATGCTAAATTTTCAGACTGTAAAAATCATATAATTGGAGCACTTTTACGAAATGAAGTTCAAAACTTTTTTCCATATGTAACAAGATATTGAAGTTGTTTTAAGAAATATCTATTTTTGTTTTAAAAAACTTCATTTTTTAAATGCAAGTATACTTTAATCCAATAACAAGAGTTAATAAGACCTTCATATTATTTGATCCCATCCGCGAACGCCGAGGAGTGTCGCGAGCTTATCGATTTGTCGCACATGAGCTAGCGTTTTTTAAAGAGTCTTTGCCGAAGTTAATTGCATTTGAAAATTATGCAAGGCCTCGAGAACTGAAGAGGCATATCAGCAAATTGGTTGAAGGCTAAATTTTCAGTAATCATCATTGCGGTTCACCTCAAGACACAGCGTAGAAGCCGATAAGCCATCGTAAGCCGGCAAAGGCCCTTGCTTAATCCCCTTTCACGTGTTTTGCACTTTGTGTTGTCACCTCGAGGTAAGAAGCTCATTAATAAGGACCTGACTTTGCCTCCGAAAGCCTTCGATGGAGAGATTTTCCGACAAAAAAAAACACTCCCTGGTATTCCGTGAAGCGCGATTTTATCACGCACGTTCCGGATGGATATGAAGTGAATAAATATTGTATAATATCGCGAGACGAACCTCAATCGTAGGTGTGCTTTGACAGGTTGATACTTTGGATCACAACGGCATCGGAATTTACAATAGACTTGTATATTCTAAATATGGTTCAGTGAGCTGTGAATTTCGAAATGAATCCAGTGAGCTTTGCTGGGATGATTTGGGTATCGTATCGCGCAGAAGCAAAGATCGAGAAGAGCTTATGTAAGGGTTCTATAATAAAGTATAAGAACTTTGAATACAGCTTCCCTTATATACATTAGCAATAAAATATTGTGGAAATAGCTGGCAATTTAATACAATTCTATTATTGAATCTCACCCCGAAATATAATATACCAATAATTTTACAACGGTTTTTAAAGAAACATCCCTAATGTCCCTAATGTTTATTATAGTAGCCAAAACGGAAAATACCTTTTGAAGGAAAAAATCATTCAATTTTGCAAGAAGTTCTAATAACTAACTATTATGTGGTCGATTCGAATTCTCATTCTTTAACCATTAGATTATCTAAATTCATTCTTATTCATATCTTATCTTATCTTCTATTATCTTATATTATTCTTATCATTAAATCTATAGATAAAATTTCAATAGATATTTTAAAACAAAAACATCTTATCATATTGCTATAATTTTATATTAAAATTATTTTGCTTCATGTGCCATATTTACTATCCGACGTAAGCAATCTTCATAGGAGATTTACCCAAGGACAATGGCTTTTATGTGGGGGTTTTCGTTTGTCTTTCACACGAGGCTAAATTGGGACAAAGTTAATTGAATAATAAATTTAAATCGATGAGGATCGTCTCAATTTTTATGTTTTAAGAACAAAGAAAACAGGCATTGAATTAAAAGATTGATCGATAGATAATTATTGGTACAACACTATTTCCTATTTTATACTTATTGATAACTTGAAATGATAAAAACACCTATTTTAGTTGCAATCAATCAATGTTACCATATGGTTATGATTGTACTCAGTACAATAAATGTACACATGTTCGAATGCTTCTTGGAAAAGTAGTAATTAAACTTGATAGAACTTGATTTTTTTGTATCTTGAACATTGATTAAATTTATATTGTGGGTTGTCGTATTCATCCACAGTTGCATTATATGTACTTAATATTGCAATGCTTTGAAAGTTACAATACTTCAATCAAGTTCCTGCGGTACAATTTTAGCCACGTCTACCGAAACCCTAGTCGCCTTTTATCAAAAGTAAACGACATTTATTTAACAATTATTGATGTAAACTACTTGTAAACAAAAATGTAGCTTTGTAGATTTTAATTTGCACTGATATTGACTGAAAACAAAATTTTGCTTCGTTAAAATGTTACCATCCGGTCACATTTCTATTATCATTCGCATTCAAACGTATTCCACCTTATCTAATCAATCATATATGTGTCCTATTATTTATATATTTTTTAAACTGTCATAGTTAAATTATTATACTCGTAGTTGGTCAAATCTATGAAAAATGGATAGGACTTAAACTTACTTAATAAACGATGAGTAAATGTGAATAAATATGATTATAACGATAATTCATTTCGAACACAGGATACAATTTTGCTCGTATATCAAAACTTGGGAATAAATTATTGTTTACAAGGGAGCTTATTCAAAGTTACGCAACACTGTGTGTTAGCACATTTAAAGCGGATATTAAAGATTTAAGGGGAGTTTTGTTATTAAAAAAATGTGCGAAAATGCGATTTTCTTCAATCGTTTTATTTTCAACACGTGTTTTTATTAACATTTCATTTTTTCGTGTTTATCCAGACCTTTGGTTTGAACAAACATCGGCTTGTTGACATTTCATGGAAGAGCTTGTCATGGGAAAACATACGATTTTTCGCGAACATGCTCTATTGTTCGCGAAAAAAGTTATATAATTCATTAATGTCCATTTTTTCGGCATCGGGTTTATTTATTGTATTAAAGCGTCACAAATTCTGACCTTTGCTCTTTTAATTGCGCCGATATTAACAAAATTTTGAATTCAAAACAATGGTCGGAACAAAGGGGTTGACGCTTCATAAATCACAAACTCTGCTGCGTTGATGTGGGTCCATGAATTACGGGCAGCTGTGTCCTTAATAAGGACATTTCTCCTGTTTATGAACCAACTTAGGACTTCAGAGTCACAATTACGCCTCTGCTCGCTGCAATTTATTCCTTCAGTACCCACTGAAGGACCTAAGAAATTCATCGGGATCAGCGAGTCACATCTAGAAAACAGCTCCCCAAGACGTAATCATTTCTGACAGTTATGAAACCTTCAAAGTTTACAAGTAAAAATGTCGTTAAAAATTGGATTAAATTCAGCGAATTTGCGCTCCAATTAAATTCACCCATAAATTTACTACCCTCATTAATATGAATTGATTGGACTGTTAAATGCTTCTAATTTAGAGCGTAAATCAAGTTGTATAATCCATTAAGCCGTATTTAAACGATGACGATGAATTACGTAGCGATGTTATTGATAAATTACACCAAGTATTAATTCACATTTGATTTGAAGATATAATATTTGTGGGGAAAAAATGCGATTGGATGTATGGCAGGACAAACATACAATCGAATGGAATCCTTGGAAAAATATTTTTAAAATTTTGCTCAAAGCAAATTTAACAATGCTTCCGCATATAGTGAAATCATTGTATAGACATTTAAATGGTAGAAAATTTCAGTTCATATCGTAGCATATACAATAGTTGTACACTTTAAACAAAATTTGCCATTGACTGAATATAAAATCAATTATTCAAAGACGAAGGATGCAGTATATGAGATTAGGGAAAAGATGATTGTATGTATTGAATCTTTATGTTCTAAGAAAAAAATATTATTTTGAATAGTTGCAATTTTATGCATATGAAAACAATTAACTTTGCAAATCATTTCAATGGAAAGAATTATCTAAAATGTGTTTCAGCACTCGGAACTCTCAACATTTAAAACTCAGAAATATAATGAAATTTAATAGTTTTCTTATTGGTACCAATTCTAGAGTATTTATTTCTATCGCTCGGCCAAAATCCAATGATGGTATCATTTTTATAATTTAAAAATATTAGGGTATATAAATCCGTATGGATATTTGTTTCGCGTTTTTTATACGTTTAATCAAACAAATGGCAGCTATCTTGAGTGTGTGGTGTGTAATCGCCAAGAACTTAATTGAAAATTGTTGTCTACCCCTGCTTTGGGGCCATTAGCGCAGGGTTGTAACATCCCCCTGCTGGATGTTTGGCAGTGTAACTGCATGACCTAAATTCTCATCCCTTTTCTATTCTCCCTTATCTGGAACACAGGCGTGACGTCACTAATACCAGAGGCGCGTAAAGATGCCGGGGGAGCTCGTTCGTTTCAGTACTTAAATATTATCTGACCGACTTAACTCTTCGCTGTCTATGCCGCCGTAGCTCCAAACATTTTATGTTCTCGCCGTAAAGTTTTATCATTATAATTTGGCTTGATTATTGGAGCGAATAAAAATTCGGTGTGCATACACCTGATCTGCGATAAAATGGACACATATTTATTAACAAGCGAAGATAAACACTACATTACAAAGTTTGAGGAACTTTGTCCACACGCAACTTAGAACAAACAACCTCTGGATTATCTTGACTGCTTAATAACAGGTAGAACACACTAATGCTTTTATCGTCTTTGTTATGATCACAATGAATTCTAGCATAGAATTTCACTCAAAATCAACATGGGTAAATGGTTAAATTAGATTGACCTTTGGATGCAATTTCTATTACTTTCCCTTTTTTTAAATTCAATCTTAACATAAGAGATAAGCATTACGATATTAAATTGAACCAATCGAATAATATTTAGTATTTGATTTAATTTGTTCACATGCGATTCGTTATTTATGCAATATTTATGAACTGTATATAACTATTACCTATTAATGGCATATGTAAGCTAAAAAAATACAGATTTTAATATTATTTTTTATGATCATACTCTTAATTATCGAGGACAGATTATCACACAAACTACAGATTTTCTTGAGATAGGAGGAGTTTTTATGTAAAGGTTTTTCATTGTCTTCTACTTACGGGATGAAACTAGATCAAGCCCATTCAAATAGATGGATAATAATATAGACACGTTAATTTATGTTGTTATAATGTTTTTTGCAAATCAGATGATCATAAGCGGATCTTTCAAAATTTAGCAATTAACTTAGTATCTAATTTTCAGAGCTGTGAAATCAGGAAGAAAATGAAGTAATTTTCAAATGGGTTTATATTTATAAAAAAAATCTTATACGTGTTTTTATAGAACGAGTTATACATTTTGTATGAATTCTAAGCCTTTTTTTGCGCGTTTTTATTTTATTAATTTTAAAATCTTCACATTTTTTTAAAAACCTTTTCTTTATGTAGATAGTTTTAATAAAATAATACAAACCTATTAAATATCTTTATTTTGTTTAAAAATAATAATGATGACTAGGGAATTCAATCTCGGGATCCCGGATCCCGAAACACAATCCCAAAAAATTTTGGATTGAAATTTTTATCTAACAGAAATTGTACCCCCGTACTCGTATTCCCGCCGAAATCTGGACGCTTGGAAACAGTGGCGTAACTACTAAATAACGAGCTTAGGCGACGCCTAGGGGCAGTATCTGTCTAATCTATGTATCCATATATACAGTACATACATGTTTTTCAAATTGTTATATTAACCTTTCCCTACCGGTGATGTATTTACTACACCTCGACTCTAATAATGGGAATATCGATATGAAATATAATAGATACGAGGTTCAGAATTTTTGTATTCCTCCGTAGTATAATTACGAATAACATCAAAGTATTATAGTATATAAGTATTCATCTGCAGTGACGGACTGGGACTACCGGTCCCGGGATCCCGGCACTGATCCCAAAATGGTCTAATGCAATCCCGAAATCCCAGAATCGAAATTTTGGCTCGGAATTGGATTCCCTAATAATGAAGTTGAAATGACAGTAAAGAAAAAAAACGGGTGTTGTTAAAATTGTGAGGTGGACAACTGTGTCTATACACTTACACATTTGATTGAATGACACACTCAATCTCGTTTTCACATCGTCGATACAAAGGTATTTTTCTGGAATACAAAACTGATATTATTCGATTTTCTGTATCAATGTTCAGAATAAAAATAAGAGATTGACCCAGATTCCGTGTTGAAAAAGAATAGGGAAAAAAATGGGGCGCTCGCAGATTATATCGTGCATTCGTTTTGATTTTTTTTAGTTATGGCTCTAGAGGATTTAGATCTAAATCGTTTGCTTTATCTTCCACAAATTTAAAATTAGTTAAGACGAGCTTCGACCCAATTGAAAATAAATAACGAAATGTCAAAAGCAGTTAGACGAGATAACTTTAAAGGATCCAAGCCGAAAGAATTTCATTATTTACTCACACAGTATATCTTACAGTAGGCAAAACGTCCGTGGATAATAATAAAGATGAAATATTTCAGCTCCATTAAAGCCTTGATAGTTTGACATATTTAAAGCTGAGCTCGGGCTAAAAGTTTTCTTTTCGCAACGGAATAAGTTGCTCGTTATTCGAATCCCAAAAGTTTGGGGCATTCAAATGAAACAACCAGAGTTTGGATACTGCTTAAATTTGACGAATGTCTGGTTTGTTGGGGATTCATTAGTGTCACGTGTCTAACGAGAAGAACGGTTTTAAATTATACTCGAGATAATCCACAGCTTCTGCAGAATTAACGCTGAAGGACATCGGTTTATTCTGGGAGACTTTCGTTGGCAGTCACTTGCTAATTTTGTGATTAAATATGTAATTTTTGGTTATTTATTACAATATGGCGGAGTAAAACGATTCAATTTACTTTACATTAATCGACGACTCCACAAAAGAGATCCAGAAACGCTCTTATTACATAAATAGCATTCGAATCAATTAATGTTGCTTTTATAGGTCCTATTCAATAAAATTTGTATCTACAAAAAAAGCCCAATTCAGTTTTTTTAACGTCTGTTATGAAAGCAATATGCGATTCAATGGTGTTACAAAGAAACCCATTGCGAATCAGAATATCAAGCATTTTTGACCGATAGGCTGCTTAATATTCTACTGTAATACTAAAAATCTCATTTATATTCGATCGACCCTCATATTACATCGGGTATATAAGCCATAAAGCTTCAAAGCACGAATATTGCTCAAAAACCAATACGTTGGTAACAATGAGGGTTGTCTGTTATTTACCAAAAAATAATAGACAGCTGCTTATGGAATTCTATAGTTAAAATGCACCAAATATTGGCATAGAAATGGTATTATTGTAAAAGGTCTAAGTTAACACATTTGGAGGATCAGAATTATTAATATTTTCAATCGATTATCACAATCCAGATTTAGTTATATTTTTTGGATTTGAAATAGTAAATTCTAGATCTCTTATGGAAATTATATATTAAATAAAACTTTTATAAAATCATATAAAATGAACCATTTTAAATTTTCTGACTATTAGTAAAATTTATATATCAATCACATACGTCTCTTCATGTGATTGAATTGATTGTATTTTACAAGATATCTAAAATCAACGAATAAAAAAGTTTACATGTAAAGTTATATATAAATGTAACCACAATTAACATACATCTTATTGTAATGCGTTGATTTATAAAACATTTTTTATTCTAATGGCTCTTTTATTGAAACCCTATTTAATGTATGTCATGTTCTAACCATCCATTGTCGACATTTTCAAATTGTTTTTTTTTTCTTGGTACGTTAGAACAGATTTATAACTATAAATCTAAAATGCTGATAAAAGAAATCGATTAAGCCCATAAATCTGACAGAATAGAAAGCTTTCCAATATTATAGGAAGTATAATATAAGAGTATAGGAAGAAAACTTTTAATATACATCAGATGGGGATAAATTAATTGGATTAAATTAAGGGAGGAAACTACATTATATGGTTCGAAAAATTGTTTTTTTTAATTCATAAATTATTAGTAAAACTACTCAAGAATATGTTTTGAAAATTTCACAACAAAATTTCGATTTTTTCCGATGTTATGAGCATTAAGGTCTAGTTTCTTGGAATTCGCGACTGGTAATACGAAGCAACCGTTCAGTGGACCCTTTTTCACTTACTTGACTCTATATCCCTATACTACGGGAAGAAGTAAGATGTGAAATTTCAAGAAATTGGAATTCGTGGTCTCGGTTTCAAGCTCATTGTCAATTGCAACTGTGGATCATGACAAACCAATTCATGTCCATTCGTTGACACTGGATTTGAGATAAATCGTAAAATTATGTTTGTCATGCGACTCTTAGGTGTTGGCAGATAAGGACTAAACTTATTCTGCAATTACATGGACATCAGCAAATGGTATATCTAAAGAACTTTACAATATAACAACTGTCCAGAGAGAGATAACAGCTGGTGCAAGTGGCAGAAAGCTTAAGCTCTTAGAAGGGAACCTGAAGCCTGAACCCTACATCCCAACCTTCAAAAAGCAATTCTTCCGATATATGAAGATTTGTTGATTACTAAGTACTGAATTATTAAGAGAGATGTTTAGATGGTCACACACAGAATTCAAACGAAAGCTTCAACTCGACCGTATTGGCTCCAAAGGACCTACATTCTGGCTTAAAAGTAATCGAGGTTGCGGCGTTTTTGGCTTTTGCCTTATTCTATGAAGGGAATTCAGCACTTGTAATGATTATGGACGAACTAAAAGTAGTTGTTAGCTCACAGAGCTTTAATTATGTACAACAAATGGACGTCAAAAGACATAATAGAAGCAGCATAGTGGAGATCAAGGACGCTCGGAAAGCTCGAAAAGAAGAAATGCAAGCTCAAAATTATACGTATGAAGAAAGTGAAGGGTTGTTATATAGTGCTGGAATAACTGATTAATTGCTAGGTAGTTTATATAATTTATTACTGCCTAAAATTTCTCGTTTTTGGTAATTATTTTTTCAAACGCGTTTTTCTCGAAACCATTTTTTTTCAACTTCGGTACACTCTAACTCAAAAAATTAAAAAACATTTTTTTTTAAATTCACATAAATATTTTTTAGTTAATTATGATCTATGTCAATCTAATATTGGGATAATTTTATTGTTTAAAATATTTTTTTATTGTAAGAAAGGTGCAAAAAATATGTTAAAAAATCGTACTATTTTGCTTAACCACTTTTTAAACATGACTTTTTTCAGTCAAAACTTGGTTCATCAAAAATGTGATCAGCACTTTGTACCAAAGCTGTAAATATGGCGACCTTCCATGGGAAACACCTTATAACTTGACTATTTCTGACGGAATTTTCTCAAAAAAATTTTCAGCCATTTTTAAAATACTATCAAAGTTTAAACATATTTTAATTATTCCTTGCTTGCTAAAACACGCAAAAAAATCTGCCTCCTAATGTGGTTTCCCTCTGTTATTGATCGTTAATGTCCAGACTATTTCTGAATTAAGTGTATGTATTACATAGTTTGAATTTGAGTCTGAAATATTATAATTATAAGAATCCAAGATTGTGCCCATTGATTCATCAGTTAATAATTATAATCGCACAAGGATCTCTTATATATAATTTTATGCACGGATAATCGCGAGTTTATTTCGTTTTATAAATAATCATATAGTTCGTGTTTTAAGTATTTATGCAATATTTAAATTATTTCTTAACGAAAAATAAAGGGTAGCTGGTTTGCATTAAAGGCAATAAATTTTCACAAAACAACGGTGTAAAAATAAAATATAAATAAAGGAGAATCATTGTTCCTCAAATTCCATAAATCTCTTTTATCTTTGTTTCACACTTCCACAGAAGAAATGTCACAGGAGAACTACGACGATTCTCTCATTTCTTTTCTTGCTTTTTTGGTAGTCGAACTGAAAAGACTGGAGTCGTACATCAGCCTTTAGTTGACAGAGCTTGGGAGAAAAGACATTCTCCTCTTATTTTTCCACCCTTCATCCATACCACTATTTTTCATCGAATTACATTATATTCAGTAAAAAAATATATTTATAAATATGAAAATCGAACGAGGCATTTATGAAAAAAATCATTGAAAAATCTTCAGGTGAAACGTACGAAGAACGATAAGAGGGAGGCGATAAAATTTACTTAGCCTAAAATAGGATATAAAAGGGTGGTATCTTTGTAATAAAGAAAAACGTCTCCTTTCTGCTCTAGCAAAATCAGGTCATAAAAGTAAGAAAGAGCCATAACAAAATCATAAATAAGCCCACACACCCGCAAACGTTTCTGAATAAATTAATTTCATAAAAAAATATCAACAACGGAACATCGTAAAATACTCGAGTTATACACAATCCGAGAACATTTCTGTAATTGATTTTACCGCATAAAACTCTTGTTAAGATCTCGAGATCTCCCTTTGAATGTTTTCAGGATGTAAATTGCAGGTTTTACGTAATCCAAATTTTTATCCCCCACTTCGGCAAAGCTGTGTGGGCAGCGTCACTTAGAAGGGAGAGAAGTTTAGGCTTTCCATAAATTTCCAGGAACGTCTTCATTGCTACATTGTCAGAATATTAGATGAAGCATCACTTTCACTGAACATGGAATACGTGCCCTAATTTACAATCTTCTGATTACGTGCATAAACGAGGTGAGGACATTTCGAGGCCCTCGCCCTCAAAAAATATCCGTTTGTGCGAAATATTTATTTCGAATTTGATGAATAATTTGATCATGTTCGGTTTGCGTTTCGACATAAAATGGATCCTCCGCTATAATTGGACCAATTTCTGTTTGTGACAGCTCGTATCAAAGAGCCCGACTTCATGCTCGATATAACGTATGAAATTGTAACGGTTGATATGAAAATGTAATTTTACAAAGGTAATTTATTACCGTTTCAGTACCGACGGAAACTATACTTATAACGATATACACGTTACAAGAGAAAGGTTGCTTTATGTGAGAAAAATATTTTTATTGATTCTGTCTGGATTACATAGAGAACTGAACATACCCCATTTTTTTTCATTATATTAGTTTTATAATTGAAATACATATTAATATTTATAAACTTTAATATATTTTTAGAGATAGATTAAATGTTATTACATTATGATAGTTACGAAACTGAATATTTTTATATAAGGACATTGGTTAAAATCCAGATAGTTCTTCGATCGATGTTGTTTCGATCAATGTTTTCTCAATGTGCCATATTTTTAATTAGATATACACGATCTTAAGGAATAGGAGTTTAAGGTAGGCAAGAATCCATGATTGAGTAACAAAATTAATATTTTCTCTAAATTATATGACAATTATTATTTTAAATCAATTACTCATAAATAGTCCTGCCCTACTTTGTCATTCGTCTTAATATTTTTGTCTGATATTCTAAATATGAATTAATTTGGATTGATACGATTAGTAAGAAAATATATAGCTTACTATACCAATACTAAGTTAAATATTATTGTTAAAATTATTATTATGATGAAATTTAATATTTTGAGAAATTAAAGCATGAAACTAGGTCAAAATATAAATTTTCATGTTCATAAAACGACAGGACGAAGAAGATAACCCAAGTTTAGGTGTAATAAAATTAATTGAAGCGCACAGCAGAACATTAAAAATGCACGGTAGAATAAGATCGGGTACAGAATATTAACAAAAAATGAACAAGAAAAAAATGCTCATAGAATAACCAATTTGCTTAAGTGTAAGGTAAAATAATTTTGCTTTACATTTTTTTATTCGTTCATTTCTTACATAAACAATTTTTCAAAAGTCTTGTAAAAATTGTTATCATTATTTTATTAATTTTAGCTGTGCAAAAACTATTAGAAATATTTGAAAATCTCTGTATTATCCATTAATAGAGAATAATATTTAATACGATATTTACACCCACACAACCCTTAAATGTCTCATAGTAGGCGCCATCGTCTAAATGGGGATCGCTGTAATAAATGATAAATGGCAAGCCCGCAGTCCATCAAGTAATTTTTACGTAAATATTCTAAAAAATATCTCATAATGGAAATGTTATTTTTGCCCTGAAATTTGCCTTATAAATAGATAATTATTTTGGGATGGTAAAATTACGACTTTTTTTTAAACCCATGCATCTTCAGAAAATAAAATATTAATTTAGCCCTTACAACATTTTTTTTAGTAACGTATTATATATTTAAATACAGTGCCACAATGGCGTACGATGAAATCATTAATGTTTTAACATTGAGTGACTATAAAATCATAACGACCTGTATATTTCATGTTTCATGTCGTACAAATGGATGCAAGTTCCGATATTTTATTTAAGTCCATAAGTCATACAAAGCCAATGCAAATATAGTATTTTTTATAATAATATTTTAGATTTATTTCGACGCAATATTAGTCTCCATATCACAACTGAACATTAGGCCGTTACACATAAACCTTCGGAAATCGTAGTTGTGACTAAAAATGTCATAATTCTTACTAAACATAATTTATTCCATCAAAATAATCTCCATTCACTTTGACAGTCTTTTGCCAACGTACAACTGAATGACTTAAACCATTTTTATAAAAGTTCGTACTTATAAAATCAATAAATAATTAGAATCCTTGAATTATTTCGTCCGAATTTAGGATTTTTTTATTTCTTAAAAAGTACTCAAAGTGGCAAAAATGGTGAAAATTTACTGGAGAGAGATCTCATAAATAACGTAAATGTAGTAAAGTTAAAGTGTTTAATGTAGAAACAATTCAAAATTAATGTCGTCATCTGATTTTCAGATGAAATGTGTTATGCTCCCATATGCCCACTATACTATAAGCTTTTTTTTGATGCACTGAAAGCTTTGAAAACAATATAACAATGACTCCGTATCAAAGATAATTAAAAACAACAGTGTTTTTTGTTAATTTTTAGTTTTAGAGTTTCTAAAATCTTGCACAGAATCTTTCTCCAGCATGATCGATCTTTGACTAACTGAAACTCCGCACTTTCATATGTAACAATGCATTTTATGGATGACCGTATTTTGATTATTTTTAAAATCAAAGTACCCCCTAAAAATACAACCATATAAAAAATTGTACCATATTAAAATATATTCTATTAAAAAAGACAATTATTTTTTAGGATGAATATCTTTTTTTAAAAAGGAAGAGATTATTAGCAGGTTAAAGCTCAGCAATTGGTCGTTTTAATCTCGAATTTGGGTTAGTATTGAATTGACCCAATTAAAAACATTGCTAATACGGTGAATAAGTAAAAATGCATTGCTTGTTTATAGCAAGTAATTAAAGCAGAATAAACTAGCATGTTTTCAGATAAGTTTACAACCAGTGCCAAATATGTTTTCCAGCAAAAGCACCATAGAGCCTCGATAGAATCCTATTTCGGTAGCACTAGCCAAAACAACGGGATCCGATCTATCTATAAAGCCGATCCTTTTTATAAAAGGGGTTAGTTTTATTTTTAACTCGCTTTTATTTCAAAATTATACGGGTTTTGTCTCCTCTGTTTTTTGCCTTGGCAATGAATTAGGTAAACAAGGCGTAACGGCATTGAGCCTTGAAATTAACACCACCCGGCTGTTTTCTATAATCCCATTGGTTACACAACGTCTGTTGGGTCACCTTTAAGCGTGTTTGCCTTCTTTCTCTATTCTTGTCAGCCTCTTCATTATTGGTTGTTATCGATCGAAGCTGAACAGCGCGTTAAAGTTGCGAGTGCTTCAATCATACATGGAACTGGAGCATATGTGCCGATTCATGTCGGCTTTTAATTAATTCATTGCCAAGGTGACGTGGTCTCAGCAGGGTAGGTCAAGGTATGACAATGGAGACCTGTTACAAATCCTCGGCTCTATAATTATGCAACTTGCTATTCTTAGACCCTTAAACGCTACCCCTAGTCCTTAATCAGCGGATCTAAAAAAATCCACATTTTTGAACAAATTTTGTTTCAAAAATATATCAATAGTTGCCTACAAAACAGAGCAAATTTAAATAGATTATGGTTCGACTGCATTTCTTTTATCAAAAAAATGCATGACCCTCGCAAATAGTACAATGAGCGTTCAGTACTGTATCTATCCAAATGAAAAATATGTCTTTTTAAAATATTATTTTTTTAATTAAGCCTTCAAGTCTATTACACTTCAGTTTTATGGACTTTTATTCCCGCAGTATAAAATCGTCTAATGGCTTCTGGTGTCATGCTTGTCAGCAGGAGAAGCACCCCAATTGAGAGCTTTCATCGTCTTCTCTTTCCGATGGACTCTTACAACAATATATTTGTGAGGGCACAAACCTATTCATTTAAGGTATAAATAATGACAACACAAGTTCGGGAGATTTTTCAACATTAAATTTAACATGGACGACTCTAGGCTCAATATTTCCAGAATTTATCTTCTTTTCATTTTTATTCAGCGCTTTTCTCTACTTAGGCTTACGCTAAAATGTAATATTTATGTATGGAAGAGTCCCTATGAATTGTCAACGTGTATTCAAGTACATCCTTTGGCTTCTTACCTTCTTTAGTAAGATCTTTTATAACCGATCTTTGCTCCAAATTAGCAATTTTTCGAAACCTCACATATGCGAACACTTGACATGCGGTCACTGCAATAGTTATAATTGCACTGAAATGAGGTCATGAATGCAATATGTGTCGTAATGCGCGAGCTTTTTACAACCTGTTCATTATTTTCTTACGCGTTGTCATAGATTAATGATATCAGTCAGGATTCATCATGAATAAATTAGAAAGCGACCTCGCTGAATTTTGATTCGCAATTTGTTAATTTAACATTTTTGGCGCTCATTTTTACGATTTTTTCAGGCTATACTTTCGTCGTGAAAACTCGATTCAATAAATAAAAATGTTTTCCCTGCCACGGAGATAGTTGGGTGCTTAAAATAACATCCGGCCTTTACATTAACTTCCGCTCCATCTTATCCTTGCATTTCGGCGAAAAATATCCCTCAGGTAGAGATTAAGGATTAAAGATCGCTGGTGCGGGCTTCCCAAGCCAAGATCTATCCTTATTTAATGGGGCACTCTATTTCTTGCCGAAAACTCGAAAAAATAAGTGTTGTTAAAGATGGATTAGTAATTTTCTGCCACCGTATTTTTGCAATGTATTTATAATTAATTTTATTGCATATTTGGAAATCTTAATAAAATATGAGTTCAAGCATGAATTTAATTTTGGGACACCTTTAAAACATGTTAAAATGAAAAGTATTTTGATTTTTTACAAGTTGGGTGCAAATTTAGAATTGATTACTAATCAAAATCAAAACTCTTATGATTTTTATAAATTTTATTACTGTCAAATTATTTGCAATTATAAAAATATAATATAATGAGGGCTAAATCATATTAAATTAGGTATTTAAAAGTCACCAGATTGATAATCCTTATTAAAGACGAGCAAAATACAGAGTGAAGAGACGAATCCAAAAAGGATTAGTTGAACGCTTGTGCTTCTAAGTTCGCTAAATCCTTTGGAAATTTAAAGGATTACTCTTACTTTATCATTTGATTTTTTAAAACTTCAATGATAATGTCAAATAATTAGCTGACTGACTGCGAAACTAATTCAATTGACGCTCAAATATTTCAAAGGACCGCGACAGATTCATATTTCCTAGATCGTATTATATAACGAATTTAAAATATTAATAAACGTGTCTATCCAACCGTATAATAGTTTCACATGGTGATTATGTATTCATAGATATTCACTTTGAATGAATACGAGCCCAATAGTTCTATAATAAGGGACACGGTCGGAAATTTTAGGGATCTATAGAAAATTCAATATATCTTCCGAAAATACAATTTTCTGAATATCTCACAATCGAAACAAGGCAACTATGCATGTTTTGAGCGAATCAACTCTTTACACGTGAAAAGTTTCACATTCGGTGCTATATGGAAATTATTGAAGCGAATTTCCCGAACAATTGTGGCCGATGGAAATTTCTATGTTTCTGAATTGTTTCAGAGCAGAGTTCTATTAGTACAACATGAAGTATTTCAAAGGCTCCAAATTGTTACGTAATGCGTCGATTTAACCTGCTCCCTTGATTAGCAGTGATCTCTTATTGAAATTTTTTCGAAAAAATGTTTATTTAATACAGTAGCGAAATCATCAAAGACCTTCGGGGGAGGGTTGTTAATTAATATTTTGGCATATGAAATTTCGTAGGTCGGGTAGTGCGGAAAAAGCAATTCAATTTTGTGCCTCCCATTTTTCCTTGGGTTGGCTCAAACAATTTTCTCACCCTAAAAGTGGTTTATGTGAACTGCAGCGCAGCATAAAGAGAACATAAAACGACTCTGTTACTGGCAAAAATGCAAATTATACACGAGGAAAATTCAACATGGCGACGAAAATTTCAACCTGAAAAATTATTTAACGCTCGTCGCCCGAGAATTTCGTATCAAGATTAATGCCCCCCCGGCGAATGTTGCAACCTAAGGACGATATCGTCATGTTTCATTTTTAAAAACAATATTTTTCACGTCCAAACAGGCATTATCATGACCCAGATGGCTCATAATACCAGGAACTGCATTGCCACAGTGCCAATAAATATTTATCCAGTAAATATTTTTAAATCGGCACTGAGCACACACCGGACGACGTGATTAACTACACAATTCCTATAACATGCAACGACCGGACAATTAAACATGTCAATTTTGATTAGAACAACGATACAACGCAAACAAGTCGCTGATATGATAAATCATTAATGATGGATATTCGTGGAATCGCTAATTTGGACTTGAGGGCGTGATAAATCTATGAAAAATATTTTAAATTAATAATTAAAACAGATTTATTTTAAATCATATTTAAATGTACTTTTTGAGGATTTTTTAAAAATTTAAAAATGGGCAATATAGCAACCCCTAATAAATAGTTACAACCTAATAGCATTCGATATAATATATTTGTTTTTAAATTCACTAAGTAAATATAATCAATATTTGAACAAGAACTACCTTAGCTGAGGGTATTTTAGTTCTTTTTTTTTTAGCAAAAAGTTAGCAAAATTTTCTTATGTAATATATTAAATTTATTCTTCCGTAAGCATTAATTACTTATTTTTTTATAATTCATTTTAAAAGTTTCTTTAAATTTAATTTCTCAACTTTTGGCATAATTAAATCATTTCCGCCAAATATTTGATATCGATTATTTATCCTTAAAATAAAAAAATATATATATTATATTTATTTAAATTCTCCATAAATTTGAATAATGATGGTGATTTAAAAATTCAGTGTTTGCAAAATTTTACCAATTCTCTCCTAGACTCTCAAGAGGATATGTCGGGATAATTTTTTTTAAATACATACATATATTTTATTGAACGCATATAAATTAATATTGTTATTAATAAAATGATAATTTTATAAATATGTTATAGTTTTATTAAAAAAATTGTTTTATAATAACGACGATCGATTTTGCTGAAACAAAGTAAAATGGGCGTGGCCAAAAATTGCGCGAAATTTTGACAGCTGCATATAAGCCCCGAAACTCGAAAACCCTTTGTTTTTTGCGACTTTCGCGAACGTCATGAATACAAATGAGGTCTTACCTTTTTTCCCAGGTGAACTATGATTGTCAGCTTTGGTAGCCGGCGGTGGGCTACCGACTTTTTTGGCGTCGTTTCCAGTCGACATGGTTGCGTTTTTGAACGCTGTCCTTACAAGATAAACTGTCCAACAACTATCGTTTGATTTATTGCAACACTATTTTTTAGTTTTTAATTGAACCATTTAAAAAATAAATGTCAGATTTTGCGTTTAACACTGAAAGAAAGCGATCGAGGCGAATTTATCCAGATGCCGAGGAGCGAATCGGATGATGGATTCATTAGCTACGGCTTTAGCGACCGAATGAGCGGCTAAGTGCCGATATGACGATTTTAGAAAACAGCGATTACATTATCGTGACAATTAGACGTCGGCAAACAATGACGCTCATTGTAAATATAAATATTCCACGATAAGTCGTTTAAATACTATTAAGGGTGCACTGGTCGGCGGCCGAGTGGTGTGCAATTTTGGCGGACGTTATAAATGCAATCGTGCGACATCATTCATGCTACGGACTAATTCATCCCTTGCGGCATAAAAGAGGCTTTATTCGCTCGAGTAGATAAAACGCAACCTTCTTAATTACGACATGTGTGTCTGATCAAACGAAATACATCGCCGACATCCATCTCCGTTTTATCTTCTCGCATTTGTCTTCTCTACATAGTAAAAGGCGAGAGTTGCGGTCACTAATAATACGTCATTCATCCACGGCTATAATGCCTCAAAGATAAATAAAATTGGTCAAATTACTATGACGCCACAAGATATTAATAATATATTTATCCATACTTTCTAGACATGCTTCCAATGATTTAATAATTAAATTTAAAAGTTATAACATCGAAATAAATTGGCTCGATATGAAATTGAATGAAATCACAATCACTGCATTTGACCCTCAATATAAATCATCCCCAAAAATTTTTTTTGACATAAAATTTCGATTTAATTTTTAAAATACTGAATTTATTTTTAAAAAAGATTTATATTTTCAAAATGTGTTCATTATAAATTTGGTGCGATTTTTTTTATAATTGGGAGTTGATAATAGTTCGCCTTTGGATGAAAACTTTATCAGCCATCACGGTTTTATTTTGACACAGCATCCCATTGGCACATTGAAGTAAAAGAGGGTGTGTTATGTCACGTAACAGATGATATCACTCAAAGTGTCTTGATGCGAGTGGTTGTTGGATTTTTGAATCTTACGATAAGGGGGATGATCAGGTAGTGCCAAGGTCGGGCCGCGGTCTGCTTGCGTACAAGCAGCGACCTCGGCGCGGTGAGCCACTGGACTGGCCGCGAGGATAGAGAATGCGAGAGAGCCTCCTAACACACCCCCTGGCGACCCACCCCCTCGAGACGCGATCAGTTGTACGTCACACACCGATCGCGGAAATGCATCATTATGCAGGCGAGGCGACGGAAACGGAAACGGAAATGCGTACTGTCACGAAGAGGGACGTGCGACCGCGGGCAGGCCTTTCTCACCGCGACTGAGAGTGACATAACCTAAAATCGGGAGAGTGTGGAAAGTGGTCCACAGAGCAGCATCTCTGCGACTGCTAGTGCGCAGCTCCCCGCACGATTTCCACCCCCAACACCCACCTAAGGTGGTGGAGGCTTGTGCGGGTGTTTCAGACTCTAGCGCTCTCTCTAGGCCCGTGAAATAGCGCACGCATTCAATCTTATATTTACGTAACCAAAAATATATTTTTACAAAAAAAAAACTTTTAAAGACCAGACCTTTTCATTAAAAAAATAAATCATCTAAACCTACTCAGGGAAACACGAACAAAAACAGAATCATGACTTAATGACAGCCAGCTCTTCTTAAATGCCGACATTACAATATTCATGCTCATATAGCAGTAATTCAAAATGAATTCACTAAGACTGCAACTGAATGGAATGTTTCAGACTTGTTAGATAACGTAAGGCTTGCTTAATCAAATTACCAAGGGAAATACATCCCTCATGGAGTGAAAACTTACGCCCCTTTCTTTGAATAAATAACACCACCATTGTGAAAATAATTATCAATGCAACAGACTTATACATACAATCGATTTGAAGTTATGAAATATTTATTTGGATGCTGATACAACAAAATCGAAGTGAAAATATAATCATTTTTTGCTAAAAAAAAATTCTAATAATTCGAAGCAGTGGGTGATCATAGAAAAAGTATTACCTGCTCAGCTCATAAATTGAGCCATAACTAAAAAATATTTTGATATCATGTCTTAATTTATTGTCTTTTCAAATGACATAATCCATTTTATTTTTTGTAGAAAATTGTACAATTTGAACCATGGATATATTTCGGTCGATAATGAAATTTATGATGTATTCTTTTACAAATATTGGTATGGCAGTACCGCAAATTACGGTTGACCTGTTATTGCTTGATGAATTACAACTAGAAATGAATACACTCTATTTACAGAGTAATATTGAAATGAGCTATGAATATTCAGGGGATCGATATGGCTTTTGGCGCATGAATGCACCTCAATACAACTTATTAAGAGGCACTGCGATAAAAATATTGTATTTATTCGAATCAATTCGTAGGATATGTACGAATTTAGTTTGGAGCTTATATTGTGAATTCAATCTAGAATAGTTGAAGTTCGACTTGAGCAACTATTTCCTCAATTCAGAAAAGTTTGAACATGAAATGTCAATTAATGCATTGATTTTTTCATTGTTTTATCCCGACTTTTAATTAAGTTCTTAGATTAATTTATGGTTATTAACTTTACAAATGCAGAAATATTCCGAACGCATAGATGGAAGTTTATCTCTTTTTATAATAAGAATGATTATAACAATATTAACCTGTAAAGACAGTTCAATTATACCTTCACAAGACAAAATAACTATAATATTAATGCAAGCATATTTATGTTTACTTGTCATTTATATATTTGTGTATTTTCGTATTCTTGAGATATTTAAAAAAAGTCAAGTAAAAGTAATATGATCTAATAGTTTTTCCGAATTCCTGAATCTCCGAATAATATAACTATGAGTCCTTCACATATTTACATTTCCCTACCGGTGATGTATTTACTACACCTCGAATCTAATAATGGGAATATCGATATGAAATATAATAGATACGGGGTTCAGATTTTTTGTATTGCTCCATAATATAATTATGAATCACATCAAAGTATTATACAATAATATATAAGTATTCATCTGCAGTGACGGTCTGTTTTAGTCCGTGTCTCAGCAGAAAGGAATTTTATCAGTCACGTTGATGGTGTTATAAGAAAATGGGGCTCACGCGGTCATCAACTCGAACTAGCATTTAAATATTTGATGATGATACCTCCAACGAGTGTGGAGGCTGAGCGTGCATTTTTAACAGCATGTTGCCTGGCTTCCAAAATCAAATTTATTGTTCAAATTTATCAATGTAATTTCTTAAGCTATTTAAAATCCTGGTCCCAGGATCTTGGGACTGATCCTGAGGTGGTCTAATGCAATCCCGAATTCCCGGGATCGAAATTTTGGCTCGGGATTGAATTCCCTAGTGGCCATCAATTAACAAGGATCTATGGCGATACTTGAACGGAATGATTTTTGCCAAAGAAGCTCTATATTTTTTGTGATCACCCAAATTCCTTGTTGAGATATCGCAAAAGCATTCCAGTACAAGTGATCTTGGATATCAAAATATTCAATAAATGATTAGATATAGCAATAACTCAATTGAGTATTTTTGTTAGGAATAGTATCGAAATATTATTTGTCAAGTCTACCAGCTAAATAAATGAAGATGCTAAGATTCCTGGGGAATAAAAACTCTATTACCATAAATCAGTTGTAGGAAAAACAAATAGAAAAATTAGTGCACTTCATCGGAAGAATTCTTTGACGCCATTCTTTGCAGCCGTCACAACAGATTTAATCTATTTCCAGTGGTTGGTCAATTTTTCCTTCCAGTAAATTTATTCCCTATTTTCCCCCCTTTCGCTCTAAGACCACGAGTAAGACTTCTTCTATCGATGCTGGCTTTTCCTATGAAATATAAAATAAGCGATAGTTTTATATAAATGTATATAATATATTACGCTCGGGAGAAATTTTTTGATGAATTTAAGTTGGAAAATATTCCCTATTAACTCTGATAATTTTGTACTTTATAAAGTTCAGTGCATTAGCTTCCATTCTTCGCTGATAAATATTCTTTATAAAACCGCATTTTCTCTTTTGTTCGCCGTCTCCGTTTCTCCAAGCGTCATTATCTACGAAATTCGGAGAATAAGTTGAATGTGCTGGAAGCTTTTCTCGAATGCTGTGGTAAATCTCTTCTTACTTCATCGTCAGGTTTTTCCTCTATATCGAGAGGCTTTAGCAGCGAAACAGAACGCCGCTCTTCTAAATAATCTGACAATGCAAAAATGCGAAATAACCGACGCAAATATACAAACGAATAATATAGAGATATATTTTCATCCCTTATATCATTTACTATATCGAACATCAGGATAATGTTTACGCGCTCTACGGTCAGATATAAGATCTCCTATGATTTGTTTGTAAAGTGAGTCGAGTCAATAAAGTGCTTCTAAGGTTGCTCATGTAAAAATGATTGAGATCGTATAAATGAAGGATTTTCTGATATTTTTATGGCGAGCAATCTTTGATGATATTTCAGTACACGGTTGAGAAATTTCAATAATATTATTTCAAACTTAATGTAAAATATATTTACTTGATGAAGTTAATAAATTTCGTTTACGGTTTTCGGATATTCGCAACCCTTTTTAATATATGGACTTGTAAAATAATATATTTATTATATTTAATAACACTTAATAATTTTATTTCTATATTTTAATAACCAAACCTCAAATTTTCTATATTAAAAGTAATAGGTCTTATTTAAAAACTACAATACGAATGATAGTTTTTATTCAAAAATATAATATATGACATGACTTTCATCATTTACGACCAGAGTCGATCCATGCCATTTCAAGACAACTCGCTGTTCAAAAATAATTTTAAACATCTCCTTTAATTAAATACGATTATTCTACCGATTGTTTAAGTGTTTAATTAAATTTGTGCTTACACGTCGTATTTTTATATTTGCACATAAAATCTTACATTTTTTGAATTTTTTAAAAATATTTCTCAAAGAGTTGCAAAAACATCTTTTGTTATTGCGTCAATCATTTGAAATTTGTTTCCTAGATATAACGCAATTACGCAATTGTTTTAAGCCTACAAAATAATATTATAATCTTACGATTATCTCAAAATTCAGCGCATTTTCATAGTAGCAAAAAAAAAATGGCACATTCAAGTTAAATGATCACAAAGAAAATTTTACAGAGGACGTGTTCGAATTGAAAAATGCTTCCAGATTGAATCCCAGAGAATGTCGTCGAGACTTTCTTATTGGGAACAGATTCAACGGAACACCGTGTAACAAAACTAAAAATCAATTCTTAAAGCTGACTTAGTTTAGTTGTGATGAACACGTTTAAGATAAAGAGAAGAAGAATAGTTTTCTGTAACTGAAACGTGTAATACTCAAGCAACTTTAGATGTGATATTTATGTAAAAGCATAATGTTTGAGTTGTCAAGATATTCAACATGAAAAATTAATGGACGTAATTGGTACAGCGTCGTCGATTACAATGTTTGCTAACAACGTCCTATTTAATGGTTCAAAGCACGTATTGAGATATTCATTTAATGCAAAATGATTTGACGTAAATTAATAATATTTAAATGGCTTATCAGCGTTATTAAATGATTAAAACGGAGCTTCGATTTTGCTTTAAAAATCCATCACAGTAATAATGCACCGAATTGAAATGATGACGTTGGGTTTTATACGTCGCTATTATGCAAAATTGAAGAGCATCGTTCGTATTCCAAAATTAAATTTTCATGAACGCCTCGCTCCAATATTGAGCGTTATGAATCCAATGGCTCACTTTTTAACTTCTCGAAAGTTTCGTCATTCTACTCGAACTTATTTATTGTCTCAATTCAATATTCCCGCTAATGAAAAAAATAATTATTGTATTCAAAAGTTGTTCGAATGTGTCACTATTTCTAGTGCAGAAAATTAAACACGTCATATATATGTCGTCTCGTTGGACGTCAAACATTTATTGGGCTATGAAATCGAATAATTTTTATGCCTGTCATAAAAACTGGAGCCTTTTCTAAGCTCCATAAGTCTGCTTTATGACCACTCTCAATAATGTATACCTTATCGTGTTTACTTTGAAAAAATTAAGATGGAAAAATTACATTAATTTCTCGTATTGAGCATTTTCTTTTTTGGGTACATCTGAACCCAATTGCAAATATTATTCTACATTTATTTGACATTTCTCGTTTGTTCGCACATTTTTTGTTGGAAGCTCAGAGCTATTTTTTTTAAGCCAATTGCATAAAATAATAGTTTTTTTAGATCAAAAATATATTACAAAATACAAAAACAGTTATTTCTATTACGATCACAGATAAAAAAATATGGTGGTTTAAAAGTGAAATTTTGGGTATTTTTTCAAAATGTTGAAAAAAATATATATTTCGACAATCCTGATATTTAAGACATAGAACTTATATATGGAACATGGCAAAATATATAAATAACACACAAATTTTGTTTCGGTCCATGTGCAAAACACCCTGCTTACAATTATTTTACATGTAAGCTTTTTGGTAATGCTATATATACAGATCAATTATATTTTAAGATAGATCTTTTTGGGATATTACTAAGGAACAACTCTAATAAAGTCGGATTCTAATGAAACAGGATAGGGAAACTCCCAGAGGAATTAAATATGGATATATCTTTCTATCGTTATATGATTTGACACCTAAATGGACTCCATTAAAATAGCACGTCAAATTGATTTTGCATTACGAGCCAAAAATTGATTTCTGTTCTTTTTATATTCCATTCTCTTAGAAATCAGTAAGTTGCATGAGTCAGTTAGCTAAATTTAGAATAATGAAAGTTGCCCAGTAATGGAAATAATTGCTTATATTTTACAATAATATGTTTTTGAAAGCCATATTGAAATGTGGTATCTTCAAACAACTTACTTAACTTTTATTATGTTCTTATCGCTAGTACCGTTACAAAGCAAACAAAGGATTTAACATTTGAAATGTTCTTATCCGTATTTAATGGTTGATCATACATCCATTGATTATGGCAACGTTTTAAGTGTATTTATAAGTCTTAATGGTATGTGAGATTCTTGAGAACGACTCGCGTTTTTAGACAATTTAAATTCGATATCTCTGCTTGAAAAAGTGTATTCTATGTTTAAAATTAGCATATATGTCAGATAAAAAATTGTGCTATACAAAACACAACCCATAGAAAAACTAGGATGGATGATGATCTTATTCAAAGATTGACTTTAAGATGTATTTAGATAAAAAAAATAATATACAAATTTTGATAATTTTAAATGTTTGTCAAATTGTTATTCTTGGAAAAAAATACAAATCTACTTATAACAGTGACTAGCTTAAGTTAATGTAAATGCTTTTTTGTATTCTATTTTTAATAAAAAAGATAAATTGTTCTACAAAAAAGCATTTATATGTTCGAACAGTTGTTGTTTTATTAAGCATCCTTCAAACTTATTGCGTGATGTGTTATATTAGATTTGTGGCATTTTTTGCACATATATTTCTAATATGCTAAATTTTATATACATTTTTTCTAATATGCCATATCAGGACAATATGAAGATATTAATTTTCAAAGTATAAAATTAAATCTAACAATGTACCGCAACGGGGCTTATTTCGGTGGAGAGATGCTGTCTAAATTGCGCAGAATTAATTTTAATTTCAATACATCAAGAAGATTAACGACAAAATAGCCCATAAAATGAAAAAGAAAATTTTCGATGAATTTATAAAACTTTTGCAAAGACTTCGAATATATGCAAAATAAAACTCGAGTAACATAACAATGAACTTCAATTTCGTTCCGAAATAAATTAATTCAAATAACTTGAGGCGATGGGAGCAAAGTTTCAGACTGTGCGAGTAAAATAAAAGATTAAAGAGCGAAGAAAGACTGACTGATCAAAGATGAAAAAAATGAAAACGAGATCGTCTTCGAATCGCGATATTTCGGCTTTAGATGAAGATATTCCAGTCGAGCCATTTAAATATTCCATATATGCATAACAAATTTATTCAAATTGAATGCCGAGACTGGATGAAATTATTTTAACTACCCCTAAAGCAATAAAAATCTTATTTACTACAAGATTGAAATAAAATCAAAATTTTTCTCAATTCCTATATTAATTTTATTTTTGTGCTATTTTTTAGTAGAATCAATCTTATGGCAAATCACAACTTTCCAATGAAATGACCTGCGTAATTATGTTGTTTTCCTCGTGTTCGAATGACGTGCGGGGGTTGAAATCAAATTCTCTGATAAAATATCGATGCGGTACAAACTGCAGGGCATGAAGGGAAAATGTCAAGGTCTTAATATTGCAACGTGGACTACAGCAAATTCACTTTGGGTTTCATATTGGATGTAATAGAAAAATTAGATTAGCGTTGCTTCTAAATCGTCAAAATGTTAGTGGACCCCTACCATTGACATGGAATCATATTACATGAAAAAGGTTTATACCACCGACAGATTTTAACTCAATTTCATCCCCTAATTACCGGACAAATTTTCGTGCAAAAAGCGTAAAAAAATTACTCCAAAATTATATCAAAGCTAGTTCTTTTTAAGAGTAGCGAAATATAAATAACCAAGTTAAGAACCAAATATATGAGATGGGAGAGATAATTAAACATACATTTATGAATAAAAGAACAGGAAGAAAACGAAACCAAATCACAAAATGTACAAAAAATGTAATCATGTATATTTTACCAACAAAATTAAAGACTTTAAATTTAATATTTATTTTCAATGAAGTAATAAAACGTCTAGCAGCACGATTTGTCATTTTGTGATTCCGTAGGAACGCTTATCAATAAAAATTGTTATATTGCAAATCGGCAAGCTATGGATTGTATTAATATGCATTACGCATGATGCAAATTATTTTTGATTTTTAAAACTCAATCAAAATTAAAATAGTTAATTGTTGCGTTTAAAGCCCCTTGCCGTCTTCAGGGGCCCGCAATCTTCGTCGCAGCTGCCTCAAACAGCCCGCTACGAGGGGCGTCTCGAATCGCGGGGCGCTCCGGAGGCCGGACGCACCCTTGCGCCTCTCATCTCGACCCGAAGGGCCTCGACGAGAAGCGAAGGGGCTCCGCCCTCAGGGGCAAAGGAACCCCGCGACACCGAGACAAACTCGAAGCATCCGCGACGGAATATGCGTATACCTCCGCCGAGGGGGCGATTCTTTAACTTCGACCGCTCATATGACGACACCAAAAAGGAGGAAACCTCAAAAACGAGAGGGAAACAATTAAAACATGATGAACTTCGTTTAATAAATTTTATTTACCATTTTGTGATACGGCAGACGATCACGACGCAGAGGCTTGATGATGGAAACGTAGCGCGAAATTAACACGACTGGTCCCCAAGGCGCCCAGAAAAGAACAGAAAGAATTTGCTCGGCCTACGACCCTTAAGAACGGTTGAGGTCCGAACGCCAAATTAAACGACCCGCTTTGACGACCAAAAATCGATATTAAACGACGAAATTAATTAATTTATTTTTACAATCAATAAAACAATCGCAAATTATTCCCACGCTACATAATAATTCCTATAAATATGAAAATTAACGTAAAAAGATAAAGCGGAAAGAAATGTCATTTTTTTGTTATTTGGAAAAAAAAATTCTTAATAAAAGCTGTACAATATTACTCAAATAATTTACATTGTTATTTATAATCGCCTTCCATAGATTAGGTAACTTTTTATTGCCTCTTTCGTAAAATTCGGACGATTTTCCACTAAAGTAAGAATCCAAATGAATTTTCACTCGTCCCACAGAAGTGATTTTATCGCGAAACGAATGTTCTAATGCCTTGAAAAGATTATATTCTAAAGGTGTAATGTCAGGAGAATATGGTGGATGTTGCAGCACTTCCAAATTCAGCTCCCTTATTTTGTTCTGCGTAGTCATTGCTGCGTGTGGTTTTGAATTATCATGCTGTAATATTCATCTTTGATTGTTAAATAACACTGATTGCTTTTTGAGCATTTCCGTTTTTAACCTATCTAATTGTGCACAGTATAGCTCTACTCTGACAGTTTGGCCAGGTTTTAATAATTCGTAGTGAATTACGCCAAAAAAATCCCACCAAACACAACGGAGAACTTTTTTCAAGGATAATGACGATCGAGGGATAGGAAAAGGTACTTGATTTGAAGAAAACCACTGTTTTTTCCTTCTCGACTGTTGTAGAGGATCCACTTCTTATACTCAGTATCGATCCTTTTTAAAAATGGATCGGTTTAATATCTGGACAATAGTGATGAACAAATGGTTATCCGTTGTTCCAAGACCGTTGATGACAACTCGTGAGGTACCCAAATTCCCTGTCTATATTTTTCCCCGAGTCTTTTCAAATGGTTTTTACCATCGATCAGAGACAGCTGATGTCTAGCGATATTTCCTTTATTGTTTTTCGAAGATCAGATTCTAGCAGAGAATTTTATGCGTCATCATCGATCTTTGGAAGTCGTCCTGATTTTGGTTTATTTTTCATCAAATCTCTGTCGCCATTTTTGAATTTTTTGAACCATCTATTGCATTTTAGAATGTTTAATATGTTGCCATATGCATCACAGATGCTCTGGGTAGCTTCTTTTGCTTTTAATCCTTTATCGAATAAAAACGCAAGCAAAAAAATGACATTTCTTTCCGCTAAATAACAAAAATCTTTGTTAGCTGATGTGACCTACATTATGATCTGAACAAGTTCTGGTTTTTCCATAAGCACTTGCTACTCCAAACTGTTGTAATTTGAATGTATTCTATTTTCAGAAGATAGCTTATACAAAGAATATACAAAAAAAATCTTATACGTGGGTTGAATCCATTACATTTTTTATAAAGGTTCGACTTCAAATGAAGATTGTAAATACAAATTTCCTTCTATAGAAACCAATCCCCTCGTTTCAGATTTAGAATGACTTTTACTTTTAAACTTACTTTTAGACTTATGATCCAGATAAAAATATTCCATAAAGATTGATTAAAAGTCTGCAATGTATCGACAGCAATTCCATGCACTATTGACCAAATCTGTACGTTGCTTTTTAATGTAAAACATGAACAAAATTAATTGTATATAATAATTATATAAGAACATTAAGCAATCCGACTAGGAATACATATGGCCGATATTGAAGCTCATGTACCGAAGAATTTATGTTTATAGTCGCTTATTTTATAGGTCACCATTTTCATCTCATTCATAAATTGCATTTACCTGGATAATAGCCAGGTAAGTGACTTACTTGTGCTAAATTTAGAAATGTTGGCCCATATATTGTATATAGAATGAACTTACATTTTTTACAAATTTATCTAATTAAAAATTTCATTTCTACTCTTTAAATGAATGCAATTTAAATAGTCATTTTATCCTTAATGCAATTCACTATAGTTGAAAACAAACATAAATAAAAACGTACATAAATTTATCAGGTTCTATTCGCATTGTAGGAGCAAAGCTTATTTATGTGCCGAATGGTCAGTAAAAATAAAAAGAGAAACAGTACGATAAAATAAGTAAAAGCTATTTGCTTCGAGACCAAGTCAACCCTTAAAACTCGTATATTCCCCAGTGTCAAATGCACTCAAAAGGCTAGTGCTCTGTATATTTGATGGGGGTTATTAAAATCTTTCCCATATGAAAATTATAATATCAACTTAAAACATTTTTAATTAAAAATTAAGATAAGGATTTCTATTATGGACAAATGCTTCTGTTTATGAAAATGTACTTTTTTATTCAGTGAAAGATATAATTAAAAATGTTTCAAATAATATTTTTCGACAATTATCATCTTTCCAAGCCTGTGAAAATGTTCAGCTGTAAAACTAAGCAATCGGAGAAAAACAAGTGATCCTCCGGGATCTATGCTGGAATAGGCACTAACGTACAGGAAATAAACTCTTATTACACATAATAAAAGATTCCTAACAGAGCATTTTGCGATTACTCTGGGAGCATAAAGTGACAAACGAACAAAACTTTTGGAAATGTTCGGCAGTCTTTTAGCACCACCATGGCAATACCCAAAATACACACCATTGTTTGCCTCATAGTATCGGCAATGTAAATATTTGGAATATGAATAAACAAATTACAAGTGTGGGATAATGAAACGGAACAAGATGACATATTCCATTAGATGAGAATCTTTTTGGAGATGTTTTACGCATTTTTTTCCCGATTGAATTGATAAGAATCAACGTATCTTTTGACTAAAATTTAATTTAAATTTTTAATGAGCACCTTCAAAATACAACGACTGTAAAATGAGCCACCCTATTTATAGCAAGGAAACCTTCCCTAAAATGAAAATCTGTATTATAAATAGAGCCTGGACTCAATGAGCTCGAAGAGCAAGGACGACACACGACCGACTCGAACGGACAAGAACTCCAGCATTATGATTAAAACCACATACACTTCTTTAGGTCTCCGCGTAATAATGTAACTATAAAAAATATCGTCCATAAATTGAGGAAAAGTTTAATAAGTACCGAGAGATAAACCGGATGCTTTCGATAAAAACGCTCGCTATAAATAAGACTCTAGTGTCTGTGTGTATATCGGTCAAATGGGGTAGGTCTTTAAAAACAAGGGTGGATGAACGTCTCCGTCCTCCTTTAAGTGATAAATCTAATTTCGACCCATACTTGGATTCGGGGCTTAAAATGCCGATTCGCACTCGAGTGTCTAAAACTAAATTTGTAACATGTATCCTAACTTAAAATACTTTTTCTCTCTCGATATATCCTAAACTCAATTGTTCTGTATGATATATACATACATATATCAATATATATCCTTATTTTTTGATTTTTGAAAAGTTGGGCGATCACCCCGTCGTATGATTTTCTACCCCAAAAAAATGAATACGTGTTTTTTTATTTAAAAAAAGATTTTAGAGGTCGCTATCATAAGTCAAAGAAAAAACGTCGTATGGCCACTTGAATATTAATCTGACTTATTGATTCTGGTATGTTTATAGTCTATTTTGAAATGGAATAGCATGCAGAAAGACTCAATAATTCATTACAGTCAACCATCTTCCTCTTCCCCTTTCTTAATTCTTTCCTGCGGGTACGTATTGAGATTGAGCCCTGCCCTGCTACTCACTTCAAATTCAGTCATTAACGAGAGCACGCGCTTTTTTTCCCCAATTATACGTACTTATTTCAACTAATCATGGCGTCGACAAGCAGTGACAAGAGTTTATCAATTAAAAATAAACCAATATTTGGCTTAACGATCAACCAATACCAAATCTGCATCAGTCAATGTTACCTGCTATTGGTGAAGTATTACGTTTATGTTTTGACATTACAGCTGTAAATATTGGCTTAAAAAATGAAACTTGTGTTCTTCTAGAGCAGAAAATAGAAAAAGATATGCTTTTCCTAGCTTGTTGCCATCATATAATAGTGATTATATTAGAAGCTATAGTGAGTTAATCGCTCGGTCCGTCTAGTGCGCCTGATATCCAATTGTTTAAAAGATTTAAGAAGAACTGGGACAAAATTGATCAAAGTGATTTATGATACCAAGTCTTAAAAAATCATAGAAAATGTTACTGCAGACAGGATTTATTTTGCTCAAAAACAACTTCAAGTGTATCAACTTCGAGATGACTAAAGAGCTACTGAATCTTTCCATCGTCTCTCCATCATTTACTTGGAAGAAATTCTTGAAAAATGAGTTTCATTTAGGAAGCATGTTGGTCTTCACCGTGCTAAACGGATGGTTATAGATATGTGTTACTTGATTTTTTTAAATTTAAACATCAGTTTAAACTGACGAAATAGGAAATGAAAGCAGTGAAAGATATTTGTCTTTTCACAGTCGTATTATATATAAAATACTGATTTCAAGCGCCTTACAGATAGTAAAAGCTTACAGAAAGAAATAGCCTGATACAAAAAAATCAACGCTGGTATCCAGAATATTTATAATTTTAATATTGAAAAGGGTATCCTTATCTGTAATCTAAACATTAATTTACCATATAAATGTTTTAAATTAATAAATACAAGTTAGTGATTAAAACAATGTTTTTTTTTTTTGTGAAAATTTAAGCACTGGTAGCTACCCCTAAATATTATTTTAATAAATTGAAAAAAATACTGAAATAGATTTTTAAGGTGGAAAAATAAATGTGATGTTGACGGGTCGAAACAGGTCGAAAAAAAAGTTTTTGGCCCAACAAAGAACCACCCTAATATATATATGTTAAAACTTTGTTAAATCTTACCTTTTGGTCAAGCTTGGATCGTGCTATAATATTACATGAAAATTGGCGTTATTTTTATGATCATTAATATTTATGTTCAATGATTTGATTGAAACAAATGAGCTTAAGTGGATTCCAGCAGAGGGCAAAATGGGCGTATAAAATAAATTATGTTCTTCATTTGATTGAACGCTTCTCCTCAGTTCAAATTTCATTAAACGTGATACATTATATCTGGAAACGTGATCCATATAAATTTATGCATCCCGACGGACTCAGTTATCGTTTACCACGTCAATGTGTTTCGAAGTAAATATATTGAGTGGACCGATAATATTTTCAATAAGATCTCAATTGAATTATGTTTCTCAGCAATATTAATTTATTTTTATGATTTACTTAACATACGATAATCCTTATGCAGAATTCAGCCTTTATAAGTAGAAGAGGGATTAGAATTTTTGTACTTCGGTACACCATTTTTCAGTTAAATCAAAATGATCATATAATTTCACGATATCTTATAAAGAAGGCCGCAAAAATGCCCTTCGACGCATTCATTTGAGTGGCCCGTTGGGTGGGCGTTTAAAAACCAATGATTATTCTATCTTCTTAAGCACACAATAGAGTCATTCGCTGTCTTATGTCTGTCGTCTTATCTGTTTGTTACGCCTAAATAAATATTCATACTTACTTTTAAGTATATATTTTTTCTTTTTAATATAGAAATGAAAAGAAAAACGTTTCAATTATTTGAGTTAATACTAATTGGAGTTATGGGTACAATCTATTGGTTTTTGATACTTAGATATATTGAGTGAAATATTATTTTTAATTATGCACATCAAGGCTTGTTCATGCAAATGACGAAGATTAAAATAGCATAAGCAAGTATATGTTTATCAAAACATACAATTGAATCATAATATACACACTTTGGTATTATAACATCAAAGCAAATACAATGGGAATTAATCCATTCATGAGTCTTAACTCTACAATAACCGTGCGCATAGATCTATGCGTTATATCGCTTCTAATTGATACAGAAAAAAAATACAAGATTTCCAGATAATGCCAATAATACAGCTTAAAATTTGTAAACACTTATTTTTCTATGCAAATATTTTTTTGTGCGCTTTATGCATACAAATATCAGCTCAACTGAAATTGAACTTTTTTCAGAGGGTCTATTTTTATCACCCATTATTCTAATTTCTGGCTATCAGTTGACTTTTGCATGCAAATTCATCATTCCTCAAGGTCTTTTAAGATTTTGCCGCAGAAGTTAATGTTTTTTATCAGTCGTAAGTAAGTCAAAAATTAGGATAATTCAGTATCTCGTATCATAATTTTATTATATAACAAAAACCTTACTCTTACTGAAAGCAATATTATATTGGTCATTTATATTTTTTATTGTTGCATGAACCACATTTTCATAATTTTTACCATCATACAATTTTAAAACAAACTATGCAAAATTACATTCCAAATATTTTAACAAATTGCCTTAATAAAGACAAAATAATTTAGAAAATTTAAGCCTTTCGCCTGAATTTTCTTTATTTTTAATAGTATTTATTGAGTAGACTTTAGAAACTTATGTGCATTATTGATTTGAATTATTAAAATTTTAGTTACTGGTAGTTAAATGTATGAGACAAATATGTCTATGTGTTTATGTGTATACATAAAAGCTTTAAAATGTACTGATTGACTATAAGTTTTTAGTTCGATTCACAAATTGACGAATTAGCTTGAATCGCGCTTTTACCGATAGATTAATCTAAAACGACTCGACTTTGTGCTTCATTCGATAGGTATTGTTCCTGCCGATTATGGGCGCATAAACAAAGCGTTCGTAATGTGTAATCCTAAGCTACGACGGCATACATCAAAATTATTGTTGCGCCTTAGTAAGATATAACCTTTTGTTCGAATTCCACAAACACTCGTGAATACGCACGAGCCGAATGTTGGTATGCGGATATCGCTCACACATATAAAGCGCCATCGTCCCAATTTGTCGGTTACGGGGCACACATGCAGAGTTGGGGGTGTGTGCGGCAGTGTGGGTGAAATGTGGCCGTTTAGGGGTTGAGGGTGTCGGAGGGGGTGTGACCGGTCCCGGGCACTGCAGCCTCCGGAGGCTGCGTGCGCGAGACTACCTGAGCCACCGGGGCGCATGCGCCGAGGCCGGTCTCCGACCTCCGACGGGGGTTGGCCGCGGCCCTCCACCTCCTGCCCGAGAGGCGCCCACGACGAATTTTCAAAAAAAGCACCCCATTTCATTCAGCACTTTTCCTCAATCAAAATAAAACACATAAACGGGTGATGGATTATTAATACGCGGGGCATGCACGTTTTGAACCCATCGACTAAATTTGGATTTGGATTAATCACACAACCTTTAGAATAAAAGTTGATCCATTGAATTTGTTTTATTTTTAATACAGTCATTTTTTAAATAGTTTATGACATAAAAAGTAATTACACTGAAAATTTTATGGCTTTGTCGATCGATAGTTTTGAAATGGATTTATTTTAAACCTGATTTTTACACTATTATACAACTTTCACATATTTAAACATCATTTATTTATCACATAGACATCAAATTTTATAGCTTATCTCAAATATGCATGTAATATAATGTTTCAATATATACAACACCTTTTATCTTTTTCCACCAAGATGTAACCTGCTTACCGTAGCCAGTCAATTCGACCATTCGAGATAATATGGTAAATATCCTTCTTAATTTATACAATCAGTGCATAAGAAGGACTTTTTCAATGTGGTATAAAACTCTTAAATTGTCAAAACGTTCCAATATTATTTAAAAATACAAAAGAGAGAAAATAACAACATCGGTGAAGATAATTTGGATTTTGATTAAAAAGAACATTCCGAAACAGAAGTCAACTTGCAAATAAGCGATGAATATATTATTATAAAATTGGAATCCTCAAACAGCGATAATAAATAGGAGAATATTATAAATATGTATTGAATCGAGAGCAAAAGATTTCCCTATAAAAATCTCCTATAGGGATTACCTATATTCAATAACAGTTAATGGTATGATATTTATCATGGAACAATTCGTTCGTATACTGACATGATTGGCTTTTAAAAATTCGAAAGTATTTATAAAATTATATTGATATCATTGATTCGAATCATATACTATAATATTATATAATCATATTTAGGGAATTTTCAAATCGAACCGCACAAGTATCATTTTGATTTTCATTAAAGACTTGCTTTTATATATACTGAGTGTTTTACACATGGGTCGAAATTTTTTTGGGGTTAAAGGGGTCTTTTGCTACGTTTCACACATAGGCCATATATCCTAAGTAGAGAATACAATCCAGAGCCAAAATTTCGATCCCGGGATTTCGGGATTGCATTAGATCATCCCGGGACTAGTCCCGGGATCCCGGGATTGAGACTTTCAATAGTTTAAGAAATTACATCGATAAATTTGATCAAAAATTACTAATAAGTCCATTTGTTTAATATAAAAAATAATTTGAAGGCGAAAAAATTTTATTTATTTAAGAAAAGATAAAAATACAGTTCAAAAATAGATAAATAAAAAACTAAAAAATTCAAATATTCATTTGAAAATATGCCCGAAGTGAGCCCCCATTTTCGTATACCACCATCAATATGACTGATAAAATTCATTTCTGCCGAGGCACGGACTAAATCTCGCAAAATTCCCGATTTCCCGACAAATTATTTATTTCCGTCGTTGCAGATGAATACTTATATACTATAATACTTTGATGTGATTCGTAATTATATTACGGAGCAATACCAAAAATCTGAACCCCGTATCTATTATATTTCATATCGATATTTCCATTATTAGAGTCGACGCGTAGTAAATACATCACCGGTAGGGAAAGGTTAATATAACAATTTGAAAAACATATATGTACTCTATATATGTATACATAGATTAGACAGTTACTGCCCCTAGACGTCGCCTAAGCTCACCAGTTAGTAGTTACGCCACTGTTTTTAAGCGTCCAGATTTCGGCGAAAATATCTTGATTTAGTAGCCTTCAACGTGCTGGTGAGGTGTACGATTTCAATCCCGAATTTTTCGGGATTGCGTTTATTAATCCCGGGATTCATGAGCACTTAAAAGTGTCCGGGATCCTGGGATTGGATTCCCTAGTCCAGTATCAGGGTTTCTAACCCATTTACACGACAGTATTGCCCACAAAAGAAATCTCAATTGAAAGAATATTCGACACCTTTGCAGAAATGAAAAAAAAAATGCTACTATACATAACTATAGTAGAAATAAGAAAAAGATGTAGTGCGTGCATACGAGAGAGAGAAATCTTAAACATAAAAACTTATTAAATGATTTTTCTCATTCGTTTGCACATTTTTTGTGATTTTGGAAGCTCAGAATTTTTAGCTCAGAATCAATTGCATAAAATTGCAAATTACAAAAACAGTTATTTCGCGCTATTACGACCACCATTAAAAAAAATCCATTTCGATAATCCTAGCATTTAGGACATAGGATCTATGTGTGAAACCTAGCAAAAGATCCCGATATCAATCAAATAGCAAAAAAATACGTTTAAAAAAATTAAAATGATTGTTCAAATAAAATATAAACAGGAATCCAATTATTGTATTTAAGTCATTCAATATACATAATTCCAAACATGCAAAATAATGCCTTATTTGTCTTGTATACAGACTTTATTATGTATTAGTTAAAGATCAATATTTTTGTAGCGCATTTGCCAAGTATTATTTAACGTCTTGTATGTATACAAAAATAGTGAATTTTGTCGGGAATTCATATTGATTTCTATGAAAAAACATGAGTTACTATCATTTATCAAGCAATTTAATATATTATATAAGCATACCTCTCTTCGTGGTATCCATTTTGTACACAAGAATGTATGATGTGGATATTACCAAAGCACATATGTATCACTCGAGCTCTTCTTCAACTACACCGAATAGCAAATGTCGAATCGAAATTTTAAGCACACTCCAATTTATGTATCCCGCTTTCCGAAATGCAAATAGGCACTTATGTGATCTCCTCCCGACAATTTTAAAGTAATCCAATATAGCAGAATACAACCAAATATTTGATGCACTCTATGTGTGAACGGTAACTGGTGCAGCAGCCGATGCATTTGGCATTCGACCCAGATATGACTTGGCCACTTTACAAAATCACGGATTCGTTTTGATCTGACGTGATTTTATCCACAAAATTGGTTTTAAATGATGGCTCTGGAACAAAAATAGCTTCGAAATGCTATTTCTATTCTCGATGCCAACAATTAGAGCATGATTATACGAGTCCCGATTCGAGTTTACGAGATACTTATTGCTAAATAAATTTTCATTCGAATGGAAAGCGCAGCTCCGTGATATTAAACTGAACCCTAATGCGAACTTTGAAGCATTTGGACTAATATAAATTGCCGGACGTGAGATAATAAATTAAGATTTATAGCTGCGATTCGCAGTTTAACGAGTGCTTTATATCGCAGTCTTTAAACAATTTATATGATGCATGAAGATGATTTTCAGCTATTCGAGAAATTGGGTAAATTTGGAGCTTAAAGTGGGATGATTATGTGTACAATGAAGTTGGATCTATGAAAAATTTCATAGATAATAATTTATTAAAACACTATATATATAAGGAACCTAAAAATAGTCAAAGTTTTGAGTCTTTTATAGTAAATTAGTATTGAAACACGGCTCAAATAATATTTATTTTTTGTTGATGGTGAAAATTTGCGCCATTGATGTCGTTTTTCTTCGACCAGGGAACGAAAGCAAACGAAATAATGAACTCAATTACATATACGTGCGGTGATTTTAAAACTTAGTGTCAGGGGTTCTTAAAACAGGAAAGCCCAATAAATTGCATTATTATTGATTGAAATTATTAGTAGAATCGGATCCCTATCGAGGAATTATTCATACTCAATAATTTAGGTGCATCATCATCATGTAGGAAATTTTGATAAACAAAGAATTTGGGATCCCTATGAATTTTAGCTAATCACACAAAGAGCAACGACAAACAATACACACTCAAACCTTTTTTTGTGCGATTTCGAAGTTATGCGGATTTTTTTTAAAGCAGTTTTTTTTTCATAAAGAGTATGTTTCGAGATATTTTGGATAAAATAGGAAATAAATTATCAACACTAATCGAAATTTGGAATAAAGTTATAATTTGGGACTGTGTAAATCATATTGCATCTGCTATCGCTGAATTACGACTATGCCCTTAATTCTCGTTAAGGTTTTTGAAAAAACTGATTTCGTTTATTTGCACTTTTCCAATGTTTAGACATTTAAAAATACTTTCTTCAAAGCAATTTCCAAATTTCCGCATTTTCCTCGAAACTACTTTTTTCAACACGGTTGACATCATATCTCAAGTTTTAATTAATTAGGAACTATAGTGACATCTTTTACAATTATAAATTATATTTTTGAAAAGAGAAAATTTACACAGAAAAATAATGTCATTGACACTGGGTATACTATTTCTTCCGAAGAAGAGAGCGATTTTGAGTCATATCGAAAATCACAAGGAAAATTATCATACAGCGATGATAGTTTGTAATTAAAATAATTAGAATTTTTCTAGTGAATATCTGGTAGTTTGAGATGCCAGATGTCAGATATCCTTAAAATTTTATCAATGATTTTTATCATTAACTTTTTTTATGCGATTTTGGTTATTATTTTATATAGCTGTTCAAAGTTATGCGGTTTTTAAAGCTCATGAAACGCATCTACCGCACAAAAAAAGTTTAAGTGTATTCATATATTTATCCAAGTATTAACACATTTTTGCAACCAATTAAGACTTATAATAAGAAATATGTGTCAAATGATAATCCTAAGTAAAAAATAATGGTTTTCACTGGAAATCACTGGAATAATAAATTTTTATTTGCTTTGCAGCTACTTATAATTTCATGGCAAATATTTGCTTCAATGAATTGAAATGTAATGCTTGATCACGTTTTAATCCCATGGTCGATATTTCAACTTTATTTTTCATAATACTAAATCATCAAGTATATCATTCATTTCAATCATAATATTATCGTATTTGATGATAAATATAGCTGTGAAGTATTTATATAACCCAAATAAACTCATTGACCCATATATGGAATAGCTTGTTTGCTTGTGTTATTCGCGTGAACTATTGAAAATTGTCATGAAAAATAACTATTTCAATATAAACATGGATCTTAAATAAATAATATATATTTTCAAATTTAGTTTCATGCTATTTTTTGTTCATTAAACTTTGAATTTAATGCCTGAAAAACTGAAATTTGAGGACGTATCTGGGTTAATCTGTTCCAATTTTAGTGGGGTGACCTGATGCACAGAACAATGACAACAAAGCTTCAACATTTTAATTTTTAAAAAATATTCAAAAAATAGCTATGGCATTGTTTCGCTTTACATAATAATCGAAATACTGTTCGAGGTATTGTCGGCTTTCAAAATTGAAGCTCGCTGAATTTTTGGCAGTGTTTTAGAAATGCAAAAATATAAAGTATTCATATTTTAGTCACGCCGGTCTTTAAAATGACATGGTCCTCAAACTTGCTGATCCCGGAAAGTCTATTTGGATAACCGGAAATAAATGCAGACAGCGTATTCAGCACATATCCGGCCATGGAGAGCAAAAGGGGCTCATTCAGTGTGTCACAGAACCGGATGAAAGTCCTGTTGGTCACAGATCTGGTAGACACCCTCATTAGCGTTTGAGGTTTTTTGCGGGAATTCTGCAACAAATTCCATGCTAAAGGCTTAGTGGGTTCTTCTATAGAATTTGTGTAAATTGCAGCATTGTCTTTTGTGTTTTTGGGCAAATGTTAACCTTTTATCCGCTGTCGTGGTTACATAGAATTATAATGAAATGTCCTTTTTTGCCCAACACTACATATTTATTTTGCAAATATATATAGGGATGGTCGAAACGTATTGTTTTTATATAAAAAAATTTCCTATGCTCATAAACTAAATTACTTTAAAAATTTAAATTTTAGATGTTTGTTATATTAAAAAGTGGAGCATAAATAGTCCCTCCAGATACATGTACTTTTGTGCGATTTTAAAGTTATGCAGCTTTTTTTAAAACATTTTATTTTTAATTTCATAAAGAGCACGTATCGAGATATTTTGGATAAAATAGAAAATAAATCATCAACATTTACTGAAATTTAAAAAAAAAAATACAATTTTGGAATAAATGATGTTGCATCTGCTATTTCTGAATTACGACTAAACTAACACTTTCGCGCGCGATTACCGTCAATGCCTTCATCATCTACTCGTTTCGTGAATCCGATTGACGACGACATTCATAAACACCTAAGAATAATTAAATAATTGCTAAAATACAAAATGAGGGTCAGTCATTCTATCTCGTGTTTGTCTCTAGACTTCACAATACTACAGAGATAAGATCGTATTTTTATAGCCGTCGAAACATTTATCATCAAGTAAATCGATCTACGCGTTATTTGAATGCGTTGATTACACTTTTCAGGGATTTTCAATCATTGTATTTTTTTATAATAAAATTATTTAAACCACCACTAATACATACAATGAGGGGTCGGTCATTCTGTCTATTTTTTATTGTATTAGAGTCTTTGAGACATGTTCTGTAAATGGTTTGTTTTTTGTGTCCCCTCTATGAATAGGACTAATCCAGTGCAAGAGGTTTAGCCGAGCGAGTTTTATCTGCACATGCAGTCCCAGATATGCTGTAGCGACGAAGGAATTGACGGTAACCGTGCGCGAAAGCATTAAAGGGGAATTCTAGTCTAGAATTTTGAAAAAATCGATTTTTTTTATATTTTTTCCATATATAACCTTTTATTGCTTCTACCAGATTCAAAATTACAATAAAAACTGTGCCAAAAAACGACTTTTTTTATACATTTTTTTTATCATTTAAGAATTACACTGCGCATACTATTTATTCTGAAGAAGAGAGCGATTTTGAGTAATCGGGAAAATTATCATATAGCGCTTTGTGGATTTCTGACATTAAAGATGCCAGATGCTAGGCATCCCTTAAATTTTATCAATAATGCGAGACATCCTTAAAATGTAACCAAAAATGTTTGCTTTTGCTGACTGCTGCTAAAATCCATGGAACGAATCTTCACTCTTTCTATGTAAGCCATAGCTTTTTTTGTGCGATTTTCCGTGGAATGCATATACAGCACAAAAAAGGTTTAAGAAAGGGACCTTTTACGAGTATGAAGATGATATACGTTTGATCTAAATGCTTAGCGTAACAAGAAGATATATTTAATACTTAAATTTAGTTTTTACTTAAAGAAGATACAAATTTAAATTCATGTAAAATTTTCCTTCCACCTGATTCTCCTTTTTATGCCTCAACTTGGAGGATTCTAATCTTCTCGTTCATAAAACGTGACCGAAATATTAAAATTGTATTTCCTTGATAATTTTAAGGAGCTTAATATTTTTATCGTCGTTGCTCAGCGTGGCACCAAAATATTTAAATAGATTAGTTTAATTAATTTTTATAGTGAATAAGATGCAATTTTTACTACTATTATGTTGCACGATCCATTCCAAATATTTCGAGATAAGCATTGTTTTAAATTTACGTCCTTTTTTCCTCTGTGTGTTATTTTTCTTCTCAGAAGATAAGCAACTGTGCAAATATGGAAAAGTAAAGGTGGGATAGTTCACAGGAGCGTCCACAACTTGTCAAGATAGTGACAAGATGACGAATAACCTAAGAATCTCAACATTACGACGACTTCGCAACTCGCCGAAGTTTTTGGCACACTATTAATCATACAAGAACGCTGCAAATAGCACAAACATGCTTTTAGATAAAATTTATGATTTTAAATTGGAAACCACGAGTGCTCTTTTCTTATATGACATCGATTTGTATATGATTAATCGTCGCTTTGATAGTTTTATTAAATGAATTTCAAATTTTCCACGAACTAAAACAATAATATCGTCATTTATAAATCTTAAAATACACTGCATCAGTTATTTGAATATTAAAATACTCTATTATATAGATCTTTAAATAGAAAACACTATTACGATTCGCGTAAGCTTCGTACATGTCAAGGCCTAGTTCGTGTCTAAAATAACTCGAAGCATGAACGTTATTCGCTGTTCTATTCTCATTTCAATAATACGGAATGCAAATCTTCAATGGAGTTTTGCTTGCAAAAGCTCATAAATTAAATGGAAAATAAACATCAACAAATCGTTATTCATGGCCCTTCCTTCCGGTAGAACTTCAGCGTCGGATGAGGTAAAAGTTGTGAAAATTTACACAAGTACAAATGTATACGGAACTAAAGTTAAATCAAATAGTGTCCCCGTTCCACAGGATCCACTATTATTTGCGTAGGATGCCTTTTAGCACTTAAATCATTTAGGTAGGTCTGCACGATCCTTGTAAATATAACGGTCAAAGATGAGCGGGTTAACAAAAACGATTAAAACTTAAAGGCATCTGCGTCGGAAGTAATACATTTATTCGAGTCGGAAATGATTAAAATAAAAGCGTTGCTTCATGAAAAAGAAAAATCGTACTCACATTATATATTTGAGTGGTCGTATGAAAGGTAGATCTCAAACTGATTGTGTATAATGCTTACCTAAAAAAATAGATAAATAACATTTAAATAAATATGCTATACATTCAGAAATGAGTAAATGATGAACAGTATCACCACTTTATACATATAAATTAATCAATGATAAAATATTAATAAATTATCAATATTGTGTCCAAATTTGGAATGAACAAGAGCTTTTTTGTGTAATTAAACATTTTATATTGACAAATTCATCCTAAAATTTTAGTTATTAATCAAAAGTATTTAATATCAAAAAGATTATAAATTAGAAATTAGAAAACTGAAATGTAATATTTATTTAAATTTATTTATTAGATTCAATAAATCTATCATTAATTATAATTTTCTATAAAGAGTTGCTATATGAAGTTTACCACAAAAAATCATGATCATTTATAAATTATAGATCAACCATCGTCTGAAGATTGACGATTTCATATTAATAGAATCTGCTAAATTACACGAAGGCTTGGAATTGGCTGAAAAATAAAAATATTTTTAATTAAACATGATCGCTTGATGAAAAGAAGTTTAAAATTCAAGAAGAGACTAGAAAAATATTTAGCCCCTTATCATAAAGTATATAAAGATTTGCAGGCTAAAAGGAGACAATTGCTTATTACAGAGAATTTAATTGTTGAAGAATGCCAAAATTTTGAAGATTATCACCGTGGTGAAAACCTAGAAATGATCTTGAAAGGCAGTCTAATAAGTAGGATTATAAGTGCTTGTGGTGATGAATGATCGATATTATTTCGACATTTTAAATAAATATTACTGATATTCTTACTAGAGGTTCAAAATATTCGTAAAATCAATTATTCGAATATCAAATTGGTAAATTATTCGAATATTCGAGTATTAGAATATTTTATATATGTATACGAGGGTGATTCAAATATAATAAACGTGGATCGAGATTCACTTTATAAACATTTTTTTTTCATTTAGAGGCATTTTTTCGCAATTTCGGCAAAAATATCCTACGAACTTATTGAGTGATGTGTTTGTATATTTATTAAATAATAATCGAGTATCGAACTCTCTGACATATACAAACATATTTGAATTAAATCAAAAAATTATTATGAAATCATTATTTGTATAGTCGAAACTAATATCACATCTATTGAATGTCTAAATTATTGAGCTATTCACAGGTGCGATAAAACTCTGCGAAGATCGAGAAAAAAAATCTTTGTATAATTGAATCATCATTTGGAAGTCAAAATAAACTGAATTAATTAATCCCATAGTCGAATCCTTGGTTGTAATTTGATAAATTTTGATGAATATTCGAGCCTCTCCTTAGCGGTGGTTTAAAAAATTCTTTTACATCATTCATTACCGTACTTAATCCGCACGAAACCGAAAAGGACGAATAATCACAATAAATTACGAAGTAATATAATAAAAATGTGGTCAATCGGGATTTATGAGAGAAAGTAATAAAGGAAATCTTTTTATGATCGAAAGCTTTTAAGCTCCTTAAATTCAAGCCATTGGGGCAAAAGTTTTTGAAGAATAATTACACCGATATGAAATTGGATTTACCGAAGCCGATGAAAATGTTTTTTCTCGTAATTTGTTGACATTCCGAAGCTGCCGATAATATGATTTAGGTATGTTCGGAGATGAAATATTTAAATTGCGATTTGGCAACACAAAAAGGCCCCCATATAGCGCTAATAGGTGATTTAAGGCTCCGAACTCGCTGGATAAAGCCGTGTTATAATTGAAGTTGTGTCCACAAAAACGTTTTTAGCCATTCCGGAAAAATGGCATTGATTAAACGAGTTTATTTTCAACGGAATTTCCCCGTTTTTCTCGTCGAATAACAGTCCCTAAAAACACATAAAGGTCGACTTCTGCTGACATCGCAATTCCTTTTGCGATAAAAAAAGGGAATCTAGGGTTTTTTCAGGAGTGGATAACTAGCGACACTCGCACCGCATAAACGGCCCAATTAGTTTCGCACTGTCATTCCCTAAGACGTTATACGACTCAATCTTGACAAATTGCCCCTAAAACGAATACTAAAATTTTACAACGCGATACAATGTATATCCTGACGATATTCCATTTATTTATGTAATCTCTTTCGATTGTGTGTGTACAAAAAGAAGGCGATGGAATTAGCGAAGAATCTCTTGGGGCGCACGGGGGATGGGCTAAGGGTAAATCTCATGCGGAATCCGGAATAATTAAAACAAAGGGGGTTAATCTTATCAAGTAGACATTTACTAGGTGAGATTAAGTAGGATGTTTTCAGTAGATAAAGAAAACGACCAGGGAAATTGCAATCTTCTGCCGGAAGTCGGAGTTTGTTAAGCGTAAGAGATTCAGGATTCTAGTACGTAACTTCGGTGTGCTTCTTTGCGAATGCAACAAAACGAATCTCAAAGAGTTTTAATTAAAGTGATTCACCATCTAGCCGATTGAAATATTTTTTAATTAATTTTAGCCATTAAACACTTCCTTTTAGCCTTTTACATAGCAATTTTTATCAGTTCGCAACGCGATACGTTTACGTTGCTATATTTTTTCATGTACACGTTTAAATGATACTTAAGTGATATAAAATTTGTCATATATTAATAATGTTCAGTTGTAAAAACAAGATGTTTAAAATTGATCCTAGATTATATTAAGGAGATTCGATTCAGGAAATCAATATATTTTTGTTACAATTTATAACAAATATCAAGACTAATACTCAACAAAGAAGATTTATGTTATTGCATGTTGTATTTATTCAACGAGGGAGTAAAGACAAATGAAATTATGAAAATAAGTACATAGTTGGATTAAAAAATATAACAATATAGAGAAAATTACCTCGGGGGTGCATCAAAAATGAGAAAACCCAATAAATTATTTAACATAAGTAATGTATTGAATTTTTTAGTAAAAACTGTTGAAGAGCAAACTGTCTTTTTACAGGTCAATTAAATAAACAAGGGATTTAGTTCTCTATTAATTGGCACTAATCAGACAAGAGCTAGAAATAATAATACATTTCTTATCCGGCTATGAAACCTGGATAGAAGTGTAAAACAAGAGCTTATAAGGACCAATCTGTTTCTGTAAAATTAGCATAATGAAATCCTTTATATAGATATTCTACCCCATCCACCTTATTCAGCAAATATTACACCCTCTGATTATCAATTGCTTAGATGTAATAAAAACGAATGATTTTTTAATCATTTAGTATTATTTTATGGAACTGTGTTTCTTCCGAACGTAATAAGAATGAATTATTCAATTTTATAAATTAATTAAAATATTCAACATAATTTAGAAATGAAAAATAGTTTTGTTTGAATAACGCCACTGTGCCAATACTTTTGCTGTATCTAGTATATGCATAAAGGCTCAACTATATTTGATGAAGCTAAACATCAAAGAATTAACTGAAGAGGATCATTTCGAGTTCGCCATTGAATACAAAGGCCAGCATGAAGAGAATGTGGGGTTGTAAAATTTTACTTCAGTGTCAAAGCCTCCCAGAGAAACAATTAAACTGCAGGGAAGTCTGATGAGAATTTATATTAGATTTGAATATATATCACATTTTCAAAATATTTTTGATCGTGAACATACGTTTTACAACGTCTGCCTACAATTTACAAAGAATAGTACTGAATTAATTTGGAATTTATTTCGTACAAAGGACAGCAAAAAATCAACCTTGGCCTATTTGGAAGCGGTTTTAGCTTTTTTATATATAAATATAAATCAATTGAAGCTTGATTCAAAGAACTTTGAAGAAATTTAAAAAGAATCCTCTCCAAGACTGAGCGAATGTAAAAATCAGTCGATTGTGATGCTATGTTTAATACTCAAGAGTTGAATTTATTGAAATGAAATTTCGTGCTTGTGATTAAATTTCGCTTATGTTGTAAATCCTCAAGTATTAAATAAGAGCCCTGAGAGTGTCCTCAAACTTACTATTGATCGACATAAAATAAGCATCAAACTAGGGTAGTTTCACACAAAGTTCCCATGGGGTGCAGTTAAGGATACAAAACAAAGCCTCCAAAGTGCACTTATTTGATGATTTTTTTCCCCCCGCCGGAAATTTAATGCCTCGTAATTTTGTTTGTCAACATGTAATAAACGAACCATTCCCGTTTAAGTATATAACGGCAATATTAAAAGGTTTAATGTCGGAATAGATAAGAGAGTAGAAAGTTACTGCTTTATTGGCAATTCCATTGTGATAATATTTTCGCTTTTATTGCGGAGACACTACAAAAGCAGAAATGAGAATTTAATATCGTGTTTATTTGGGAATATTTCGGTTTTTCCACAGGGAGGCTTTAGTGATACTAAAATAACATTTATCCACTTCGAGGCTCTAAAACTACTTCCTGATGGTCGTTATACGGCCTATAATTTTATATGATTAAAGGCATAAAATGGAGACATCATCCCTTATTCAAAAATTAATTAAGCCAATCCGCATCGAATTCATGTAACGGCTTGATCGATCGAGATTCAATTACGAATTATTCGCTACTACCTGAATGATGTATTTTATTACGTCCATAATTGAGCTATCCTGGAATTGTATCAAAAGTACGAGTTAATCGCATCATCGAATCCATTTCATTGATGTATCCATTTGGATGTAGTTTAATTTATATGAATTATTTCTAACGAAAGGTCAAAGGGCACGTTCCTCCCTAATCCGTTCAAAGGTATTACAAAACCCGAATCAAACTCGAACAGTGGTGGGGTCCCGTTTAATCCTTATGGGAAATATGTAAAATTTTACCGCGTCAGATAAGTTTTCGTTCTCTCATGAATATTACACTACATATACAGGATTATTAATTGATCAAAATATTTCAAGCAGAACACATAATTTTTCAACCACGCGTACATTCCATATGAAATACTCGTATTATTCATTTATATATATGAAACGTACAATCCAGAAAACGTTGCCTAGATATTGATATTTGGAAAATTACTAAATCAAAAGTATATGTGTGTTTGATATTAATCGCTATTATCCTTGACGAAATTATAGCTCTAAGGACTATTTCTACATTAATCATTGAATATGTATCCTATTGAAAATATGAAACACTAAATCTACAGACAAAGATTGAATAACAAATCTTTAAAAAATTATTGGTAATTATTGGTTTGAATTTGGCTTACAATAAATTAAATATATTCGCATAGTTTCTTGCATTGAGAAAAATATGTTTTCTACTAATTATAAGATACATACATTAAAATACAGTTTCGTATACATTTAATTTATGTATAATAAACTGTATAACAATCAAAATGTAAAATTCTAAAAGTGAAATTAATGTTTTTTTATGATATGAAATTGTAATTTAAGTCACGTGATCTGGCAGTGAAACAATGGTGGATCTCATGTGCGTTTAGAAGCGACGGGGTAAAAACGAGTCTTTGAAAAGAACACACTCTCTATATCATTTCGAGTTGATAACAAAGAAGTGGTTCGTCATTGAAGTCTCGCAGTTGAACGTCTTTTTAAAGATACGAAATAAAGCATTTAGAGCAAATAAGGTGTATTTTTCTTTTTTGTTATTTGTCTACGAGGCAATTTTCTTTTCTGATTCAATAATTCAACGAATCTCATAGGCAATCTTAATCAAAGCAGCTTTTGATTTTCTTCGGAGAAACTCTTTATTCAATATCATTATATGATTATATTACTAAACAAAGAATATAAATATTTTTTAAAAGAAAACTGAAATAATAAGATAAAGAATATATTAATTTTATATATTTTAAAGACAAAAACGTGAAGTTAAATGATGTTGCGACAATCGGCAAAAAACGATAATTTGATTGATTGTAATAAATTTTGTATAAGTATTATTGAAGTTTCTTTTAAATACAATTTTCCATACATCCAATACTGAAAAGAGATTAGTTGTACGAGTCCGAAACGACTTAAACCATTATCGTTTGCAGAAAGTGGAACTTGGAACATAGTAATATTTGCAATTTTCCTCAACAGCTTAAATGCATTACTTCTCTCTGAATATATATTTGTACAAATGGAGTAAACAAACGGTAAAATCTAATATAAATTCAAATATTCACACAAAGAATCTGAATTTCATATAGAATCACTAACGTATAGGCATGCATAAATATTTCTCACTTTTGCATTTATTTTACCATGAAAACAAGCTTATCCTATTCCATAGTCAAATTGTGACGTTAAACCGTATGGAAAACTCTCAATTCCCTCCACATTTTTGTTCACTCATCTCCAAGTGTTTTGGAGCAGATCCCCATGTAATAAGGGCTCCCACTTCAGCTTACCCAGATGAAGCTCACGTGTAAATGTCACCCACGTGCTCAATGTGGTTTCTATGAGCATCAAAAGGACTCTTCAAAAAATGACTATTTTACGTCCCACCTATTTTTTGCTTACGTTCAAACATCAAAGTGACTGATAAAATTCCTTTCTGCTGAGATATGGACTAAAACTCACAAAATTCCCGATTTTCCGACAAACTATTTATTTCCGTCGCTGCAGATGAATACTTATATACTATAATACTTTGATGTCATTCGTAATTATATTAAGGAGGAATACCAAAATTCTACACCCCGTATCTATTATATTTCATATCGATATTCTCATTATTAGAGTCGAGGTGTAGTAAATACATCACCGGTAGAGAAAGGTTAATATAACAATTTCAACAACATTAACACTGTATATATGTATACATAGATTAGACAGTTACTGCCCCTAGGTTTCGCCAATTAGTAGTTACGCTACTATTTCTAAGCCTATTGTTTAATAGCCTTCATCGTGTTGGTGAGGTGTACGATTTCTGTTAGATAAAAATTTCAATCCCGAAAAATTCGGGATTACATTTACTAGTCCCGGGATTCATGAGCACTTAAAACTGTTCGGGATCCCGGGATTGGATTCCATAGTCATGATACCTCGTATAACATGGATTTGTATAGCACGACGTTTTTGTGTAACTATATGATCGTGTTATACGAGGCCTAGGTGTGATTTACATTGGATAAAAGTTCGTCAAAAATTCGAGGAGATTTCTTAAGCTTTTTATTATTTTTTATGAAGAAAAATAAATATTTTTGCATACTTTTCTCGAAAGGATTAGTTAAGAACTGTTTATATATATAATAATAATATATTATTGTGTATTCGCTCTGATTTGAATTCATTTTTTAGTAGAAAAGTTCAATTATTCAATTATTCTTGCAAATCGAGCACAAAAACTTGGATCTTAAATAGAAGCTTATATAAAAATAATCTAACAATATGCCATTATGCCTATATATCTTGACCTTATTTACTGACACCATTTTAAACTTCGATATATCCATTGACCTATATAAAAAAATGCATTTTAAGAATAAAAATATTAAAATTAAGTTTTCAAAAATGTATGAGAGTTTCATTGGTACATCAGGTTATTTCATGAAATATTTATTACAAGTCATTATTTTGATTTTATTTTCTTATGCTTGGATGGATTTTTATGTTTGACCGAGAATCGTATATATATTTATTGATTTGTTAGCATTTATTTTGACACTGTAAAAGGTCAGCCCGTCGAAGTAAGAAATTGTAAGCCCCTAAAGAAGTAAATTGAGAGGAAGGAAAATAAAGCCTCTTTCGGATTTAAGGCACGAACTTCCTTCCACGTCCGTATCACGGTCCATTCTCCATAGACTGGTATCCACGTGAGCTAATGTTCGCTCATGTGAACATACAAAGTTGTACGGTAAATTCCAATTTCAGGGATTGACAATGTTTTGCTTATATATTTTTGCAGATGTTGTGTTCATCATACAAAATAAACACACCGTCTTTGAAAAGAGATTTTTATAAATAGGTTAATGGATTTTCACTGGAAATTCTCAACGAATATCATAACGATTTTACTTTTATCTCGTTGCGATTTGACAATAATCTTGAAGACGCAGAAGAAAAACTTAAGGAATACATATAATATGTACCGCCTTTTCTTGAGACCATTCTAAGTTTATTTACACTGGAGCTTTTCCACCCCCCATCTTTCAATACCAAACATTTTATCCGGAAGTGATGTTTGTTTACAACGAACGTTTTCCTCCATCTCTATTGCGAGGATTTAAAACACAAACACATTTCTATAAGATCTATATTTTGTACTACCCTATTCATGCTTTCATATTTCAGCCCCGGGTTCAAATCGGCAGTGTGTAAATTTTCGGCCCGATCTAATCAATATCAAATTATTCTGTGAATATTTACCCTCATGACGGTCAACATGGCTGTCGTATCTTTAATTAACGCGCTCAAACCCGATGCACAAATAATATGCAAATTATTGTACGTTATGCCTCACACCCCTTCGAGTCTTTGTGCTAAGGGTGAGTTGCATTAATTGTGAAGCCATTCATTATGGCGTTCGCAAGTGGAAGCCTCTTATTCCAGTTGCCTTTCGGAGTGCTTCTATAATTTTATCTCCATTTCTATGTATGAAACCCGTACATAACATAGTATTTTCAACTGCGTCCTTTTATTACGTTTTCAATAGCCTCTACAATGAAAACATTTGTTGCAAGCATACAATAGTTCCATGCCATTGTGAAACTTTTAATACGAACGAATTTCATAACAGTATTTTGTTGTTCAGCGTATTCATCTACATATAACTATTTGTACAATTCCTAACGGAATTAATCTCAATATGCGAAATGTTACTTGTGAATTTGATGCGTTAAGTGTGTGCTTTACATAGTTCAAAGCCTTATTAAATTATGCCTAGAGATTCTCAAACGGCATATATTAAATGACTAATATTCAAATGCCACTTCCTTCATGGTACTTACTTTACTGTACTTTGAGCTTTTAATTTATTCAAAATGTTATTAATTCAGTGCGAGTTATCAAGAAACGCACTTTTAAAAATTCACAAATTTATTTGGTAGCATAAATGTTAATGCGAATATCCCAGTTACCATATGCAAATAGAATTATAGTGATTTCAGAGTTGCAACGAAGCTGGAACCCCTAATGAAGCTCTTTGAAAAGGAGAATCACGAAATACGTTTGAATAAAACAAAGGCATCACGCACACTTTCCGAGGCAAGACATTAACATTTGCGGGGTAAAATTAAAGGAGATGAAAGAAAATTTATATTTAGGGCAAGTGGTTAATATATCTGGCTCAATGTGTTCAAGCGAATAATGAACGTGGGTGGATGTGCTTTTGAAAGGTTGAGCATGATCGTGTCTTCCGCTTTGTTCCAAGACGAATAACAATGTCATAAAGCAAAGCGAATAAATGAAGTAGGGATCAAAATTGATACTTCAAAGATATGATTCGATCGAAGAAATGGCTAAAAGATGGATATGGGGATGAAACCAGATCATTTTGATTGTTTTTATTTTTGAGCATTCTCACGGAAACACGAGTGACTGATATAAGATGACGCACTTGGGCTTTATTAGATTATGTGTAAAATATTTACTATTTTCGTTATTTTTTGACAATGATTTTTTTTCCATTGGGCCACCGATTACTTTGATATGTGTTATAATGCGGTAATAGAGCAGGTTTTATAATGATTAATTAAGCGAAAAAAAGTGAAGTGAAAAGCGGCTCAAACTTTTGCTCACTCATCCTCCGCCACGCCTAATTTTGTCCCACAAAACTGAACTACGCCCTCTTGTAAAGGTATTAAATCCGTCGTAAATCGAAGCTATGTTGAACGAGTGAAGCCTGCGTTACTGAGTAATGGAAGATATTTAGAATAGCTCCTCGCCTTGACAACTGCTCTCAATGATGTTTTTTGAAACAGGTCTCATTGAGTCAGTTGAGGGCATCACGCTCTATTAATTAACCACACTTCCTATAGATTTAAGCCCTAAATGTCAGAATTATGACCCCAATTGATAAATCATAGGGCTGATATTATTATATTTTGTATGTTTTACAATGTTTTATTGGCTGACGTAGCTTTTGTTCTGTATTTGGCACATATTATATAGTATTTATGTGGTGTTGTTATATATATATATATATTCTGCCTCATCAATTTTTTTTCCCCGCGGAAAGAGTTACATTGAATTCCTTGATTAAATTGTCAATACTTATTTTATTTTGCAATATGACAGTATTGTTTTAGACTACCACAGTTATCACAACCAGTTTGAAATCTTTCAACGACATCAATGTCTGAGATGAACTAAATTTGAGAGAAAGGATAAAATAGGGCTACACATATAGGTCTCCCAATAGAATACATTTGCCCTTTTGAATAATATTTGTTTGTTTGAAGAAGAAATACATTCCTAATCATATCAAAAAGCGACCAGTGCTGGTTAAAAACCAAAGAAGAATATTACAGCATGATAATACGAGACCACATGCAGCAAGGATTACGCAGAACAAAATAAGGGAGCTGGATTTGGAAGTGCTGCAACATCCACCATATTCTCTTGACATTGCACCTTCAGACTATCATCTTTTCAAATCATTAGAACATTTGCTTCTTGATAAAAAATTCACTTCTGTGGAACAAGTGAAAAATCATTTGGATTCTTACTTTAGTGGAAAACTGGCCGAATTTTACGAAAGAGGCATTAAAAAGCTGCCTAATCTGTGGAAGGCGATTATAAATAACAATGGAAATTATTTAATTGAGTAATATTGTACAGCTTTTATTAAAATATTTTTTTCCCCAAATAACAAAAAAAATGACATTTCTTTCCGCTTTCCTATATGTATTTCTACCTCTACAGAATATATGAAATATTTGTTTAAAATAGAGCTCATTGCATTGGCATTGGGTGTTTTCCTTTTCACGCTATATTTATAATTGGATATCTATTGACGTTTTGCGATGACAACCAAAAAATTGATGAGGTTTTATAGCAGAGTCATTCATTTTACCGTGTCAAATCTAGGCAAATTTAAAATTTTCAAATATATCAATCTAAAATGCAAAATACATCATATCATCGATTTTATTTTAAGATAAAATATGAAAGTTTTCCTCTGGGTTCAACAATTTTGTAATTGTAATAAGCTATTTATTGATCGTGTCGTACGTGTGATTTGTCTCGATTTACGCGATCTTTCGTGAAATGTACCGCATAAATTGAGCTATAAGTATATTCTTATAGAAAATGTTCCAAAATTAAGCATAATTTTTCATTTTATATTAGCCATAGAAGGCAATAAAGAAAATTAATGCTTGTGCTAAGATATCCTGTAAATCATGTGATTAAAATCCATCGAATATTTTCTAAGAAAATTTGTCAATTTATGTAATCAATGAAGAATTTATAGGAAATTTAAATTTAAGGTATTGTAATTAAAATTTTTGCGATATTTAGCATTTCAGATTCAGGTGAATTTTTAGCATTTTCAATGAAATTCCTTTTAAGGTGAAATCTGTTTAATTCCATTAGCAACAAAATTCATTTCAAGATTCCATCAGACTTTAATCGAAAAATTCATCTCATTTGTTATGAGCTTGTAATCAAGTATCTCTATCTCAATCGACATTAATTTATAGAGGTTTGTATTCTAAAGTGGAAACTTGTGGAGAAACTACGCTCGGCTTTTATGTGTGTGGTGGGATTATAGAGCGGCGTGGAGAACTTTAATTTGAAACTAAGCTGATCATACCACTGCATCCACTTTGATCAAAGCACTAGTGATTGCAATTGATATTGCCATCCGCAGGATCTGTGTTTGGACATCACAAAGAGTAAAGATCTGGCTAATGGGAACCACTTTTCTAATTAGGGCGCGGTTTATCCACCGAGGATCGGATTGCAGCGAATAAAATCCATTTAAAACTCATGGAAATATTGTTTGCGTTCTGCGTCATGTATTTGTGATCAGTCCCATTGTGTAGAGGGTATTTGATGTGCAATCTCAGTAATGAATTTTCTCTTTGTGTTTCGAATAACGAATACGTTGTATTACGAGGCTGGCATTTTCATTCCAATATACAATGAAAATCATCATTGCTTTCGAGCAACTTTCCAGTGTAAGCCAAATGTGGTTTTGTTGTTATTTACGCGTTTGAATCGAATCCCTTCAAGTGAAAATTTTGTGACCAACTTAATGCGATAGATTGTTTTAATTCAAGGTTTATAACAGAAGGAAAGTTAAGACGAATCGAAAATTACATACACAGGTAACCTCCATTAATTACAGGGGATATGTTCTAAAATAAGTCGCTAAATTTTGGATGAAAAATATGTCCATATTCTAAGATTTTTCTTTAGTCTTTCAAGTCTTTTTTTTTACTTAAGGGACGTTTCTACCTTGTTATTTAAAAAAATCTTCGTGTATCGGAAACAAACAATGCTTAAAAACACTGTTACTAAATTTCAAGTCAATATAAATGAAATTCGCAATGTTATAAACCAGAGAAACTTTAAACTCGTTTTTCACGAAACTACTTTTTCCAAGCTCATAGAAGTGCTTCCATACGCCCTAGATATGTATTCTTTATGAAAATTGGTAGGTATGTGTACAATAAACTACAATTATCCAAAAATATTCAATAGTTTTTTTTCTATGAACAAATGTGGCTTTAAAAATGTATGACTAAAGCTCCATTTTATATAAATAATTTTAGTAAAATTTTATTTATTGTAAATTAAAAATATATTTATATTTAGAATAAAGTTCGAGATATCAAAGAATGGGATCATTGAAGACTGTATAGGTTTTATGTACAATACATCGGCCTTTGTCGGTTTATAAGTATCCAGTAATGAATCTACAATTCAGAAGTTTTTTATTTTATTCCTTTTAAATTCTCGTAGATCAAAAGAAATTGCTCGAAGGTTAAACTAAAAGCCTTTGAGTGCATGGAGACAAAAGGAGGGTTGAATAACGTGGTTATACAATGAAAAGTTGACTTGCCAAGGCTGATGAAATCAGTAGATAATTGCAAGGCTGAGTTTCAAAGACTGTATGATTCAAATTATATGATATAATATTGTTGTATTTAAGATAATTTTAGAACGTCTTAATGCTTGAAGATTCTTAATATAAGGATATGAAAGTTTTTATTTTGTTTCATATATCATATATTTCTTAGTTTTTTCGAAGCCTCAAAGTCTTTGTACGAGTATCAATTTCGAAAATATTTTAGCAAACGCAACAAATCGAATCGCTAGTAACCCTGTTTCATAAATCAAATTTGTATCAAGCTTTAACCGTTTTATGGGTTCAATAAATACGAATCAAAACGTGGCTTATCGCTAAAAACAGGAACAAGGAAATTTGAGATCAAAATCTGAGCTCTGAGCAATAAAACATTTGGGACACGGAGTCTTTCTTAATTTACATTTAGAGTGAATTTTTACACATACATAACCGTATCCTTGGGAATGATTTCGTTGCAAAAGATGAAAATAGAATGATTGATGAATGCCTTCATTGAGATAGAATAAATGACACGGAACATCTTGATACGAGGCAAAAGCCGAAATATAGGGGAGGCCATGCGGCCATATTTAAATTCACCCTTAATAGAAATAATTATGCTAACATGGCGAATAAAAAAATTAAAATGTCCCACGCGCCATCATCACTCATCCTCTATGATATTAAAAAAAATCATAAATATTTTAAAGTCCGCTTTAGCTTATTAAAACGTCTGAGAGCGCCACAGAGAAAAAAGTCGCTTCGCAAATTAAGTTTTCATAATCAACCCTCAACCTCGAGGCTGTTATTACAGAGCAAGACTCGGTGAATACTAACAAAATCTCAAAAGATACGACATTAAAAATATGCATGCTATAGAACTGCTCTGAAATGCAGCAAAATTATAGAGACTTATGTAGCGGAGAACACGTAGAGCTTCTCTATCATTATAATGGAGAATGTGTGAATGCAAACCTAACGACCCTTATTTTATAAGTAGGATTATTAAGCGTTGAATGTGCTTATTATCCAAATCGCAGTGAAATGAATTTAATGTGGGTTTCATAAGCTAACTATTCAAATCCAAGCCGGATATATGGTTTTCTAGCATATTACAGGTGCGGCAATAGTATTACCAGCTCCGCGAAATATTCAAGATATAATTATAACAAATTTATTTGGATTTAATTTTATTTATTGAGTTAATATGTGGTTCATTAAAAAAAAGATCAACTGGATAGCCAATATTTGGTCCATTATTGTGTGAAAAAGCAATATTTTTCAAAACAAAATTAAATGGTGATTCCCTTTCAAGGCAAATTCGGGTTGGCTTGAAAAATTCAAAGGACGATATGGTATCAGGAAACTTGAAATTCATGGGAAAAACGTTTCTGCTGACATGCCTTCAGCAATACATTTATGGACACATTGAAATTATTTATGGAAAAGGAAGAATTAGACGAAGAGTTTATATACAATACTGATGAGACCGGTTTAAATTAGAAACAACAACCCAACAAATCTTAAGCATTAAGACATGAAAATACTGCATCTGGGTACAAAACTAATAAAGAACTTGTCACTATAATGGTGTGTGCAAATACAGCAGGCAGACACAGATTGCGACTGCTTGTCATTGAAAAAAATTAAGAACCCCAGATGTTTTAAAAATATCAAAAGTTTTCCAGTTGAATATGATCATCAGATAAAAGCTTGGATGAATGGTGAAGTTTTATAAACGAAAATATGAAAAAAAGCTCATATCAGAAGGAAAAAAATATCAAAACTCCATAGATAAAAGATGGAAAACATTATTTTTACTAGACAATGTACCGTCATTTTTTTAAATGTGCTGAATGCGAGGGATTAAATTGCGATGCGAACGATCCTGGATTCCTAATTTTGAACGATGAGAAAATAATTAAAGAAATATCTGCCTCGAAATAACAAGATCAAAAAAACGAAGAATAGATTTACGAGAGTAGAGATATTGAAACTATACATTCTGAAGCTTTTCACTGTTTAGATATCGCCATAAAATGCCTTGAGAACCAAGAAGAGTGTAATTCAAGGCAACTTATATATCTTAAGAAGAATATCTTTAAAATAAGAGCTAACTTTAAGCAAAAATCGATAATTTCAGCAAAAATCGATAATTTTAGCAAAAATCGATAACGATTTTTGATTAAAAAAATAGTGAATTATATATGAATCTAGACAAATAAAAATTGTTCATACTTTCCCTGCCAATTATGATTGTTTTCGATTATCCGGATTTTCGTTATCCGGACTACATTCATCCCCGATTGTGATTTTAAATCGGTGTATATTTTAATTAGGTTAATCTCTATAGCGTTTATGAATCCATAGTCCAACTGGATATAAGCTTGTGATACATGTGACCCTTATAAAAATATAATCATCGCCTGAGGTTCTTCAATTGATATCATATAATTTGGTATTGTATAAAAAAACCTATATCTATGGACGTATCTAATGCTTTATTCATTGTTTTTTTCATTCAGCATGTAAATTATACTCAGTACTAACCATTGTAGAATATTCATCATGCCATTTGGTTCGATGTTTAAATTATTACAAGTGTCCAATCTAAAATCGATTAAAGCAATTTGTAAATTTCTGACGCTTAATGACATCGATTCTTTTGTATCTGGCCTTCGTCTGAATGATGCAAGTGTATCAGGCAAAACATTTTGTTTTTCATTCATGACGCCATCGAAATCTCCATTTATTACACTTATAATCAATATGGCCACACAAACGGTCAACTTTAATCTCCGTATGTACAATCGAGGAGTTAATCAGGATTCTAGGATGGCTTACAATGTAGACATTTTGGGGGGGTTGGCCAATTTGAGTGCAGAATATGCACCATTGGTCTTGATGCATCGTAAATAACAACCCATGAATATGCAGGGCCTCGTGCTGAAAGCAAACCACAAGCAAACTGTGGTCTCTGTGAGTGTCGCATGGTGATGATTAATTCCAGGATCTTGAATTCAAGGAACATAATAAGATTATTCTGAATAGTTTATATCATTTTGCTAATGTGAAATGTTATTAGAGATATTTATCCCTTGATGAAGTCCATTTTCAGCATTTTTTAAAAAAAGCGCTTATTCCACAGACTTGCACACTGAGCATAATTTAAAGTATTAAAATGTTTTTACAATTTTAACAAATTGACAAAATGGACATTCTAAGCTCAGAAATTATAATGCGAACTCAAGCATTGTTATACTATATACGAGACTGAATTTATGTGCCATTCAAAACTATTATTCACTTGCTGCAGTAGATTTCAGCAATAAATTGGTAATGGTAAGCGATGTAGCTGGACTGATATCGATGGTATATTCGGAAACTACTTACATAATGCAAAATTTGATTCAGGACAGGAAACACATATTATTTAGCATCGATATCTATGACATTAGGTGAAATGTAAAAATATTTTTAAATATTAAGTAAAGCGGAAAGAAATGTCATTTTTTTGTTATTTGGGGAAAAAATCATTTTAATAAAAGCTGTACAATATTACTCAATTAAATAATTTCTATTGTTATTTATAATCGCCTTCCATAGATTAGGCAGCTTTTTAATGCCTCTTTCGTAAAATTCGGCCGGTTTTTCACTAAAGTAAGAATCCAAATGATTTTTTACTCGTTCCACAGAAGTGAGTTTTTTATCGCGAAGCAAATTTTCTAATGACTTGAAAAGATTATATTCTGAAGGTGCAATGTCAGGAGAATATAATAGATGTTGCAGCACTTCCAAATTCAGCTCCCTTATTTTGTTCTGCGTAATCCTTGCTGCGTGTGATCTTGCATTATCATGCTGTAATATTCTTCTTTGGTTGTTAACTAGCACTGATCGCTTTTTGAGCATTTCCGCTTCTAACTTATCCAATTGTGCACAGTATAGTTCTACTGTAACACTTTGGCCAGGTTTTAATAATTCGGTGTAAATTATGCTAAAAAAATCCCACCAAACACAAAGGAGGACCTTTTTCAAGGATAATGACGGTCGAGGGTAGAAACAGGTATTTGAATTGAAGAAAGCCACTGTTTTTTCCTTCTCGGACTGTTGTAGAGGACTCACTTCCCATCCCCAGTAACGATCCTTTTAAAAAATGGATCGGTTTCATACCTGGATAATAGCGATGAACAAATGGATATCCGATGTTCCAAGACCGTTGATGACAACTCGTGCGGTAAACAAATTCCCTGTCTATGTTTTTTCCCGAGTGTTTTCAAACGGTCTTTTACAATCGACCAGGGATAGTCGACGTCTAGCGATAATTTCTTTATTGTTTTTCGAGGATCAGATTCTACCAGAGAATTTAATGCGTCATCATCTATTATTGGAGGTCGTCCTGATTTTGGTTTATTATTCAAATCTTTGCCGCCACTTTTGAATTTTTTGAATCATCTATGGCATTTTCGAATATTTAATATGTTACCATATGTATCACAGATGCTCTAGGTAGCTTCTTTTGGTTTTAATCCTGCATCGAATAAAAACAGTAAACAAGATCGCAAATGGGTCTCATCAATTTCTGGCTTGGACATTTTCACTATGGCTAAAAAATATAAAAATGTTTGAAAAAGTAAGACAAATAACAGAGATTTAAAATTACATCAATCTTGATGTATTCACTCGACAGCAACTTGAGGCAAACCGACAACAAAGACGCAACCAAAAAAATGACATTTCTTTCCGCTTAAGCGCGTATACGCTCATAAGCGTACGTAGGTAATTTGGAACATCGATTGACGCTATGATTTAAGGACCTGCTTAGCTCATGCATTCGTTTATATTTTTTTCTAGATATCAAGCAATAATGTCTTTAATATTTCACTACTTTTACGTCTTTATTCCAATACTGTAAAACAGTAAATTTAAAAATGAGTGTATGTGATTTTGATTGTTTTTATAGAAAGAACTAAATATCTCTCATCGGCTCTTATCGTGCACTAATTCTATTGGGGGTTCAATTATTGAGCAGGAGCTTTCGTTCCACTTAATTGAAAAAACAAATTATTTATAAATAGCCAGAATACTAAGGTCAATTACCATTCTAAATATTGGAGTAATTCAAATGACCCTGACACAAATGCGATCCAGAATATGATACTTTAGAGACCCTGGAGACCGGTCGCTGGGCGTATGTACCGTATCGACGAGCGTATAGGGGATGACTTGGGCTCGTAAAACGTTATAGGGTCTTTATGCCGTAAAACGAACCCTTTGGCTCGGAACCGGAAGTTAAGTGTACAAAGACATTTATTTGAGTTTTAGCTGTTGGAACTGTCCAATTTTAGAGAGAGCTCTTTATCGGATGCCGCCGAAGGAAATTTAGCGCTGGTTTTTACTCCTAATGTTGCCGGCGCTTCGGAAAGAATTCACACAATAATGCGAAAACAAATTCATTGCCATTTTGTCATGGATGGCTCTATAAAGTTTTATCAGTTGCTTGTTTAACCCTTAACGGCTTAAATTCTCGCCAGAGCTCGAAACGATATCTGAGCTGACGGAAATTGCGATTTAGTACCATTTGAGTGACGTGAAAGAGGACATAAATTATAAAGTTGAATGGTAAGATACTCCAGTATGATAATTTATTTACATGAAATTTAATTGCTGTTTTATATGAAAATAGTATAAACATTTCTCATTCAACATCTTTCATCCATGTTATACAGCCTCGTCCAAAATAAGGATAACAAATACAATTCACTATGATATCGTTAATTTTTGATATTTTCATCACTTAGATATTTAAAAGCATCAAAAATAATAAAAAGTTAAATGATAATTGTGCATTATTTTTGCAATAAAAGGACATGGATATTTTTATGTGATAATGTTATATACAAAGAGGAGAATCATGGTAAAAATATTCTATTAAAAAAATTGCAGAAGGAAAATTTCAGAAAAATTTTTTATTCATTAACAAATAAGTAGTACTTCAACAAGGAAGTGCTAAACCTTAAAATATTGTAGCTCGGCTTCTACTCAATTTTTCTTATTTGATAAAGGTATTTCGTATATTTATTACAAAATTAAAACTATAACAACATAAAATAATAATATTAAAATTACAATGATAAGTTTCAATAAAAGGTAAAATATTTTTTTGGGTGGAGTTAAATTTTCCTAAATTATAACAAAGAGCTATTTATGCATTATCATTAATGTTCGGGTTAATGTTTAGAAAAAAATAAACATGTTTTAAAAGTATCTAAGTTAGTTGGTAATTAGATTATATAGTGCATAAAAGCTTTTAAAATAAAAGCGATATAAGCGATAAAGCCATTGCAATATCGCTCAACCTAGCCTATAACGAGATTTTAAATTTTAATACGATTAAAACGTAAAATACTGAATCACAGTGTTTTAGTTTCAGCAATTTGCAAAATATTCGGGCTTTATAAAAAAAAATATTTCACGAATCCGCAGGAAAATACGCTTGAATTATAAAGCAGATATAACAACAGAAGCAGTTGATTAAATCAGCAACATGCTGATCACGTACGTCCGCTCCACAATCTGTTTCTTTTTTGAAAAAAAGTATCCAGTTTATTCAGCTAATAGAAAACAATTCGAAAGATACAAAAGCCGCTAAGCTTTGCAATAAAATTATTCGAAAGCGAAGAAATTAAAGCTTAGCTGGATGTCAACTGATTTTATTTCTAAAATCACTTGAGATGTTATCGAGGGAATAAATCTATTTTGTTGAAATTTGATGACAGTCATTCTATCGATATATTTTTAGCTTTAAGCTCAATTTATGATCATTTTCATAAACACAATAGGAGCTAATATCATGAAAATCTTGATGAAAATGAATGTTATTGTAAAACTTTTATGTGATTTATTAGAAACTATCTACTAAACTTTTCGTCATTTAGATTAAGATTTTTACGTTAAAAAATAAATGCTATTGAATCTTCTTCAAATACATATTTTGATAACGAATTGCTTTTTATAGAATGCAATCAAAGAGCATTGAAATGCATTAACATGATTAACCACTCCCCTTTTTTATACATATTTTTATTAAATTGACTTCTGATGTATTAAATTTATTTTCATTAAGTGTGTGTAATTAGACTAGAAACTATTCTACTGTCAATATTATATGAATGGACAACATCGATCAAAAATGATTTGTAATTTAAATTGGACGATATTATTCATGAGAATTTTCATCCAAGTGTGCAAAGGACAGTACCTGAAGTATTTTAAAAATAGAAGCAAAAACTTATTTTCTTGTTCCTTTTGACTTTAGCTAGAATTCTTTAGTCATAACGCCAGGAGAAGGAAAGAATTGCAAGAATGCAACGCCTCGGGCTTTCTCGGTTTTCAAGTTTTAAGGTTGAAAAAGAGCTTTCATGGAGAAAATGTGCCCCGCTTGCAAGTCAGCAAAGCGTATAAAATGAAGAGTCTTCACAGAAAAAAGTGCAAGTCGGATTGAGACATCTATTTAAAAGAATATCACTTTGAGTACGACGAGAATCTGTTCTCTTAGGTACTGGAGCTTTTACTCTCAGCTTATAATGAATTTATGAAAGCTGCCATAAGGCGCTCGGTAGGGACTTATGAAATAGATAGCACTTATTAATTTGTTTCGCAGCTCTTCATCCGAAATGAAAAATGTTTCACTTTAAGCATTCACATCTTGGAGAATAAATCTCATAGCTGTGCTCACCATTTTTAAATTCGATATCATCTATTAACATTCAGATTTGGATCGCTTTTGGGGATTCATGACGAACCGTAATGGTCGCATATTTTTCATCCAAATTGATAAAATAATGGCGTGGGTTTAAAAGCTATTTGCTATATAAACCAGAAATGTTTTCCCGAAATCAAATGAACCAATTTAACTTGCCAAATCGGAGGAAAGCAATTAAATGTAAGATCTCTCATCAAAAAGTTGACTTTGGAAACACGACTACATTTATTAAAATTAAATATTAAGTATAACGAAAAGTCATTATTTTTCATGCAAATTTCAAAAACCTTTTATGATGATAATAATTAAAATTGATTTTCATTTCAAAAAGTTGTAAAAACCTGAACAAAAATATATTTTTAAAACACCACATTTAATGCGCATTAATCCAATAAATATGATTTTCAATAGAGTAAAACATGTTCTAAACTCTTATTATAAGGATTTTTGTTCAAATCTACAATAGATTATGAAAAATACTGAATCAACAAATTTGATAGATTGTAGTTATTAAATACGTTTACATCGATCTTCTCAATCCAGATTTTGTCTCATTGCTTGGATTTAAAAATCCAAATACTACTATCTTATCGTTTTGAATACCTCAATCGCATTTTTGATATTTAAATCGAAAAAGTAATACAGAATGCATATAATAATATAAAACTAACTTAAATAGAAATATCAAATGGATTAAAATTGCAAAGTCTCTTCCTTGATTATTTTACAACACAATATGGCTACAAAATAGTGTTTGCAAAACCATTCGATTTTCTCAATGTATTCTTACGTATTAATATGTCAAAAATGAACGCATTAGCTCATGTAGGCAAGCATATTCAGCTCTTTTACTATATTTTAATAGCTTTTCCGTTAAGATAAAAAATGAAAGGGCTGAAGGCTAGAATGCCGTTGTCCCCATGCCCAAACTGCGCCGTCGGATGCTCTAAAAGCGCTTCGGAAATACAAAGGGTAAAGTTTTCCTAGTGGTAAAGTTGATATTAAATTTTCTTTCTGGATGAAAAATTTACTTTCGTATATCATCACGCCGTGTTCCTCTACTCAACTTCAAGTTTCTAAAACGTGTCTCATTTTGCATATGAGTTGCATAAGCCGCTCGCTTCGCTTCAGAAACTTTTCTCTTCCTTTGGGTTCTTCAGTTAAATAACTAGTATCTCAAATTGAGCAGATGTAACCAACATTTATGATGAACGCATTAGAATTTTAAATTAATATCCAATTCCACTAGAAAATTGATTTAGTGTAGGCTACATTGATAATTTTGTACTCAAAATCATCATAGTCGCCATGATTATTATTCACTACCCTTCTAAGAAAGACTAGTCTGATAGATCGTAGGGTGAGCATTCACAAATAAAAACATTGGAGGTCAATATCGAGGAATGGCATTTAAATCTCATTCTCAAATGGGCATTGAATAGTAATATTTCTGCTTTTGACGGCTTGTGGCTAATTTATGGTGATGATTATACAAAAATAATCCTACACGATCGTACAATATTATGATCGTTATTTATGCGCGATAATCGTATATTATATGCAAAATGATGACTATCCATTTAAAAAATACAGATGCATGTTAGGTTAAAAAAAATACGAATTACTAGGAAATACCGATTTCGATTATAATGCTGAAGTTTTCGACAGTTGATATGATTGTTTTCAGCAAAATAGATATGATGATCGTTCTTCATAACATGGTCGTTTTATAATCCAACTTCAAGACTATCTACTGATTTGTTCAATATATAATATGATGCAGGTTGCGCATTAGATCTCATAAGCCCTCTGATTTTCGTTTTTTACTTAGTCCTTTATGTTGGGCAGGAGACTTCTTATATTTTCCTCGTCTCAAAGATCCCATAATATTTTTCTGTAAATGTTAACATCTGGTAATAAATGAAAATGACGTGAGCAGCCCACATATTGCTGTCCATGTGAGAAGCATACACGCATACCCTGTGTATCCCTTTGTTGATGCTGGCACCGAAAGCTGCACACGTTTCAATTCAAAAAGTATTTCAGTAGGAATCATTGGGATATAGCATTTTGTTTCCTATTCAAACTGTACCTTCGATAATATTATTCATCATATTTTTCACCAAAAGTCTAGGAATGTATCGGTCATTAACGATCCTTTAACAAATATATCGAGAATGATAAATTTTAGCAAATAAGTAAATTTTGTGAACAAGTTTTTTTGTGTCCCGCGATTTATGCAGTCTTTGCGAACACGAGAATCCTCGTGTTCAGGGCTAGCTGCATGGTTTCGCAAACACGAGAATTTTAGTTTCCCGCGGTTAACGTGTTAACAACAAATTATGCATGTTTGAAGTGCTGTATATTCGGCTAGCGTTATAAATGCTTTCTATTAAACATTAAATATTCATTAATTATTTCTAAGTATTAATGAGCATGATAATCGATTACATTATTTTTATTTCTATATATTTGCAATGCCAATAAAAATGCATCATGATCAGCCTTGCTGGCGATATTATTTAACAACTATTATCACACTTTGATTTACGTTTTATTTTTACCTCATTGACGCCAGCAGGAGTTGTTTTGATGATTCCTACGTAGAACCCTTAAATGGATAAGTCCTCAACTCGCCAGGAACCTCGTCTTTTATGTGGCTTTGATCTGATTTAACTGGAAGGTGGATATTAAACCAGGAAACCTTCTCATTCCAGAATTCACAGCGGTATATTGTACACTATTATGAGTGTAGGAACGGTACTAAGATTCACATCAACATTGCGAGGATAGTACGGACTGGATTCCATGCACTCCAGAATGTCTATTATTATGAAATAATATTGGTTATAACGCAAAAGTAATGATATCACAATAAAAAAAAGATATTACCTCATAATTGTGCTCTTGTTAAATGACGCAAATGTGTGATAATTCGAACGCAATTTGATTCGTTGATCCTATTGAATAACTACAAACAATTATTAACGCTCACCCAGTGTATTTACATTCATTCAAATAGATGCAACTAAAATGGGGTCTCTGTTAATGTTAAATCCTTGTATCCTTTGTGTAAAACGGCCGAAGACAATCATTGTTGGATGTATGGAAATCATCCCGAGCATAATGATATAATGCGTTTTTAAATGTAATCATTGCCGTTTTAGGTGCATCAATCTTTTTTTAAATTTTAGGATAGCATCATTAAAATTTTTGACCGGAATTTTATTGTTTTATAAAGCCGCCTTCGACCTGGATTATAGGTTTGAACCTGGTATTTAACGCGTCGCAATCTGTACGATGTAAATGCAATTTCATTTTCTTGTAGTATATTTTGAATACATTTAACTTAAAATTGTTTATGGCTTTTTAATAATAACATATTGTATAATGTACTGTTGTCATGTGCTACCTATTACAGGACTAACAAATGTATGAAAAAGAGGGGATAGGTGGCTTTTTAAAAATATTATTGAAATTAATATATATTACTATGGAAAAGTTATTGAAATATATTATGAAACATAGATAATAAATATTGCTCAATATCATTATCAATAACGTGTTACTATAATAGTGTTTCCAAAGTCATCATGTATTATAAGAACAGTATTTGAGTTTCTTCGTCGAGGAAAACTTCAAACATGCATATGCGCGCCGCCTTATTCTCTTCACTTAAGGGACGTTTTTACCTTGTTGGGACTAAAAGTTATCGATTTTTTAACATTTTTTAATGCAAAAAGTATTAAATACAGAATGTTTATATTAAGTATGTTGACTAGGCGATTTTTATTGAATATAAAAACATTTTTTAAAGTTTGACTAAGTATGGTAATGGGATGACATTCTTCACTATGGAAGTCTTTAGTTAATATTAAACATATTTTTACTTTGTATATCATTATGTATAGCTTATACTACAATTAAAAATAAATATTTGAAAATAAAAAAAATGTGTGTGATCGAAAAAAAATTTGCGTTTTTACCAAAATTTTTTGTAGTTTTTTGTTTACTAAATAAACATTTTTAAATATTTTTAGATAATTTTAGTCTATACGACGAAGACATTTATTATACATATGCTTGCTAAATTTCATAAAAAATACTCATCTAAGGCGTGTGGAAGCACTTCCATGAGATTGGAAAAAGTAGTTTCGAGAAAAACGCGTTTAAAGCTTCTCTTCGTCGGCCTATAACTTTGCGAATAATTTTAATAATACCGACTTGAAATTAAATTAATGTATTGTTAAACATTGATTCTTCCGATACAAGAAGATACGAGTTATTTTAAACCAACAAGGTAGAAACGTTCCTTAAAAACACATACAATACCCATACGCCTTCATTTGAACACTGAAACATAAATATTCATTCTTCTTCTTTCTTTCTTCGTCATTTCAATCATTCTTTACTACGGTTTTATTTGTATATTTTTATTATGTTTATCTTTAATTTTATTTCATGTAATATGACGAAAGCTGTATTGTAACTTCTAATAAACTAATATAACTGAATTAAACTATTCCCAAGTAAATTTTAATTAGTTCAAAGTGCTATGATGTATTTAATTCCGTATATTCAAAACTTTTACATGGAGCTTTTAATATAGTCGCACAGTTTACGAGAAATATTTCTTCAGCTGAAAATTGTTTCTTCAGTAATGAGAGTTCGTGGATGTTTACAGCAATTAAAAGTTGAATTCAACTGCAACATCTATAAATGACTAATAGTTGCATCTCTAGTATAAGATAGGGAGCAGCTGCAGTTGAAGCACTTGCAAATTGTATCCCCGGAGAGGCAGAGTTTCTTAGAATTTTTCTGGAATATGGGTTAAACTACTTTCAAAGATTGCTCGTAAGATATTTGCATGGAATATTTTTAATATCCGGAATATCTATACATCGATTGATAGCAAAAGGAATGGCATTAATGAAGAGCTTTGACAGAATATAACATCGTAGAGAAGCAAAACGAAAACAAAATCGAGTTTGGAAAGTCGTAAATCATCCGAATAGGAATTATATTTCGATTTTCACGGTATACCGAATTGTATTCAATTTTCTTCGGGACGAATCTACGGATTGTCCCCCGATTGTGTGTTTTTCTTTGCGTTCTTTCTCTTTTACGTCGCAGCATCCATACGTCGTAAATAAAACGCGCCCGTAAAATATGACAACGGTATACGGCCGCAAACGGTTCAGCCCACAACTTTTTTCGCTTTTTCATATCGTCGAGTAAACAAAAAAGCCCCATTTATTGTTGTTTTAATATTACAATATTCTTTGCTGAATCTATTTAATTATGCTAAAAATACATGCTGGAAAAATTCCGTTTACAATATTTTAGCACCTAAAAGACTTGCAGCTAATGTTCAATTTTACGATTACACCCTTACATTTAGATAATGTACTAGCAACCCCATATAACACGATAATACAGACGAAAGCAATGAAATTCTTGAATATTTTAAATGAAGATCCTTCCATTACATATGTATTTATCTTTATATAATAAAGTTTATCTCTCAGCCTGGAAAATAAACGAAGACAATAGATTTCTTGCAAAAAATAGGCATTTAAATCAAAATTTTGTCTAAGAAAGCTCTGTATATAAGAATACGTTAGCATTCAAAAATTCCGAAAATATATTATAGTATAAATTTGTATTGATATTGCTCACCATAGTTTCAATAAATATTGCTTAAATTCAAAAATAAAATATTATAACTTTGAAATTTTTGGAACTTTTTCAATATTCATTCTGTGTTTCGAATGACACGAATCGTGTCATACAGCATTTTCCACTTCTTTAAAATATATTTTATTCATTGAAATTACAAGTAAAATATATTTATTATTCATATATATTATCAAATAATACTTTTATCAAGCACCTCATTATATTTGTCAAGATCGAAGAACAATGTAGGAACGCTCGAAATTCAATATACATAATCCTGTTTGTATGTGAATATTAATCATTGCAGTTGATAATATATATAATTTCCATGTGCTAAGTAAAATATTAGAAATACTTGCCGCAAATCAAATTTTTAGTATGCCATTTGCGATTTAATATCTACTATATATTAATATATATAAATTTACAATGAACTCATTTCGATCCAAGAAACTCTATGTTACTTAAGATTTTTTTTATTCTACTTATTACTTCTTCGAAAAGCTCTTCAAGAAGTTCGAGCTTTTTATTGGTGATATTAGTTCTTCAAAAGAATTAATGAGCCAATGCAAAACTGGAATATTACATTTTTAATAAGCACGCTTCGATATTATTGTTTTTTTTTATCCCAAATATTAGATTTTTTGTGTTAATCAAGTGTATTTTGATTTCTTTTTTGTCTTTAAAAAGTTTGACGATTTTTAACTGATATTTTTGAACTTTAAAATCTGAAGAATTGTCAAACTTATGATATTTGTATTATATTATATAAAGACCTCGCTTAACGCGGGGGGTACGATCCAATCAATTTTAGCGCTAATCAAAACAATATGTAAATAATGATGATAAGTAAAACAGAATATATAATAATATGATATCAGTAATGATATTAAACACGCAGCGAAATTGCATGCGATTATCAGAGTAACAAAATCAGAGCAGCGTTAAACAGGATCCTACTGTACATGTAATCAACCTTCCATTTGCCATACAAAATTTAAATTTGCATGGGATTATACGACATTTTTGGAAAACCAATCAAGCATGTAAATCGAGGGACAGATATATAACAGAACACATTTTATGCGTCGTCTGTTGACATCAATATGCAAAGTAAGCTTACAAATGTAGCCCGTTGTCCTTTTGATTGACAGAAATACACCATTAATGTCAAGCAAATAAATCATCGAACCTTCCATTGTGTATTCGAGAAGTGTAAAAATACCTAATATATTCGTAATTGATTTAGCCCGTATATATTTTTAAAAAAATGGATATCGACTAGCATTTATGCTTAATTTTATGGCAGCAAACTAAAAATAGATGGTCGTTCATATCTGCAGAATCTAACACTAAAAGTCGGTCACATATTGGATTCGGGTCCCGATAAGTTATACAGCGGAGGTGCCATCATTGTAATAATTTGAGGGTAGTTTCCCCGAATTGGAGGCAACGTTCCCGGAAGTCGAAGCACCATTACGTACAGCCGTTCTAATTAATTAGCCCAATTGAGCTATGGTCGAAGTTTGGCAGGGGTCTTTGGGTTTTTGGCTTGTTGCCGGCGCCGTTTGATATATTAAGGCTGTACTCTCAAGTGACTGGCGTGTAGCGGATCGCGTGCTAAAAACCGATAACGGTCCTCAGGCATGAAATGCTAGGCCGAATCTGGCTCTGCAAGCAGACAAAGAGGCTGTTTGTGTCCATAAACACCCCATTAGGCTCATTTTAAAACTTGCATGGTTGCAAATGGGCCTCAGTGGTCTGCTGTGGAGCCTTCCAGTCCATATTAGCTAATTCTATTAACAGTTTCTAGCCACAGCTTATACGGAGTCGTAACCTACAAAACAACCCCTATGTGAAAGCTCACGTAGACTGAATAGTGCATAAGCGCTCGCAATAAACTGCGCATCATAAACAGTATACCATGAAAGCTTTTTATACTGAAAAATCAAATTCTGTTAGACGAGAATATGCGATATATGAAAAGTTTTACATAAATACCCGTGTATTTTTATTATTTATTATTTAATGCGTCCAAATTCATAAAAATCTTCGAAATACTATCCTTCTACATTGGTATACTTCTGGAGGCGGTGTTGTCAGGCAAGGAAGGCATCCTGGAAGGCCTTATCCGAGATGTCCTTTAGAGTCGATGTAACATGTGGTTGGTTTCAATCGTGTTCCAATTGAGGAAACAAAAACAGTCTGAAGGAGTCAAGTTATGGCTGTAGGAAGGCTGGAGAATCAATGGGAGTCTTGACCAGAAAATTGTTAACAATGAAGACTCTTGGTTCGTTGTCGTGATGAATTTTTCATGCGTCTTAGTGTTTAAATCTTCGGTTACAATGCGATAAGCGGTTGTTTTTATTATGTTTAGAATTTTTGTTATCCATTGAAGGCTTAGCCGTCGGTTAGAGTTCAAATAACCATGCACACACGATACATTTTCATCTATTCAGGTTGATGGATGTTCACTGTGGGATTCGACAGCAACCTCCTCTCAGCCCTCCTCAAGCGACTTATATCATCGGAGAGCTTGTTATGTGGACAAACAATCACTCCCAAAGACTTGCTGAATTAATAGAAACGTTTCGGTGGCAGACTTTCCAAGTTTAACGCAACATTTGATAGCGATCCATAGAAAGATCTATTGCGCCGTGTTACACTTCCCACATCTTAACCCAGTATGTTAGAATGCTCTGCTTAGCTTGTCGCCATCATATAATGGTGATTATATAAGAAACTGTAGTTAGTTAATCGCTTGGTTCGTCTAGTGCTCCTGATATCCAATTGTTTAAAAGGTTTAAGAAGAACTGGGACAAAATTGATCAAAGTGATTACAAAACATTTATGATAACACGTCCTCAAAAATTATAGAAAATGTTACAGCAGACAGGATTTCTTTTGCTCAGAAACAACTTTGAATATATCAACCTCAAGATGACTTTAAAAAGTTACTGAATCTTTCCATCATTTACTTGGGATGAATTCCTAAAAAAGAGGTTTCATTTAGGAGGCCTGCTGATCTTCATGCGAAATGGATGGCTAAAACTATGTGTTACTTGATTTTTTTTTTATGTAAACATCAGTTTAAACTGACGAAAAAGGAAATGAAAGCAGTGAATGATATTTGTGTTTTCACAGTCGTAATATATATAAAATACAGGTTTCAAGCCACTGTCGGATATTCAACACCAAGAAACGACTTACAATTATTAAAAGACCTCGTATCATTTAAAAATATAAACCGAACAATGGCCAAAGTTTCCATGAAAAAAATACTGGTAAATAAAGACCAACTTAATGTACAACTATGTGTGGTTTTATCATAGTTTTCATTATTTTATTATCCCAAATAAATATTTGTTTCATGGTGAAATCATCCATCTTTCATTAAGAAACCACAATTTATGCATCAGGATATCCGTTAGTGATTCTCTTCGATCCGGTGACTATTTACTATACAAAGACACTTCATTATATGCATTATAATGAAGCTTTCACTAAATATCGATTTATTAATAATTATAATACGACGATATAAGTGTGACATCGTTTCATGCTGACATTTTCATTAGCGATGTTATTACTATGTTTAAAATACCATTAGCGTGTTATGATATCAAATAAGAACGATCGTAGGATTTTCCTAGTAAAGACGATTTTTATGTGTCCCGTAGCCTACAAATATTATGATGAGATTATTTAAATTCAATTTTTTTAAGCAAACAAATTATTTACAAATCAACTGTATATTGTTTGCCCTACCCGTCTTTAATAATAGCCGAATTATTTATATATTAATGTTTAGAAAATCAGGATAATTTTGGATCAAGGCGATAAATTCGAAACATTGATACTTTGCCACAAGCTGTATTTGACCCTTTTATAATAAACATTCAGGAACTATCTGACAATACCATTTCATTGACATAGTTGTTTTGAACTAACTTGACCTACATTTTATTTTCATTTACATTAAGTTAAATATTCAAAAGTTTCATTCATAAAATGTGGCGAAGAGAATGATGTATGGTCTTGTTTAAACGCTCTTAATATCCTCAATGATTGGTCTCCTCGATTAATATAATTGTACGCAGAAAACCCAATGTGACAGTTGACAATAAACGAGGCTAAATCTCTCAAACAAGTTTTGCATATATTATGCCATATTAGCATAGTTAACTTAAACTAACTGGACTCTAAAGTGGAGCAAACCTGAAATCCACAGCAACCGTCACATAGACTGTTAACTTTATAACAGCTCAAATGAGTTGACGCCACGCTTAATTATCAAGATAAATTCAGCCTCTATCCGATTTGACATTTTCAATTCATTTTTTTATTTGATTCGCACGATAAAAGTCTTAAGGACGATTAATGCAAAAAGAAACAATTATTTTTATAAGGAAGATCAAAGGAATATCGATTTCGGTCTGTTGCTTGACATAGCAAATATATAGACATTAAGTTGGAATGCAACCCTGTATGAAGTGCAAAGCTTTAAGGAAGCGTGTAATATTTCTGCACGAAGGCCTTGCACCATCGGAAATGACGTCGTTTGCCCTCTCTACAACCGGTACTGTGTTATTTACTTCCACAAGCTTCCGTTCTAGTAAAGCATTACACGTCTTAGACCTTGCCGCTTGAACTTCTTCCATTGCATTTTTAATACAAATACAGAAATAGCTTCAATGCTGCATTTCTAAACTTTACACGGTATGATACCACAATGGCCATACTTCAATCGATTTTCCTCATTAATGATATAATCAACGTAGTGGTCGTAATGTAAATTCGGTATCATAACTGACATCTTATCCGTTCAACATCTAATGTGATGTATTACTTAGGGGTTGATATAGCTAGTGGCTAATTTAATGTTAATTTCCGTTCCGCAGTGCATTACGTCAAAGCATCCGTTAGGGCTTCAAAACGTTTGATATTAATTGGCGTTTTATGCACAATTTGATACATAATCAACACATTCAATGCTTAATGATATTTGAATAATTCAAATCATCTTTGGATGTTTGAACCATGTATTGATATAGTGGATTGGATCCAATACTATTATTATAAAGGCTCCAATTCAAATCCAGATTAATAAAGCGGTGCAGGGTTGCCTGTGATTGATTGAATATGCCACCACTGGAAACACTTTGATGACCTTAAGATTGACGTTGATGACTTAGAAACTATTATATTATATAACTTAATACAAAAAATATTTTAAAAACTATTTAACCCTTTGATTAGTGAGCCAATTTTAAATCAACATAAACTTAGATGCTGTATTCGTATGTCCGTCACTTATCGTCCGTACAAATCCGCCTATCTATCAGGACCGCCGCAACGTATATGAAGCATGTATATAAATAAATAAACACTGTCGATAGCACATAATATCTGTTTATGTATTTGCGTAAACATAAACAATACACTTAAAATCCATTAGTTATATAATTCACATATCTTTAGTAGGTTTTTTAGTTAAACTTTCATATTTTTTACCATCTTATTGATAGTTTTTACCTCAAAAAATCATTTATTTACGTAAAAACCATAAAAATTTAGCTTTAGCTTAGTTGACTAGATAATATTATAGTGAGAAACATTTCAAAATTTCAGTCAGATCGACCAACAATTTTTTAAGCTACAACTGACGAATATTTTGAAAATGCAGTTTCGAGATAATCTCTTTTAAAGTTTCAATGCGATAAAACTATCAATTTTAGTGACTTATCGATCAACTAATGATTCCAGGTATGTTTAATAAATTTTCAGCTTTTTCAAAAATTTAATTATCTTCGACTAATTGTTGTTTTCTAGCTATACGAGCGGTTTTTGTTTCAGAAAGAATCTTACGGTTCTATATTGCTACCCGCGCTTCATCGGTATTTTCAGCAAAAACTTTACAGTAGGTGCTAATAATTATATTTAATGTGTTCATCATCTTCAAAATGAAGCTATAGTCGTTGTTAAATATCCCAGCAGCAATGTATGTTAATGTTTCAATAATTTTTACACCAGAATGCAGATACTTTGAAGCCAGTCGCCAAACCGTCGAGTTAAAACATTAATTAGCATTTTAGGTATGGCCACCAAGCATCTTTGAAGTAATTCATCCCTGGACAAATCCTTTAAAAATAAGTAAGAGATGCTGTTTTATCTCTTGGCCAAGAAATGGAGTCAGATCTTCAAGCTTTGGATATTTTTTAAAGCAATGGTTTTCTGTCATTTGTACTAGCTTTTGACTCCGATCGGGTTCCCATGATAATGCCTTTTTTTTAATTCCTCGACTTTCTGTACTTTTCGTTGCTTTATTAAGATATTTTGACATTTTTGCTTAGAAAATTCAAACACAAACGACAAACTATCACGCTATTGCTATCGCGTTGGTGATCTCCATAGGGGATCTTACTAGGAAAATATTTTTTTTATATGGTAGTTTTCCACTAGATAAATTAAACATAAATGAAAGAGATAAGTATCACTTCTTTAAGCCTCTTTTTTGTAGTGAGCTTTGTAATTTTGAGCCGATGAAGTCCAAACTTAGAAATCAATGCTCCTTGTTTTGTAATCTTGATAGCAATTTAAATAATATGAAGATAATAACCAACGAAATCGATGATAAATGTCACAATACCAACGACAAGATTATTCAAAATAATAACAAATATTTATTGCTTTTATACTGGTTATCATTTCTATGTATTCCATGAGTATTTATGATTAGGTTATATATAATAAAGGTAGTGACATTTAACCTTTTTATAACAAAGCCACTTGACTGTAACAAAGCGAGAAAATTAACATTTTGGTACTTTAAATAATCCCTTTGGGAATTGTATTTCTATTGTAAATGTTGAAAGTTATTTGAATTTCAAAAAATCAAACAGCGGGCAAGAACATTTCTCCTCTGATATGCATTAATGTATTAATATGCGATTATTGTATATTATTCTCATACTCATCTATTATTAAAATTGCTATTTGAATTATCAAGAAAGATCATACACATCAAAAATGTATTAGGTTTTTTACTATATGTTTATCAGTGGGAACGCTTTAATAGTAGAAAATTGTTCAAATCACATGTCAAATAAATAAGTTTAATTAATTTTATCCGGGAACATTTTATATATATTTAACATAAATAAAAATGTCTTGAGTATGTGTTGTTTCAACAAGATCTAAAAATCTCAAGACCTTTTTGTCTGTAAAAATTGAATGTATTTATTTTTAATATTATCATATACACATTATTCCGAGAATACATTTGAGAGTCTATATTTTATGTTCATCGAGGCTTTATTTTACGTCTTTATATTCATAGTTTCATAGCGCCTCCGAACAAAGGCCTCCGGCTATACATTTTCTCTCCAACCGAGCGAAGTCTTAATAATCAACATTTCTATTTTGCATCGACTACCGCCTCACAAAGTCGTTCATCAAACTCACTTAAAATGAGACTGTAATTAAAAGTGATTAATAACGCAATAAAATATGGGTGTTTAGCGAGTGGGGGTCTTTGTTTCGATTCCCACCCTTGGACTGCTTCTGCGTGGAGCTTTCCTTGTAGTTTCAAAGAGTCACAGAGCTTTCACTGGAAAGCTCATTTGGATGATCCGCTGTTTACATTTGTGATTCTATGCATTTCAGCAACATCCCTCTTCAGATGAAGAGATTAAGATTATTGCTGGAGCTTCGAGATGTTTTAAAGACATCCAGCTTACAAGCATACAGTCTTCATTTCATCACGAGCAACTTTAATAAATCCTCCACAATGTCATCGACTAATGGTACTCCTAATTCTTTACGCTATATCTGATGGAAAAATGTCTCATCGAAACAAATAAATGACTAAACGAAATGTTCAGTAATCCATTATTACTTGAAGGTTGTGCTATAAAAAAATGCCATTAATTTAAGCAGTCGGAAAATTTTGACGCTGACAATATACAAAGAATACAAAACAGTATGATTTATTTGGAATGTATCTGCAATGGTAATTTAGGTCTTCAATCTATTTACTTTTTCCACATATATTTAGTGTCGTACAAAGAAAAACGCTAACGACATAAATCAGACTGATTGAATGTAAAGAAAGCTAAAATAATTTGACATAAATTAATGACTCAAATATAGTCAGTTCTAATCCTAGCAAAAAAAAACTATTAGCAAATCTGATAACTATAATACCTATAACAGTACTAGTATAATATAAAGAATTCTGCGTTTAAACACTTATAACCAGGTATCTACAATTGGAAATAATTTTGAAAGAGATGCCAAGTTATAAATTGTTTACAATTAAATAATTTTAGATAAACTCTGCGTCTGCTATGTATGCATCTATGATTAATTCAATTTCATCTCCATGTATTTTCATATCCAAGTTTGAATCCAAAACGACTGATGGATGACAAAAAAATGGTACAAGGTCTGTGTCATCATACAGAAACCATTGAAATACAGCACATATGTTGAATGGCTTATAGTTTGGAATAAAACTGCTAATGACTTCATATACAATGAAAATATAAACACGATTTAAATGTTCCTTAACGTAGGTTGACAATCACTGCTTTCAGGGTATGAAATGCCGTTTGATTTTCCTGTACTTAACGTTTAATGGTACATCGTCGACTAATGAGAGCCCATAAAACTGCTGAAAATGTCATTTAAGTAGACAAAATTCGATGAAAATGGACGTTTGAATGTCAAAACGGCAGGTAATGAATTGAATTAAGACATAAAAGGGTGATTGAAACATTTTCTTAAATGCCAAAAATGTCTTTCCTTTTCGCTTCAAAATTCATCACGTAATCAAATATTTTTTTAATTATATAAGTGTAACCAACGACTATAACGTAATAAGTCTTTCAAGGGTTGATTTTCATTAAATAATTGACTGATAACGATAGTTTGTTCGATTGTCGAGTAAAATATACTTTAATAAAGCAATTCTAAGATAAATATGTAGTGTTTTTATTTATATGAATTTTTTATAACCTTTTTTAATGCGAATTTTGGTTCATTCTATCACAGTAATTTGAAGTTATGCGGTTTTTAAAAATAATGGAACTTCTCCATCAGTTTTTTATGTGATTCAAGTATTTTTATGCGTGGAACGTATCTATCGTATAAAAACAGACCCAAGTGTATTTATTTAGGTGGTGGTTAACCTTTTAGAGATATGTGTTCAATGATATAGGGAAAATTATTGAATAATTAGTAAATAATTATAGTGAGTTGTTAATGCTTTTACTTATGCATTAGTATGTGAAAAATGCTCACTTGTTGCAGATGTTTTCATAGCCCATGAAAGAATAAGTTCTTGACCTTTAAAGCACAAAATTATGACATACTGACACATAAAATAAGTAACAGAAAGCATGCATCAAAAGTGGCTAGGGCTCAGCCTTGATATTTTTTTCATAAAGCAACCAAAGCCGAGTCCTCAATTAAAAATGGCAATGACCCGTGTGATGGCGCGCTCAGTACCACGTAAAATGGTGGCGGCTCAAATATGTACATTCTGTTCAAATATTCATGTTTACGATGCAAACCGACCTCGATAGCCGTTAATGGCCTCTACGACTGCGACCTACAGAATCGATCCAGAAATAGACACCTGTGTAAGGGTAGTGTCGTACCTGTCTGTAGGGGGTTGATCGGCGAACACAGACGCATCCCCGTCTTTGTGTTGATTGTTTGTTTGTTTTGTGAAAATGAAACATGAAGTCACTATTTGTGACAAAGGCCACAGCTCGCTTGAAGCTTTTGCCTTTTTCCACAATCAAGATTACATTTGTTGTCTCTATCAATTTACATGTATGTCAACAAACATGGAAGCAATTACGATGCCTTACGAATACAAAAATTGAGACAAAATTGAGCTACGATACTGTTGACAAAGCCATCAGCGTATCAATTGAGCTATTAATTAACATTGATTTTGAAAAAATGTGATATAATTTCAACTAAAATAAACGTAAATAACTTTATTTATAAGAAGTAAGTCTTATTTACTATGGTTGCTATGAATTAGATTTTAAATTCAACTGCTCATACTTTTCATCTATTTTTTCAATCTACGTTACAATATTATGAATATAGCAAATATTGATATAATGAGATTCCGAACTCTTATTATAAAAGTGCACATTCAAATCTAGATTCTGAACAAATATTATCATCGGAACTATTTTGAGAGATCGAAAGTATAAGACTGGAAACTATGAAATGGGCGTTGAATAAAAATAAAAAACAAAACGAGTATATTTAACATTATTTATTATATTCAATCAAAATATTATATATTCATTGGCATCTTCGACTTTTTGCCAACGATTGGGGATATCATATATGTATTTTTTACTAAATCTTTATTTTTAGAGTTGATATACAATTCGTTCGAGTCTTTTATAATATCAGTTTGGTTATCATATTTCTTTATTTTAAAAATAATTCATAGTTACGAAAGTTACTTTGTTTTAACAAATTTTTATGACTAGCTCCTGGTTTAGACCCAAGTTCATGAATAATCGTGTGTGGATCAGACTCCACAGTCATCCTTAATTCCTCGTTATCAACATGGGTCTGTTATATTCCTCGAGGTTTCTCGAAGCTTGAGATGCACTATAATTCGATTTAAATTCGTACAAGAAAAGTTGTTATAATTCGCGCTTTATTTCCATATGGTTTAGGAGAAAAATAAAATAAAAATTGGAAACAATCACGAACAATTTTTACAAAAAGAGCCCTAACGCCCGTTTCATAGTTTCCAATCTAATATTAATATTTTCAATCAATTAAATTTAACTTAATTTCTTAGATATGGAAAAATAAGTACTAATAGTAATTAATGAATAATTTATAACAGCAAATAAGGAAAATTTCATCATTCATCCATAGATATTTCTTTACCAACAAGGAAGTCTAAAAAAACTCATTTAAACGTATTTTTTTTCATATAAAAAATAAATTTTAAACAATAAACTATTCGAATATTCGTTATAACCGAATTTTACTTTATTTTCATACATAAACTCTATAGTAATATCTTATTTTATTTTCTCATTCGTTTTATTGGTTGGACAAATGTGCTACTTAAAATATAAAGGGAGCTTTTAATCTGGTAATTTTCATTTTATTCCTAATTCATGGATAATAATATACACAAACTCACTTGAAAATACATTGTATAAGATTTTATAAAATACTTTGAGCTTATATTATTGATCAAAATTGTCAATAATAAAATACTAATCATCAATGCTTTGATTATATTGATCATTTTATTTAAATTTATATTTTGATATTTCAAGACATCATGTATCCCAGAAATATTAAATATAGCCTAATTAAGAATTTATGCTTAAATGAATATTGACTGATCAGAGCTATTTGTCAAATATAAAGCATTTTTATTCAATTCAAATGAATAGGATCATTCAATTTGTACGCATGGAAAGAATTCTAAAGCAAATAAATACAACCCCCAAATTAAATTATTCATTCAGATATCTTTCATTTTTTGTAGTTTTATGCTAAAAATCACATATATTATTTTTTTAAACATACTTCTGACCTTATTGTCCTCCGAATGCTTTTTTCTGCCAATATTTTTTTTTTATAATAATTTTGAAATGTGTATAAGATAAATTGTGTTTTTAGTATAAAAGTAATTCGTATTTAAATAGAAAAAAATTGTCGTTCCCTTGAATTTTCGTATTAGCTGGAGTTTAGGTTGTTTTACTTATCAGCATGATGGGAAAACATAATGGAAGTATAAATACACTCAATCAATTAAAATATTTACTTCAAATATTTACACGAACATAAAAATAGCAAAAATAGCAGGGGGCGAAATGTGCGTGTTGAAAGTCTTAACGTTCGAGTCACGAAATAGTAATCCGAGAAGATATTCTGCGTTAGAAATGAAAGTAAAAAAATATCTTAGGCTTAAATATCTTTAAGAGTTTCATTTCTGTCAACAACATTTTGGGCAAAATGTAATAATGTGTATTTTCATAATAGAACCTTTTAGATATTGTGAGGAAAATAGCTTTTCGGTTTGTTTTTGACATCAAATAAGGAAAACCGCTGACAGCTCCGAGGATCCTGTACAAAGAATAATTTTCGGGTTTTTCAATAATCCGGTAAATCTTCCAATGGGGCATAATGATATTTTGTCTTTGAATTCATTTAATTGTACCCTCGATAGACCAATTTTTAGCCTCGAATGAAGCAAAAAATTGATTCGATTGAGCCTGTCGGATTCCTTGAACATTTTTCCTGAAATCGATATGTATCGAAAATGTGCTCTCATACACATAAGGTCAAAGGCTATTTATTGGAGAGCTCTAAGCTTTCTCTCGTGGACCATAGTATCGGCCGGCCAGAAGGCTTACATCAGCTTTTTGTACTATGAATAGAGCATTCTTGATGGCTGACCTTCATAATAGACGTAACATAATGAAGATATTATGCCTATGCTCGTTCAAAGGCCATTCTTATCCTCTTCAATTGTGTAACGTAACTTACTGTCGTACGAAAGGCCAAAAAATATGTGCAATTGACGTGCGCACATAAAGAACGCCCGAAAATACGGGAAAATCTTTCATATCGAGATAAAAATTGATGATGAACATTTTTCCGGGTCAAATGTTGTTGATAAAGGCTTCGCCGGAAATAAAACCATTAAAGTTGCTTCATGTAAAATTCATTTTCATGTGGAAATTTTCGCATTTAAAATGCAAATCCAGCTCGTTTATTAGTGGTGCGGCCGAAAAAATTGACACGCGGCCATAAAAGCACTCTTTTTGATTAAATTAATGTCGTCGATTGAATCAGCATCGGTATTTATAAAAACATCATTAAATAATTTGCCCTCTATAACATATCTCCTCTATAATATATCACAAATTCAATATATTACAGAAACCGAAAAGTGATCAAAATTTTGCGACTTGACCTTTTATAGTAAATGTGTATGGAGACACAGTTTAGGAAACACGTATTTCTTTATGTGAAACTTGTTTAGCACGGTGGGTTAGTCATCAGAGTTAATCCAAAACTTAGGGAGAATCGTTTATAGTCTCTAAGCCTCTGTCACATACATCATAGTTTGTTTTATTGCATATTACACATACACAGTTTCATTCTATAGCTAAAAAATTCCGTTAACAATTGCAAAAAGGAATGCATATTTTTTTGCATTGATGACTGATAGTTATGAACTTTTTGTATTGAATTATTTTTCACCATTATGTGTTATATAAGCAATTTAAAGTACTAAGGAATATTCAGTCTTCATGTTGATCAGTAATAATCACAATGGTGCAAATATTCCTACTGCATTGCATAGAATAAATGTCGCTTCATGGCATACCACCATTAATCTTACTATAGGCTTAATAATATAAAAAGGTGTTTTGTCAATTATAAACTGATAATGAGCGAGCGTTAACGTCACATTAGATCAAAATAAATAATCATTCCAACTCTCTCTTCCAGAAGGGTTAAATCTAATTTCCCCTGATTCAGCAAATGATGTGGATCCTTACATCCCATTAAGCAACGGCGATAGGTTGGTAAATTCGGAAAACTCACTTTTTTTAGAGAACCGCCTCAGGTAGCAAATTTATGGCCATGTAAGCCTACTAGGGTTGGCTCCGATGCCTGAAAGTTTGTACCACGGGCCGACAGGCATCGATCAGTGTAATGGTGGACCTTGGACCCTTATTTTCTTTACAACTTAACCTGGAAGCCAGCCTGATGCCTGACAGTGATCCAGAGGCTTTCGAGAGGAACAGAATTAGCCCGACACCATCATTGATCACAAAACGGTTGCCGGGACACCTAATTATGTAGCCCACCACAATAAATCACGAACCGATTAACCCTCTCCGGGATGATGAGGCACAAGAAGATGAAAACAAATTACAATACATTTATTTTGCTCAGGTTTCCACATTGATTTCATAGAGTATTTGCTAGCTCCTTAGTATCATAAGCGCTTGCTGTTTTATAAATCAGATCGTGCTTGATTATAATTGTATTTACCTACGTTCCTAGAACTCCCGCTCTTTGAATTATACATCATGAGCGAACTACTTGGAAAATACTATTCTATGGAGATTATTAAATATAAACCTAGATCAGATCCAATATTAGGCATTGACTCACAAAACGTGCATTTTGCTCCAATTACGCTATTAACCATTATTATGGGCGACTAAGCTATAAACATGCAATAATATCGTTAAAACGAAGGCAACAACCAAATGCTTTGTTTATTTGTCATTTTTCGTATCGATCTAACTATATATTTTTTAAATTATTCAAACGATTTCGTTATTTAAATACGCTTCTATTATCAATTAAGTCTCATAATTGATTAAAAACTTAAGAAAAAAAAACAATTTTGGACTGTTTAAATAATGTTTCAAGTGCAGTATATCAGATTACTCTGCACACTTTAAATTCTTGTTGGAAAGCAGTTTGGTATGAATGTGTTACAGATGGCAAAATAATAAAAACTTCGACATTCTCAACTGAAAACATTACTTTAGCAAACTAATTTGGTAGAGAAGGCTTTGATACTTTTTCTCAAAATGATATCGATGACTTGCTTAAGGATACTCTCTTGAATTATATTATTGGTTTGATGTTATATGGCAGCGAAGAAACATAGAACGCTATTGAAGTGAAAGAAACTCCTGCCTCGCTTACTGTAAAACTTATACAAGAAACTAGTCAATCTATTTATTGTACATGACTCAAATTCTGAACGAGCTTTCAAATTCCAGCCCCAGCTTAAGAATTGCATGTCTTCATATCACGAACTGCGTAAAAAATATTGGTTATTCTTCGCAACGTTTTTTATGCGATTTTTGCTACATTTCATCACATTAATTTGAAGTTATATGGTTTTTAAAAATAACGGAACCTATTTATTAGTTTTCTATGTAGTTCAAGTCTTTTTTTATGCGGATTTTTTATATGCGCCTCCCCGTGGAACGTATCTATCGCATAAAAACAGACCCAAGTGTATTTATTTATTTAGTCAGCATATATCGAGTATTACAAAAACAAAGCAGATGAATTTGGAACAATACAATCGTTAATTTCACAATCGATGATATATCGTTGTTTAGCATCCAGAGGGTTAATATCTAATAAATAAACAGAGACATCTATTGGGAGAATGAGCTAATATTCTTTTAATTTAAAGCGTTTTATTTTTTAATATCTTGTATTTATTATGTAAATATTCTAAATGATCTATATTTGTCTGCTAAATGTAGTCAACCGACATTTAGCTCTGGCCAGAATTCACATAAATGATTATATAATTTGATTGCGTCTGGCATTTATAAAATCTATTTAATACGTCCAGCCAGCAATTTGCCTTTATATTGTGCCAATAAAAAGATTTCATACAACAGTTAATTGAATTTTAAAATTATTCTCATTTAGATTAACTTTCTTTGGCAAGAGTTTAAAATATGCAAATTTGACCCACTTTTGTGGGCGAAAGTTTTTTACGTGGTAATATGAGGGATAGGGTCCCAAATAAATGTACTGAAATAAATTGAAAATTTAATTTAGTACGTCTCTGAAGTTCATTTTCATGACCTTCTGAGAATTTTAAGCATGGCAAAAAATCCTTTCAAGCGGCTGAGGCGTACCCGTACATCACATAGCCCAGGGCGAATTTCTGCTTATTCCATTATTAACCTTTTGAGGGTAGAGAAATGATTGTTGTTTTCTTATCTGCACATGTTTCCCCACAAGAGCCGTAAAGAAATATCACCGTGCTCTTCATTTTCCCACACTTCTCCATTGCAGGATTATAAGGCACTTTATTTACTTTGTAAATTTCTATCCGGTAAAGTTCCATGGTCGGTTTCTTTTTGCCATTTTTGCAAAAACCCTGTCGCCCGGTTTTTGGGGAATTCGACTTGGGTATGGTGATTGGACACAAATTCCACCCTTTCAGTCCGCGTCTACGCTCATAAAGTACGAATGTGGGGACGATAAATCGAACACAGCTCTATCTTTCGCCTTGCTTATATATATATTATTTATTTATATTTTACAATCCCTATTATTAAAAATATATTAATAAAAGTATACTAAAAAAAATGCTTACCACAATATCTATCGAAGCTTTCGCTGGGCTCGAGTGACATAAGTGGTGTAGTTCCTCCTCTTCCATCAGCCTCACTGACACCAACCATCGTAGCTCTGAAGTACGACGTGACCTCCTACTGATATTTCCACTTCAAATCCGACTTTCAATCTTATATTTTTTTAGTCTACTCGTACAACATATATACCAAAGCCCACAGATCCTTCAGAACGGTGTGAATCCGCAAAAAAACACCTTTGAAATGTATCACGACCCTTACAATTTAATATCTCGTTTATTATAAAAATATCACACGTACGTACGTATATTATTAAAAAATATTTTATCTATATGGCACAATGAGATTTTTATACTTTTTTAAATAAAATTAAATCAGTTGTCCAGTTTGCTTTTTATAACACAGTCACATTATAACACTTAAAAATCATAATCACACGTTTAAAACACACACGAATTATATCAGTGATATTGGCATTATATAGCATATCAAACATATTCCATATTATATTTAAGTTTAAAAAAATCTGCCATGATAAATCCTTATCCAGATCGACCATTATATATTAATATATCCATTCATATAAATGTTGAATCATTGAGCTCAAAAAGTGTATCGACTGAATTCAAACGAACCAATTATTTCAACATCTCAATATTTTGAAGTAAATCTTATGTTTTTTTGAGGAATATAACGACTGTTTTCATTCGATATCAGCAGATATAGGATTTACGCATTTTTTATATCTGTAAAAGTAATATCGCCTTACAAAAATAAGGGTTTATTTTCATTCGAAATTCCAAATTAACAAACTTACCACCACACGCCCTATATGTTGAAGATCGTTACATTTTACAACTGAAACATCTGTGTATATTCAAATTATCCTGTATTTTTTGGAAAATCTGTGTAACTCGAATTCTGTGAATCGACACCCTTATTGCCAAATAACACACATTGTCAATCTAAGAAATTGTCTTATTTTTATTTTTAAATCATAATAAAACTAAAAAATGGTTGAAATGTCCACAAAATCCTATTGAATGGTCAACAGAATTAATATAGACATTAAAAAGTAATGATTGTTTTCTTGTTGTTTTTTTTTATAACTAGCCTTTTACGAACTAAATGTTAGTATTATCACATTTTATATTTCAAAAGTAGGCCTTAACTTTAAGTGAAATATCAAATCTTTATCAATGTCATAATTTTTGATCATTTTAATTTTATCTGAATTAATACAAGGAATTTTGAGAAGGAAGTGCTAAAATTAGCTTTAACTTAAAGTTAAACTTTATCTAAAATAGCGCACATGTGTTCTAAGGGTGGAAAGAGGACAATCGACTCCCTCGGGCTACGCTCAGACGACACTTTAATCAGGATGGTCTGCGTATTCCATTCGATTACCGAGCTGTAGAAGAAGCTCAAAAAAGGGGCATGAAAATGATTATAGTGTTTTCATGATATCAGAAAAAGTAATTTAACTGCGAAACTTCAACGACGACTCACTATCTCTAACATAACTAAGGCTAAAGCTTTACTTTATGCCTTTCAAGGTCGATGGATCTAAAATTTCCTCCCTTACAAAGTTCCTCCCGCACAACGGAGTCGCCATTATCTCACAAAGAGATCACATGACTAGCGAGATCCGCAACCAGAACCAAAATAATCAGTTTTACTCCATGCGTTCTTTCATTATAACGTTCAAAAAAATCGTTTTTTTTTTTATTACGTGTTTCGAAAGTATAACATATTGAGAGTATACTATAAAAGTGTAAAACTAGGGAGTCGGATCAGGTAGGAGCACTTGGAGCTGAGCAACCTTTCTTTCATAATACAATTGTTCAAATCTTTTGTATCTTTAGTATTATTATAGTAGATGTTCTTAAAAATATTTTAAGCAAAATTATCGTTATACTGCGCTCATATATCTCTAGCTGTAGATATGCGAAATTAAAGTTACTCGAAGTCAGCTCAAAGTTGCTCGAAGTCAAGCTTAGCTCGATAGTTTGTCGTATGTGGTTGAATTTTTGAAGAAAAAATTTTAAAATATCTTAATAATAATGGATCGAAAGGTAGAGAAGTTCGAGAAATTAAAAAAAAATATTATCATGGGAAACCGACTGAAGTCAAAAGCTGGTGCAAATGACAGAAAACCATTGCTTTAAAAAATATCCAAAGCTTGAAGACCTGACTCCATTTCTTGGCCAAGAGATAAAACAGCATCTATTACTAATTTATAAAGATTTATCCAGGGATAAATTACTTCAAAGATGCTTGGGTGGCCAAACCCAAAATGCTAATGAATGTTTTAACTCGACGGTTTGGCGACTGGCTCCAAAGCACCTACATTCTGGTGTAAAAATCATTGTAATATTAACATACATTGCTGCTGGGATATTTAATAACGACTACAGCTTCATTTTGAAGATGATGAATACATTAAATATAATTATTAGAACCTACTGTAAAGTCTTTGCTGAAAATACCGATAAAGCGCGAGTAGCGAGATAGAACCGTAAGAGTCTTTCTGAGACAAAAGCAGCTCGTATGGTCCGAAAACAACAGTTAGTCGAAGATAATTAACTTTTTAAGAAAGCTGAAGATCTATTATATGCACCTTAAATCATTGGTTGATCGGTAAGTCACAAAAATTGATAGTTTTATCGCATTGAAACTTAAAACGAGATTATCTCGAAACTGCATTTTCAAAATGTTCGCCAGTTGTAGCTTAAAAAGTTCTTGATCGATCCGACTGAAATTTTGGGATTTTTCTCACTATAATATTATCTAGTTACCTAAGCTGACTTTTTAAGGTTTTAGCGAAAAAAAAATTTTTTTTTTTGGGTAAAAATTATCAAGAAAATGGTAAAAAATATGAAAGTTTAACTAAAAAGCCTACTTAATTTTAAATTTTATACTTTTTTAAATTTTTATAGCTTAGCTGACTGCCTACACCTTAAAAATCAAAATATATTTCCATTTTCGATTTCAGTTCTACAGAAAACCTTCGACAAGTGGCGAGCCTTTTGATATCACAAAAAAATGGAATACCTTATAACTCCTAACTACTGTCGTTTAATTGAAGACAGAAAATGTGAGCCATTGGTCGAACATCACCACTCCTTTTTCCCGAAATTTTCTCATAATTTTCCCCCCCTAACACCTTAATACACTTCAAAAATAGTTCAGTGACAAATGATACATTTATAGTAGCATCCATATTTTATGATTCGAGACACTAACTGTAAATTATCCTACTTTTTTGTCCGCTTCCTTTGGGCAGATTGTAAACACCAACTTCTGCCACAAGACCTTAAAGAATGATAAATGTATATGAGAAAGTCGATTGAAGGCATAAAATTAGAATAATGGGTAATAAAAAAGGACCCTTTGGAAAAAGGGCTATTTCAAGTAGGCTAAAAATTGCATGTATAAAATCTACTATAATCAACTTGACATGAAAACAGTTTTTTATGCATGTTTTGGTCTTCATAGAACTGGTCAAGAATATTGGTAAGATTTATATATACCATATTAAATAAATACGTTTGAGTTAAAATAAAGTTGAAGTGATGACATTCGCAGATTTAAACTCGCGGTATTCATAGGGTTTGTATATGGTAAATTCTGAAAAGCCAAGTATAACTACTATTATTTAATAGATTTTTAATCATAATATACATTTGTTGACGTTTAGGCTAAGTTGAGCTAAGTTTTAGATGTGTCGCAAAATATGACGATGATAACAGGGAAAGTGTTAATAAAATACTGCATGAATCAAATATAAGATATTCTGTAATATTGGGCATTTTAAAATTAGCAGTGGGTTTGCAAATCAATCGTGTGCTTTGTTGTTAATGTACCACATGCTCCGAAATAGTGGAAATTTGATCTTATATAATTTGGTGTGGTTAACATCTTAAGCCGTTGGAAGCTTACGGCGACCGAGACAACAGCCTCAGGCAAATTCTGTGAAGCAACCATAGCACGTATTCCGTTAATATATTGTCACGGTTAATTAGATCCTCAAGAGCTGTATAACAACGGCAGTTCTAAATTATCGCTTCGGGAGCAGACACGTATTGCTTTCTGTGTCGTTTAAGACCTCAATGTACAAGATTTGAAAACAAACATAATGGTGTTCTAGTTGGAGATTTGCTTATTAAGGCTTGAATCTAATAATCTAAATAGGCTTGAATATATCAGCCATAAAGAAAGACCATCGACTCGGAGGATTTCCGAGCTAAAAGGAGTAAAGTGAAATGTTAAAAATAAAGGAACATAAAAGTCGTCGAAAACCCCTTCAGAAACATCCTCGATGTTTCAGTCCAGAATTTATTGCTTTATGCCTCTCCATTATTTAGTTCTCTCCCTGCTCCAGGGCGATGAAAGCGGAATAACTTTCCTCCTAAATATTGAATCGTCAGCGAATCTTCTGCCAAAATTCTAAACAATGGTACTCGAGCTGAGACTTCAAAAGAAACATTTTTAATCCGGAGATTTTCCATTTAAAGCCTCTGTATATCATTCGAGCCAGACGTCGATTTTCATCCAAGGCTTTTCGATCATTAAAATAATACCTTTTTCGATCAAAATAGAAAACCACGAATAAAAATTTCAGCATCGAAACCAAATTGCATCGACGTCTTTGTCTGATCAATCATCGTGATTGATCAGTCATACATATTTGATGCGCGCCATGTGATGGACAATGAAAACGCTCATCCGTCACATACGTAATAGAATTCCCACCAAACAATCCCAAGAATGAAAAATAAATAAAAATCAATACTACCGATACCTAAAACCAATACACTAAATAAATATTTGATCAAAATTAAGGTGAAATTATTTAACTTCAAAAGCCGGTCTTGTTCTGGATATCGAAGGGAAAATGGGTAAAATATTATGGCTCGGAAATTAAAGTGAACCGATCAAGAAAGGTCTGATATATTGTTATATTAAAGCCCTGGAATTTATTTTCATAAAACCATAATAATTTAGTTCTGCGATAATAATGGCTTTAATATATTTTACTTATAAATATTAATTTATATATTGGAATAAAAATTATCATACAAAAACAATTATGGAGGGGCTTAGCTGATATAGCCCACAAGATTTTCTAATAAATCTACCGCTCACCATTTGAGTCCTTGAAACTGAGTTAGGTCTCTTGAGGCCTCATAATATGACTTTAAAATATATATTATAGAAATATTACTTTTTTAATGTAGACAATATTAAATTCTATACTACATGAGCTTTTAGCACAATAAAAATCATTATAAATATTTACACCCAAACTCAATATTTCATACGTTAGAAACACAATAGTATTTTTAAAATATCAATATTTCTGTCATGTATTTAATTCTGTTTTTATGAGACGAGGTAATACGTCTTTTTGATACAGAAGATAGCGAAACTATTTGTGGAATTATTCCTACAAGGCTGATTTTTCTCATTTCGGTGTTTTGATATTGTAAGTAAACAAAACATGAATATTGTTGATATTATTGCCTACAAGACTGAAACTATGCTGTAGTTGCTTCTAATACATATTGTATGTACTTAATATTGCCAAGCTTTGAAAGTTGCAATACTTCAATAAAGTTCCTATGCTATAACTATAGCCACGTCTATCGAAACTAGGGTTAGATACTTTACGATATGGTCTAATGTATCATACAATTTTCTAATGTTGATATAACCAACCTCAACGACAACTGAGAGGGTTTTTTTCAAAGAAAAAAAAAACGAAATTACGGCTGAGTTTAAAAGTAAGAATTTTCAACGCACTCTTATTTTTAAAGTATGTATTTTTGAAATGTAAATAAAATTCAGATATTTTTGATTTTGTTTAACTTCGAAAATTCACCCCCTTGTTTACAAGAAAACACGTTGCGCAACAGTGGATGCTACTTCTCGCCTTCTTTCTACAGTGTTGGGATCAAGAAGCTTTCTATCCGATGGAATAAATTTACCTCTAATGAAGGGAACTATATAGAAAAATAAGACACATCATTTATATTTTTAAATATCACTTATACGTTTGTACAGCTAACAGATTAAGATATGTTTAAATCTACGAAAGTTATGCATATTTAAGCATATAAAAGCAGTATTGCAAAAAATCTCCCGCCGTAATTGTGTTAATAAGCACTGTTAATTAGCATTATTTTTATATTTATTGTATCTACAAATAATTGATATCGAGATTTAGTAAAAAAATGTAATTTGACACGATTGTAGATTTATGATTCAGTGTATGGATGAGCTTACGTTCGGAATTCAAAAGGCTATGTTAGTATTAGTCATATTATTTTGGAAAATGTGAGTATTCGTCAGATATATTTGCACGTCAGTTTATCGTGTACTTTCCCTCAAAAATTAAGCTTCTCTTTTCGGGTGGCACGTCCATAATAGGTAGCAAATTTTAATAACACCGCCGCAAAGCACGGTCATTTCTTACGGTGTTTTCTTGAAAATCTCGTGCCCCAGGGCAATAAGATGCCGACTCGTCGGCAATAAAGCCAGTCCGGCCCTGGTAATAGCAGTTGTATGCGGTCTCTTCGGCAATTCGCGAAACTTTTCCACAGCGTACAACAGATGGTGCCGCAGCTCAACAGCGAAACTACCACAAGCTTATTATCCCGATTTATTAGTATTTAGGGCATTTTTTTGCGACGCAAACAACGACACTATTCTCAGGCAACGTTTTACGTAACGATGCAACGATTTAATCTCAAAGTGCCTCATTGATCCGACGATGTCGTCGTCGAATCAAGGTGCTTCACGCAAAGGACATTGACGACTCATTCAGTACGATGGCGTGAAGACCCGATTGACATCCGACCTGATGATGAACGACGCAGCTGCTGACACATAAATAGCTTTCCAATTTAAACATTAATAGATTGTTCTAATACGAAGAAGTTCCGATGACTATTCGACAAACAAACTCCTTTATTATAACCAGTATCATCCTGATATCGGTAGACTATATCCATAAAATTTTATGGACAACGATGCCACAACACTCGAGGAAGAATGGTACATGGCGTGAGAATCGCTGCTAAAAATGAACTTGAATCACTATTTACTAATTATTGCGACTTATTAACAAGAACCAATTCCATATTGTCCAATAGACAATATACCATGAGTTGTTATAGAAGTCAATTAATAAATCAGATATGATCTAAATGCTTATTCTTCGCTTAAAACCTCAAGTTAAAAAACACGAATTAACAACTAAATATTAGACAAAGCGGAAAGAAATGTCATTTTTTTGGTTGCGTGCTTTGCCATCAGTTTTCCTCGAGTTGGTGTCGAGTGAATACATCAAAGTTGATGTTATTTTGAAGCTCTGATATTTTTCTTACTTTTTTAAATATTTTTATATTTTTTTAGCCATATTAAAAATGTTCAAGCCAGAAATTGATGAGACCGATATGCGATCTTGTTTACAGTTTTTTTTCTACAAATGATTAAAAGCAAAAGAAGCTACCCAGAGCATCTGTGATACATATGGCAACATACAGAATATTCGAAAATGTCATAGATGGTTCAAAAAATTCAAAAGTGGCGACAGAGATTTGAAAAATAAACCAAAATCAGGACGACCTCCAATAATCGATGATGACGCATTAAATTCTCTGATAGAATCTGATCCTCGAAAAACAATAAAGGAATTATTGCTAGACATTGAGTGTCCCTAGCAATAGTAAAATACCATTTAAAAAGATTCGGGAAAAAACATATACAGGGAATTTGGGTATCGCACGAGTTGTCATCAACGGTTTTGGAACATCCGATAACCATTTTTTCATCGCTATTTTCCAGATATGAAATCGATCCATTTTTAAAAAGGATCGTTACTGGGTATGAGAAGTGGGTCCTTTACAAAAGTCGAGAAGGAAAAAACAGTTGTTTTCTTCAAATCAAGTACCTGTTCCGTCCCTCGACTGTCGTTATCCTTGAAAAAGGTCCTTTTTTGTGTTTGGTGGGATTTTTTTGGCGTAATTCACTACGAATTATTAAAACCTGACCATTAAAAAACTACCTAGTCTGTGGAGGGCGATTATTAATAATAATGGAAATTATTTAATTGAGTAATATTGTATATCTTTTATTAAATTTTTTTTTTCTCCAAATACCAAAAAAATGACATTTCTTTCCGCTTTATCTAATATCTTACCACATTACGAGCGAGAAGCATTTTTATTTATCAAATAATATGTCGAAGTCATTAATATCATTATCTAAAATATTTTTAAACTCTAAATTACAACCTGTCAATTATTTTGTGTAAAATAGGTAATAAAAGGGCATTTTATGTAAATATAGGTTTTTAATGCATTTCTTTGCGACATGGTCTCATGAATCTTCCAATGATATGGATCTGATGCAAGCTTAAACATATAAATTAATTTGACAATTTGAAGAACGGTATTGATCCGCATTGTATTACTTCATCATTGTTTAATGATAAAAATCGGAATAACAACAGATAAAATTAATATGTGTTATGATCGCTGTCATTATCATACAACAATATTGAATGTCAAGTACTAGGTCAAAAATCAATGTTTATGATGTGAAGAAAATTGTATAATTTTATCATACTGTTGTATTAATACAGCCATTTAAATAAAGATATAAACGCTCTTCGTTATGGTCCATTATATTAACACATTTTAGTCCGCGCAATTTCGAAATATTTGCAAAATAATACTTCTTTTGTAGAAATTCATATAATTTTTATACCAGCATACAGATTAGAATGAAATTTTCTAATTGACTTCACATAGAATGTGGTGAGCGTATTATCATGATAAAATACAGTATTAATACACTTGAGTTACAAAAACAGAAATAATTTAATTTAAGGTTCATAAAAGGATTTGTTATAAATGTGCGCTTTCAAGTGGGCGGACTCAAATGTGTTAATTTTTTGACAAAAAAATCCTTTGAATATGATTAAATTTTCAACCATTTATAGTTTGGATGCTGTATATGTCATCTTTATACCATAGTGCCTCGAGTTGTTCACATTTTATCAGAAATTCAAAGAAATGTTTACATTGTTAACTAATGATTATTTTCGAGTCCACGACCATATAAATATTGCATGATATTGAGTATTATACAACATTATTGAACGAAAATTGCCCATTAGTGATCATAAATGAGGCTCGTGTAATTTTAAGGGTTGCTGGAAGGATTACACGAAAGAAAACATAATAGAATGTTTTTATTTTTACAGTATAACAACAAAATATTTCTTTTTTGGGAGCTTTGAATTCCTTCTCTCGAAAAAAATGAAAATAAATTTAGACAAACAAGCAGCAATCTCTGAATTCAACTAAATCAAGCCGAAAAATTTAAACTTACATTTAAAAAATACAGATTTACTATAAAAGCTTTAAACTTGTGTTGGATAAGAGAATTGTTTATTTTCAACGCTATTCAAAAAATTCTAGCCTTAGACGGATACTCACATGCTCAGAATCGCTTATTAATAAAAAATAACACTTATATTAATTTAAAATATGTCTTA